>CM030007.1:49361697-49669197 GCA_017639485.1 Pluvialis apricaria
GGTGCGACGGGCACCTGCGGCGCAGGAGACGAACCCGGCCGCCTGCTCGTCAGCCGGAGTGCCGGGGATGCTGCCGCTGCTCCCGGCGGGAGCGCGCAAAGCCTCACCCGCAGCCCTTGGCATTGCAGGACTTCCTGCGTAAGATCCCCTCCAAGCTCCTGGAGGCAGGGCCTCATACGGGGATGTGGATGGGCGCCCTGCAGAAGACCAGCAGGCAGGAGAAGCTGGCAGCACTGAAAGAGTAAGTGTGGCCAGCAGCCTGCCTGCCGCGCAGGGACTGGCAGAGGCCGGCACTTGCCCTGCAAAGCGGCGGCCCTACCCTGAGAAAGCTGTGTGCTCCGCCAGCCACCCCTGGCTGCTGTGGGGGAAAGTGGCACAGAAAAGCGTTTCTCACTTTGGAGCACTTTGGACAGGCACTGGGAGTTCTTCTCCACAAAAGGGCCCTCCTTGCCAGAAGGGCAGGGAGGGAGGGAGGTGGCTGTACTCAGTGAAGGCGCGTCCCTCTGCTGTAGAGCAGGCAGCCTTCCCTCGCCTGGGCTTGGGTGAAATCATGCCCTGGGCTACCTGTCCTTGACAGCACTCTCCTTTGTTAACATTGTGCTCCCATTCCCTCAGGGTGGCCAGCAAGTTGCCCAAAGACCAACCTCCTGCTCCTCAAACACCTGCTGTCCCTGCTGGAAACATCAGCCAAAACAGCGGCCACCAGCAGGATGACTGCCCGCAACCTAGGCCATCTGCCGTGGGGCCAAACTCCCTGAGCCACCCTGAGGAGCACACGCTGGCCCCCCGGACATGCTCGCTGCAGGTGACGGGCAAGGTACGCTGTGTTTACCCAGCCAGCTACAGCCTTCCGAGCCCACCCGAGCTTTGCTGCTCAGAGCTCCCTGGCTGCCTCCTGTCTGCTGCAAACGCTCGTGGACGGGAAGAGCTGCCAGAAAGAGCCACCCAAGAGCTGCAGCTTTCTGCACAGAAGCAAGGCTTAGGAGCGGGAGAGGCTGTTTGCCCCCTTTTCAGGCACCAAGGTGGAAACCAAGGGTTTGCTGTGTGCAGGTGACGCAGCTGGTGGAGTTCCTCATCGAGCACCATGGGGAACTCTTTGAGGAGGAGGAGGTGGCTGGGCTTGCCGGGGCATCAGTTGAGGAGAGTCGCCAGCACCGGGGCTGCAAGCCAGAAACAGCAGAGGTACGTCAGGGCCACAAACAGCAGGACAACCAAAAGCCTCCCCCCTCAGAAGGTGGGACTGCTGCTGCCACAGGCGCAAGCAAGGTCATCCAGCAGCCCTGCCAAAGTGCAGAGTAAGGCTGAGGCAGGTTGCCCATCGCACTTTGTGTGGGGATCCCAACAGAAACTCGCTTCCGCCGAGCTGAGCTATCCCATCCCAAGGGACCTGCCTTTCCAAGCTAAGGGAGCAATGGGGCACATAAGTCCTTGCCACCTGTTAACATCCACATTTCCATTGCAGGTGCCTCCAGTCGCTCCACAGAGAGATCACCTGAGGAGCTCAGCTGAGGACAGAAGGTAAAATGAGCCACCTTTGCTTCAGAGCAGAATTGCTTCAAGTTTATCATGGCTTTGCCTGTCTAACAATACTCTTGAATGGGAAGGTTGCCAGGAAGTCAAAAGCGAAAACCAGCACGTGAAGAGGGGAGCGATGGGCAACCGGACAAGAAGAGGAGAAAGCTGGAGACAGAGCTCTCAGGGATGGGCAACTGAGGAAATCCAAGCAGGCAAGTAGAACGAGGAGCCCGGGGCTGTAGCAGACTCTGCTGTCCGTTTTTCAAAGCTCTCAACACTGCTTACTTGCCCCCGCAAAGAATGGGGACAAAGTCACACCTTTGTGTCCTCTGTCCTTGTAGGTGCCCGTTTCTTTCTTTCTGCACTGGATTCCCTGGACGAGCTCTGACGCCAGGCCTTCGAGAGGCTGCATCGTGCAGCCCCAGCACCAACCTCGGCGCAGGCGAGGAGAGAGGCACCCATTGCCCTTCTGCTCTGCCCCAGCAGATTTCACTCGTGCACCACTGTCGTGCTTTGGGCTGGGCTGGCCACTAAACCCAACGACAGATGCCCTCCTTAACGTCTGCCCCGTTCCGAAGAAGGAGGGATGAGAAAAGGAGAGAAGAAAAAACCTATGAGTTGTAAAGAAACCTCCACTACTTTTAATGAAATATTGATAATCAAAAGATAAGAAGAACAGATAGTAATATTAATGACAACATAGACAATATATGCGATCCATATCAAGCTCCACGATGACGAATCACATCGCTGGCAGGCACCGGAAAGGCCCAGACCGGACTCAGCAGCGGACAGGGACTGGAGTCCCCCCATCTGGATTCAGGAAGGCACAGACCAGCATCAAAGGCAGCACGAACAGACAGAGTCCTCCTCGGACGCCGGCCACTGAAGAAAGAGGCCCGACCCCTTTGACCCCTCCGCTTTTATACTGAGCGTTGATGCAGATGCGATGGAGTACCCCGTTGGTCAGGTTTGGGTCACCTGTTCTGTCGGCTCCTCCTCACACATGCGACCCCGCTACGCTCTTCCACTTCCCACCCTCCAACTTTGTGCATAACAAAGTGAGCTGACCTGGGTTGCTATAGCAATAAGTAGAAGCAGGAGCCTCTCTGCACGCCATTCCTTGGTAGTCACTGGAAAACATCAGACCTTATCCTGCTAGAAGCGGACCCCTGTGTGAAAAATATGCCGGTAAGTTCAGAGAGGAAGTTACTTAGAAGAGGCTTCGCTGAAAAGTCAAATTACAGAAAAAAAAAATGGCTTCTGTTTTACCTCCAAGCAGGACAACCACTAAGCCGCAGCAGCCCTGTACCGCGCTCAGACCCGTCCCACCCCTCGCACGAGGCCTTGCTGGCTCACTCACGGGCTCCGTGAGCAAATGCCCACCAGCTGGCACATCTGCCCAGCGGGGGAGCTGGCACGGGAACTTCAGATTATAGAGAGCGTGTTATGCACGGCAGTTTGTATCATCCGGGAGGGACACGAGGGACAACGTTTCTCTTGGACAGCAAATTCCATACTAGAAAACCCTCCGGCTTTCACTTACAGCTACTCATTCCTGGTGGACAGACGCTCAACCAACTGGCTCAATACACGAAGGCAGCACCCATTGCTGCTCTTTGTGCAGCGCAAGACCTCGTACGCAGCACACTGCACAATACCCTTCCTCATCATGCTGGCTCAAACAGGACCAGCTTGCAGTTGCCATTAGAGTAAGAACTCCGGGTCATCTACACCCAACCTTCCTTGCTTGCTGCGTCTCCTGCAGATCGGCTCTCTCTGGACTGATGCCAACACGCCCCTTTCTGCCAGGCCTAACCAGAGTTTTGAAACCAGCTTTTCCCAAAGCTCCAAATGCTTTAATCACCGCAAGAGTTACCTGAGCCCTGTATGATGTCGAATGGGGGCGAGCCTCTTCCAGCAGGGAAGATACAAGCGCCAGCCAGAACAGGGGAAAGAAATTGCACGACTGATCTGCAGGGCTTGCAATGATTGTGCAGGAGTCAGCAGAGCATGGAACCGCAGGTGCAACTCTCCCAGCTGGCAGCCCAAGTGTTTCAGAGCCAATGCCATCTTTTCTTCACAGCCAAAGCCTCACTTGATACCCTCAGCAATCCCTGCCTTAACTAATTACACTCCCGACTTCTGGGAGCTCTATACTACGGCCAAACCAAGGGATTTTAGAAAAAATAAAAATCCCTAAATCATTTTTGTGAATAAAGATAAATCCCTATGCACTCAAAAGGGAGAAAGGTCAGGTGTCTAGACCTCCCTGTGGTCTTTCTTACCATTTCTCTGCCATGCATTTCCCTGCCCCTGTGGTTAATTGAGAGCTGCAGATCAGCATTTGCTCCACACTTACTCACTGCAGTCGATGGTGCTGTTGTACACACAGCTGCCCTTTTGCCAGTGCTTTATACAGACTCAGAGTCTCTGCTAACACATTGCAATACAAAGTTGCGCCCCTTTCTCTTTTCTCTACCGCTGATGTCCCAACGTATATTGCAACCAAAACACTTAATAAACAAAGGCTTATTTAAATGCCATTAGGAAATGATAGCGGGCACCCCAGCCATCTGCAAACAAAGCCGTCTCAAATCTGAGTGCTGGCACAGTGATTGGTTCCTAACGGGATGGAATGACCACTACGTGCCGACGCCCCTTGCCTTTGCTCAAATACGTTGTACGGACTGTCTGCCGTTCTTAGCATTTCTTCCCATGTCCTTCTTTCTAAAATTTCTTATGATTTCTTTACAGAAATAAAGTGTAAAATGTATATCTGGCCAGTCTCAGAATTTGCATGAGTTCCCTTCCCTTCCCTTTCCCTTCCCTTTCCCTTCCCTCCTTCCCTTCACTTCCCTTTCCCTTCCCTTCCCCTTCCCTTCCCTTCCCTTCCCTTCCCTTCCCTTCCCTTCCCTCACTTCCCTTCCCTTTCCCTCACCATCCCTTCCCTCACCATCCCTTCCCTCACCATCCCTGTCCTCACCATCCCTTCCTTTCTCTTCCTCCTCCTTCTCTGTGGTACACATCTACTCTCTCCCCCGATATTCAACTGTCCAAGAAGACCAAAAGGTCAGGCAAAAGTTGCACTTGTATAAGCCTTTTCTTTCTCCCAGGAGCTTTGGTTTTCCTCATAGGAAACCTGAGGAGACACCTGCATCCAAGAAAAGGTCTTGACAAGGGAAGAACCCAGTATGTTCTTGTTGATGAGGCCTTCTACAGACAGGTGAGAATCACCTCACAATCGCAGCCCTTGGTTCTCATGGGGGACTTCAGCTACCCTGATATCTGCTGGGAAGGCTACACTGCTAGGCATGCACAGTCCAGTAGGTTCCTCCAGTGCAGTGATGGTAACATCTTGACTCAGGTGGTGGAAGAGCCCACAAGGAGAGGTGTACTACTGGATCTAGGACTGACAAACAAAGAGGGACTGGTGCAGGATGTTAAGGTTGGTTATCCTCCCCCTCTCCTCTGCCCTGGTGGGGCCGCATCTGCAGTACTGTGTCCAGTTCTGTGCTCCCCGGTTCAGGAGGGACAGGGAACTGCTGGAGAGGGTCCAGCAAAGGGCTACAAAGATGATTAGGGGATTGGAACATCTTTCTTATGAGGAAAGGCTCAGGGACTTGGGTCGTTTTATTCTAGAAAAAAAGAAGACTGAGGGGGGGTCTTATCAATACTTATAAATACTTAAGGGGAGGGTGCCAGGCAGATGAGAAGAGTCTTTTTTCAGTGTTGCCCAGGGATAGGACAAGAGGGAACGGGCACAAAATTGAGCATAGGATGTTCCGTCTTAACATGAGGAGGAACTTCTTTCCTCTGAGGGTGGCAGAGCACTGGCACAGGCTGCCCAGAGAGGTTGTGCAGTCTCCCACACTGGCCACATTCAAAACCCGCCTGGACGCCGTCCGGTGATCCCTGCTGTAGGTGTCCCTGCTGTGGCAGGGGGGTTGGACTAGATGATCTCCAGAGGTGCCTTCCAACCCTGACCATTCTGTGATGCTGTGATTCTGTGATGTTACTCCTTCCTCTGATCTGGGAAGGAAAATCGCTACATTGTTTGCCCATCACAGGAGGCCACTGCCTCCATATTTTTGACAACCTTCCCATGCTTTTGATCTCCTCTACCTTCCCATTGGCCCTGTGCTCAGCTGTTGGGTGACAACAAGGTCCAGACTTGTGTCTGGGCCCCGGCCCTTCTGTTGCCTTGCTCTGGCAGCGTAAAGTGGGGACGCTTTGCTTTGAGGCACAATACGGGCCAAGGGACTGACGGGAAGGAGGAGTCGAAAAAGCCAGGTGAAGTGGTGCCCAGAAACCCTTGGAAAATGCCAGTGGCAGGTGCAAAGAGAAAAGATGTGTGTGCTCCCCCATCTCACTTTTCAGCCATCCTAGACGTCCTTCTTCAGACACTCATCTTTCTTTGCAAATATACAGTGCGTGAGAAGGAGGCGTTGCACTGCTGCTCGCTCTACCTCTCTTTCCCCTCCCTTCTTTCCTTCCTTCCTTCCAAAACTTGCAGTTTCCCCTCCATGTTTTAGAGGCTGGGGTCTAAAAGGCGGTGCCAGCACCACCGTTTGCCCAGGCGTTGTGTGAAGAACATGGCTGGTGTGAATGTTGCAGCTGGGGAGAGAGACAAAGATGGAGTTCTGTGGAAACTCCCTCTGTGCACTCTGTCGCCAGGGTGCTTTCTCTTTCTGCCTCTCCCATACCAAGAGAGCGCCTTTGCGCTTGGACCCCTGCTCTGGCTGCAGGAAACATGCCCTCCTCAGCCTCACGGCAGCGGCACAGGGACACCTGCAGAAAGGGGATGGGACCGACTGCGGATGCCACCAGTACGGGAACAAAGCATCCCGGGACACATCCACACATCGTCGTGACCAAAAGCTGCTTGGCAAAGCTGCTGCAAAGCAGCGTAGCAGAAACAGCCCCGGGAGCTCTGGTGGACACCAAGGTGACCAGGAGCCACCACAATGCCCTTGCCCGAAGGCGTCGGCGGCGAGTGGTACCCTGGGCTGCACTGGGCAAAGCCTTGGCAGCAGCTGGAGGGAGGTGACCCTTCCCCTCTCTCAGCGCTGCTTAGGCTGTGCCTGCAGGGCTGTGCCCAGGTCTGGGCTCCCCAGTACAGGAGAGACATGGGCATACTGGGGAGAGCCCCCCGCTGCCCCTCCCCCACCACCATCCCCCAGTGCCATTGCTGACATCACAAGTTTGGACCCGGCGCTGGCCCGGCAACGGCCCCGGTGCCTGCAGGGACGGTGCAGTTCCAGCACAGAGTGGCACTGGGCAGAGTCCCGCTCTTGCCCAGTGTGCTTGTGCCAGTGCTGGTCGGTGCCAGGACGCCCCTTGGTGATTTTGCTCGCACCGGCTGAGCACTGTCCCGATCCCCTGAGTTCTGTCCTAAGAGAGCGCCTCTTGGACTCGTCAATATGGGACAGGTGAACTGCTGCCGTGGTTCCAGGTGAGCTCCCCCCATGGCTCGGGCACACGCCGGCACAGCCGGGCCCCGCAGCAGCCGCCTTTCTCATGCCCGACGCCCGTCTGCTCTGCAGGGACGACCCGGAGCCCGTGCAGCAGTGCGTCCCTGAGGAAGCACCCACCCGAGCCACTCCAGCGCCAGCGCGTGCGCGGTCACCCAGGGCCGCAGGACCAGGAAGAGGGACCTCCTCCTCTTCAGCGACACCTTGGTCATCGCCAAGGCCAAGTAAGACTCGCAGACCCCAGCTGCCCTTCCTCCCATCCCTGGCCCTGGCCCCCAGGGCAGGGACACGCAAGGAGCAGCCCAGGCCCCCGGCACCCTGCTGCTGGATGCACCCATGGGCTGCGCCCGTGGCAGGCGCACGCCAGAGGGGAGCCACCGGCCTCGGCCACCTCCAGGTCACTCCCTGCCGCTCCTCTTTGCAGACGTGGCAGCGTCCCGCACCCGCAGCTCTGCCTGGCCCTGGCCACGCTGCAGGTGCTGAGCAGCGGGAAGGGGGCGGCCGGGGACGCTGAAGAGGAGGAGGAAGGCAAGGCCAGCAAGTCCCCTGGTCCTCGCCTGGCCCTGCGGCTCCTGTGTGGTCACTTTCTGGTGAGTGTCAGTGCCACGTCCCACGGCAGGGCTGGGCAGCGCCTCTCTCCTGCCCCACGGGGCTCTCTCCTGCCTCTCTGGCCGTCCCCACGGGGCAGGGCTGTGCCGCAGCCCGCCTCTGCCCGCAGGCTGGCGAGCAGCGGGCACTCAGGCTCTTTCTCCTCTCTTCCTGCAGCTCCGGGTGGTGTGAAGGAGCTGTGGCTCAGCGCGCTCCTTGGGTAAGCCCTGCCTGGCAGTGCAGCCTGGGGAACCCGTGCTCACATCACGGGGGGGATGCTCCAGGCGCAGGCACACCACGAGGAAACACCGCTCCCCACACGGGGAGAGGTGCCCCCACGGCTGCGGGCAGCTGTCGAGCAGGCAGAGCTGGCGGAGCTGCTTCACCCAGCTGTGTCCAGCCAACACCCGCCCTGCCCTGTCCTCACCACTGCCGCTGCTCTCCGCGTCGACTGCGGCGGTACCCGCCCTGCTTCGGGGACCCTGGAAGCGTGACCCGAGCTGGCAGGGGAGGGAAAAGGCAGCTTGCGTCTCACACAGCTCTTTCTCTGCCCCTTCCCCATGCACAGGCCACCACAAGGAGTGCAGGGAGCCCGGGTGACCCAGCTGCCCTCCATCAAGCTCCTGCTGAAGGAGCTGAGTGGCCGCAATGCTGTGAGTGTCCCTCCTGCCTGCGCTCTGCCCCCACAGCCTGCTCCAGCCCAGCATCAGGTGCATCGCTTCTGACCTTCTGCTCTTTTCCCCCTTGCGCAGGCGACGGCACTAAGCGCCAGCAGCCTGGAGAGGCTGGTGCAGAGCCAGGCAGAGGTGAGGATCGCTCGGGCTGCAATCTCGGCCATCTCCACCTCTCACACACGGCCAGGGGCCGATGCAGCTCTCCAGGAGCCCTCTCTGCCGCGGGGCTGCTCGCTGAGCGCAGGGCATTTCTTGCAGGCTGGTGCCAAGCAGCGGCCACCTCCCGCCTCCTCTGGCAGCCAGGGTGGACTTGGCCACGCGGCTGGGTGAGTTTGGGAGAAGACGGGGACAGGACAGCCCTTCTCCTCTTGCAGGCGGGCACTCGTGCTGCACTGGGGCTGCTGCTGCCTTTCCCGCAGGGCACGTCCCTCCCCATCGCTCTGCGGCAGGAGAGAGCTGAGCCCCCGGGGCCCCTCGTTCCCAAACGACGCCTCTCCCTTGCTTTCGGTGGCGGGGGGACAGTGCTGAGAGGGTTCGGGAGCGCTCGCCTGGCGCTTCTCCTCCACGGCTCTTTGCTCTCTTTTCCTTGGCAGCAGGCGGGACGCACAGGAGGAGGAGGTATCTGCCCTGGCCCTTTGCACGCCGAGGGACCTCCGCCGCTGCAGAGGCGCCCGGGCCATCGGGCTCTGGTGGCAGGGGGGGCTCTCTTTGGCCGGCCCCTGGCAGACCTCTGCAGCCAGGACGGCACGCTGCCCCAGCCCATCCAGGTGAGCATGCCCGGCCAGGGGGGCCCCATGCCCCTGCCTCCTCCGCAGAGGCGGTGCCCAGAGCAGAGGGACCCCAGGTGGGGGCTCGGCGACAAAGCCGGCTCCTCCCCATGTCACCCACCCCTGCATCCTGCCCCACTGAGGGCTGCAGGAGACCTGTGCACGCTTGCTCCTGCCCCTCAGGCAGGCTCGCCTGCCCCCAAGCCCTGTCTCCAGCCAAGCAACTCTCCTCCTCTGTGCCCTGCAGGACCTGCTGGCTCTGCTCAATGAGCATGGCCCATCCACGGAGGGGATCTTCAGGCTGGCCGCCAGCGAGAAGGCCTCCCGGGAGCTCAGGGAGGCCCCTCGACAGCGGAGCGGAGGTCCACCTCCAAAGCCAGCCTGCGGAGCTGCTGGCCGTCATCCTGAAGGTGAGCCCTGCTGACCCGGGGCCCGGCAGCTCCCACCTCTGTCGGTGCCGACGGGCACCTGCGAGCGCAGGAGACGAAACCCGGCCGCCTGCTCGTCAGCCGGAGTGCCGGGGATGCTGCCGCTGCTCCCGGCGGGAGCGCGCAAAGCCTCACCCGCAGCCCTTGGCATTGCAGGACTTCCTGCGTAAGATCCCCTCCAAGCTCCTGGAGGCAGGGCTCTACGGGGAGTGGATGGGCGCCCTGCAGAAGACCAGCAGGCAGGAGAAGCTGGCAGCACTGAAAGAGTAAGTGTGGCCAGCAGCCTGCCTGCCGCGCAGGGACTGGCAGAGGCCGGCACTTGCCTGCAAAGCGGCGGCCTCCCTGAGAAAGCTGTGTTCTCTGCCAGCAACCTCTGGCTGATGTGGGGTCGGGTTTTGGGGAAAAGGAGCACAAAAAAGCACTTCTGTCCTTGGAGCGCTTCCTGCAGGCTTTGGCATTGCTGCAGAAATGGCCTCTGGCCTGAAGGGGAGGGAGGGAGGCAGGGAGGGGCGATGTGGCCATATCCCAGCAAAGGAAGTCCCTCTTTTGTAGAGCAGACCTGGCCAAGGAGCCTTCCATCAGGTGGGCTTGGGTGAGATCAGCATTGGAGATGTGTGTTGACAACGTCTACATTATTAACGTTATGTTCCTGTTTTCTCAGGGTGGCCAGCAAGTTGCCCAAGGCAAACCTCCTCCTCCTCAAGCTCTTGCTCTCCGTGCTGGGAAAGATCAGCAGAAATGCGGCCACCAGCAGGATGACTGCTCACAACCTGGCCATCTGCGTGGGGCCCAACCTGCTCAGCCCACCCGAGGAGCACACACTCCCCCTGGATGTCCTGATGCAGGTGACGGGGAAGGTATGCTGTCTTTACCAGCCGGCTACAGCTTGCTGCTCCCACCTGAGCTTTGCTGCTCAGAGCTCCCTGGCTGCCTCCTCTCTGCCGCAAACGCTCGTGGCCGATCTGCCGGGAAGAGCAGCCCCACAGCTGTGCAGAAGCAAGGCTTAGGAGCGGGAGAGGCTGTTTGACGCCTTTTCATGCACCTAGCTGGAAACCAATGGTTTGCTTTGTGCAGGTGGCGCAGCTGGTGGAGTTCCTCATTGAGCACCATGGGGAACTCTTTGAGGAGGAGGTGGCTGGGCTTGCCGGGGCATCAGTTGAGGAGCCGCCAGCAGCGGGTCTGCAAGGAGAAAAAGCAGAGGTACGTCAGGGCCACAAACAGCGTGAGAACACAAGCCTCCCACCTCAGAAGGTGGGACTGCTGCTGCAGGCACAAGTAAAGTCATCCAGCAGCCTGCAGCTCTGCCATGGTGCAGAGTAAGGCTGATGCAGGTTGGCCATGGCACTTTGTGTGGTGACCCCACCAGAAGTGGCTCAGCTGAGCTGAGCAAACCCATGCAAGGGATCTGCCCTTCAGAGCTAAGGCAGCAACTGGGCGAGTATGTCCCTGCAACCTCTTCACCTCTACATTTTCTTGGCAGGTGCCTCCAGTCGCTCCAGAAAATGAACGTCGGCAGAGCTCATCTGAGGAGAGCAGGTAAAATGAGCTCGCTTTGCTTTAGGGCAGAATTGCTTCAAGTTTTCTATGGCTTCACCTGTCTAACAATACTCTTGAATGGAAAGGTTGCCAGGCTCTTCACAAGGAAGAAGAAAGCGAAAACCAACCTGTGAAGAGGGGAGTGACGGGCAACCAGACAGCAAGAGGAGGAAGCTGGAAAGAGAGCTCCCAGAGACAGGCAACTGAGGAAGTCCAAGCAGGCAAGAAGAAGGAGAAGCCCAGGTGTGTAGCAGACCCTGCTGTCCATCTTTCAAAGCTCTGAACACTGCTCGAGTATTGGAAATATTTCCGCGGTGCACAGAGAAGGCCCCAGACAGGAAGCATGCACCTACCTTTGGGAGAACATGTATTTCAGGAGAAACATACCCCTCCAGTGTCAGCAGTTTGCATTTTGCACTTACAGAATCATAGAATTGTCCAGGTTGGAAGGGACCTTGAAGATCATCAAGTCAAACAATGAACCTAACACTCCCAAAACCACCACTAAATCATGTCCCTAAGCCCCACGTCAACCAGCCTTTTAAATATCTCCAGAATGGCAACTCCAGTGCTTCCTTGGGCAGACTGTTCCAATTCTTAACAACCCTTTCTGTGAAGAACTTTTACTTGATATCCTACTTAAACCTACCCTGGTGCAACTTGAGGCCATTTCCTCTTGTCCTGTCACTTGTTACTAGCAAGAAGAGGTCGACCCCCACCTCTCTACAACCCCCTTTCAGGTAATTGTAGAGAGCAATAAGGTCTCCCCGGAGACTCCTTTTCTCCAGGCTAAACAACTCCAGGTCCCTCAGCCACTCCTCATAAAACTCTTTCTCCAGAGACCTCACCAGCTTCGTTGCCCTTCTCTGGACATGATCCAGCACCTCTATGTCATTCTTGAAGTGATGGGCCCAAAACGAAACACAATAGTTGAGGTGGGGCCTTGTTTGGAGCTCGCTCTGTGCCAGGCTGAGCAGACTCACAAGAGTCACAATTCTGAGCTCTTTGACCCGCCACCTACAGAAAGAGGAAAAGTCCCACTTTTCTGTTCCTGTCAGCTGGCAATCCTAGCACTGGCTGCTGGTGTCTGAACCCCAAAGGCACAGCAAGGACTTGTGCCAAGTAGCTGTGGACACTGAGATGTTGGCACTTCTTCAAAAGCTCTTATTTCACCTGAGGTAATTGAAGGCAGAAAAAAAGCAACCAAACAACATAAAAAAAGGAGCATGGTTTGCCTTCAAGCCCGGGTTTCTAGCACGGGACAGTGAGGGATGCTGCTGCTCAGGTTTTGGGAAGGACCACATCACAGCTCCTCGGGGGCTCCCTGCCCAGCCCTACTGCCTGGCAAAGGGGTGCTGCACATCTCTGTCAACTCGCCGTGCCCTGAGGCTATGGCACGTGTTGAGAAGGTGACAAAGCAACACAGCAGTTGCTGCCAGTAAGGGCTCTCTCTCCTCTGAAAGAGCTGCTTTTCCTTTGGACTTCCCAAAGCCCGGGGGCAAAGACACGCCTCTTCCTGCCTCCATGGTTTCATCAGCGCTTTCTGACTCTTTCCCTGTAGGAGCCCATTTATTGTTGCTGCTTGGATTCCCTGGATGAGCTCTGACATCTCGGCTTCGAGGGGCTGCCTGATGCAGAAAGCTGAATGATGCAGCCCCAGCACCACCTCGGCGCAGGCGAGGAGAAAGGCACCCATGCCCTTCTGCTCTGGCCAACAGATTTCTTAGCATTTCTTCACATGTCCTTCTTCCCAAATTTCCTTACTATTTCCTTACAGAAATAAAGTGTCAAATTTATATCTGGCCAGTCTCAGTATTGGGATGAGTCCCTTCCCTTCCCGTCCCTTTCCCTTCCCTTCCCTTCCCTTCCCTTCCCTTCCCTTCCCTTCCCTTCCCTTCCCTTCCCTTCCCTTCCCTTCCCTCCCTTCCCCTTCCCTTCCCTTCCCTTCCCTTCCCTTCCCTTCCCTTCCCTTCCCTTCCCTTCCCCTTCCCTTTCCCTCCCCTCCCCTCCCCTCCACTCCCCTCCCCTTCCCCCCCTCCCCTCCCCTCCCCTCCCTTCCCCTCCCCTTCCCCTCCCCTTCCCTTCCCTTCCCTTCCCTTCCTTCCCTTCCCTTCCCTTCCCTTTCCCTTCCTTCCCTTCCCTTCCCTTCCCTCCCCTCCCCTCCCCTCCCCTTCCCCTCACCTCACCTCACCTCACCTCACCTCCCCCTCACCTCCCCATCACTCCTCCCCTCACCTTCCCTCACCTTCCCCTCACCTCCCCTTCCCTCACCTTCCTTGTCTTCCTCCCTCCCTTCTCTGTGGTACACATCTCTCCTCTCCCCGATATTCAACTGTCCAAGAAGACCAAAAGGTCAGGCACAAAGTTGCCATTGTATAAGCCTTTTCTTTCTCCCAGGAGCTTTGGTTTTCCTCATAGGAAACCTGAGGAGACACCTGCATCCAAGAAAAGGTCTTGACAAGGAAAGAACGCAGTATGTTAGTATTTCCTCTGATCTGGGAAAGAAAATTACTTGCAGCATAAAGTGGTGACACTTTGCTTCAAACCACAATACATGCCAAGGGACTGATGCGAAGGAGGAGTCGAAAAAGCCAGTGAAATGGTGCCCAAAATTGCACCCACCTTCCATGATGGGAAAAAGCCCTTCACAGGGCTTTTTAGGCCCTCGATGTATTTTCCATTTCCATATTTATTCTGTTCTTTCTGTAGCAAACACAGTCATTTTATTATTTAGACTATTTGCTTCCGTAGCTTTGTAGGTGTTGTAACTTTGAGGTCATCAAGAAGGCTTATCTAGAACTTAGTTAATCTGAACTGCCCCCGACTACACATGATGTGAGTGTTCATAGCTTGAGTCAACCACTGGTTTCCTGTGTCATAAGGACATACAGCTCTTTCACCTTTCTCCTCAAAGCTTCGGTAAATAAGTATCACAGTATCACACAGTATCACAGTATCGTCAGGGTTGGAAGGGACCTCTGGAGATCACCTAGTCCAACCCCCCTGCCACAGCAGGGACACCTACAGCAGGGATCACTGGACGGTGTCCAGGCGGGTTTTGAATGTCTCCAGTGTGAGAGACTCCACAACCTCTCTGGGCAGCCTGTGCCAGTGCTCTGCCACCCTCAGAGGAAAGAAGTTCCTCCTCATGTTAAGATGGAAATTCCTGTCCTCCAGTTTGTGCCGTAAACAAGTGTCTTGTTTACCTTTCGTTTCAGAGTTGCTCATTGTTTTAGCATTCTTTATGATGAGGAAAAGATTTTTTTCTGTGTATATGTTAATTTTTTTACATTTAATAAAGAGCATGAAATCCTATTAAACCAATGATGAGTTTTCCATTCAAATGAAAATTAAAAACAAAAGTATGCTTTTTACCTGCTAAAAAAAAAGTGTAAGCCTCTGTTACTATATTAAAAAGCTACAATCATTTCAGTTTGCAGATGTTTGTAGCCACAGCGGTTACAGAGCTGCTGGCTACCATACTCTGATGTCCAGAGGACACCAGACTTTGAAGGCTTTCTACTAAGGCAGTATTGTTTGAGATGACACTGCATTAAAATAGGAGCTATTTAGTAATGGGTTTCTGAATGAAAACCCAAGAATAGAAACCTGTTTCTGTTGGCAAAATGAAAAGCACCATGAGGCGAGGCTGTCCCAAGCCCTGCTGCTGCATTTGAAGAAAATGTCCCTTGAGTGTTAATGGGCACATAAGGCACGCTTTTGGAAGCCTGGTCCACAAGACAACACAAGGATATCTGTGTCCAAAGAGCATTAACACTATCATAAGGAGAACCACTCACAAGTCAGGTAATGCCTGAGTAAAGATGGTGGTTGTCCTGTTGGCAGGCTCTGTCATTCTTGGCCGCAGACTCTTTTACCCGGGTGCTCATGGAAGCAGCAGGCTGGCTTCTCACTCAAACAGCACATAGCCAACAAGGCAGGTCACTCTGAAGCTCATCGTGTCTCCCCGTGGCTGCTTATCTCCCCAACAGATCATATCTTATTATCTGTTGTTTGTGTATATAGAAGGACTCATACGAGATGTGAAGGTAGGTGGGTGTCTTGGGCCCAGCGATCACAAAACAGTTGAGTTTAAAATTTTTGGTGTGACGAGATAAAGGACAGCAGAGTTGCTACCCTGAATTTTGAGAAAGCAAACTTTATGCTACTCAGGCAGCTAGTTTGCAGTGTCCCCCTGGGAACCTGCTTTTGAGGACTTGTGGGTCCAGTTCAGTTTTTAAGAACTGCCCTTCTATGAGCACAGAAGCAGGCAATCCCATGCTGTCTTAAGTCAAGCAAGTGGGGTTGAAGACCAGCTTTCCTGAACAGGGAACTCTTATTGCAACTCAGGTGGAAAAAGGAATTATATGATCTCTAGGAGTGAGGTCAGGCTTCACAGAAAGATCACAGAGCTGTAGTTCACGTGTATGGAGAAAACACAAAACGCCAAAGCTCAACTAGAGTTGTAACTGGCCAGTGTTGTGTCAGACTATGAAAAGGGCTTTTAAAAGTATGTTCATAGCAAAAGGAGGTCTAAGGAAAACACTGATGGATACGTGATGAAGATGGTCACCTGAAAAACAGTGATGAAGAAAAGGCATTTAATGCTTTTTTCAACCTCAATATTTCATATTAATGATAAACCGTGGGCTTCCTGGTCCCCTGAGTCAGAGGACCATGAGTGTGGGAACAACGACTCACCATTTGTGGACGCTGAAATTGTGAGGGACCAGCTGTATCAGCTGAATGTTCACAAGTCCATGGGGCCTGATTTGGATTCACCCCCAGAGCTCTGAAGGAGTGACGGAAATGTTACAGCAGGACCCCCTCTCAATCACCTACCAGATGATTTTGGGAGCCTGGGGAGGTCCCTGCTGACTGGAAGCTGGCCAGTGTTATTCCAATGTACAAAAAGGGTGCGAGGGAAGACCCAGGGGACTAGAGCCCTGTTAGTCTGACCCCAGTTCCTGGAAAAATTACGAAGATTATACTGGGTACTGTTGAAAGGCATTTAAAGAATAATGCAATCATCAGGCACAGTCAACATAAGTTCACAAAGGCAAGGTCCTGTTTAACTAATTTGATATCCTTCTATGACAAGGTCACCCACCTAGTGGATGAAGGGAAGGCGATAGATGTATTTTTTCTGGATTTTAGTAAGGCTTTTGATACCGTCCCTCACAGCATCCTTCTGGACAAGTCGTTCATCTGTGCAATGAGTAAGTACGTGGTGTGCTGGGTGAAGAGCTGGCTGAATGGCAAGGCTCAAAGGGTTCTAGTGAATGGTTGGTATAGTAATATGAAGTTAAATGAAGGTGTCCCATTTTTAACACCTTTTACAGAGTATTTTTATATATTCTTCTGCAGCCACTGAGAAAAGTGAAGCTTATCAGAATGGATGAACCATAGTGGATGAAGGGAAGGAGGTGGATGTAGTTTTTTCCAGATTTTAGTAAGGCTCATATGTTAAATGCTGATACAGCAAGAACACAGAACTTTCTCAGAGGCTAATCTGAAACTGAATTACTTCCTAGAAGAATCAATAACTACACAAGGATTTTCTACCTGCCGTTTATGCAAAGATGTGCAGTACTTTGCTATAAAAAATATGCAGCACATCTAATATAAGAAACTTCTTGCAGTTTGGGTTTTTTTTTCCTCTAGGAAAAGATGAATAGACAACACACACAGAAGATGACAACACATTTTTATACAGCTTCTTAAAGCATTCTGACCTGGCCTGATTTATAAGGATTTTTTTTTCATCTAACTTCTGATTATTCTACCATATGCTCTTCTTTTTTTTTTTCTTTCCTCTCCCCCATTATTGCACTGTAGCCCCATCGTGCACTTCAGTCATCTGGGGTGACGAAAAAAAACCCTCTTCCAGAAACCCTCCTGTTTTCCCACTAGAGGGCTCTCCCAAAATACTCATGGGATATAGTTCCACTGAGGGAGGACTCTTCTACTCTAGATAGGCATTTATAGTAATGTTTTCGGCATGGTAATGGCTAGCCTGCAATGAAATTAAATGAAATCTCTGTCAGGTTTTTCAAAGAGAATTGGATATTGGCATTTGCTTATTTTAATATAAGCATGTATTTGCTGAGGGGTTAGCTCAAAAAAAAACCCTATGCACATCCTGAGGAGTGAAGCTGGCAGAATTTTAAATATATAAATCTTGCAAATGTAAGAATACACACAATTTGTATACAAGTATTTGACATCTTTGTTACCACCCATAGTAATGTGTCCATAAAGCTGTTGGCTCAGGAAACCTTGCCTGCGTTACAAATCTGAAACTAAACACTTGCACCAGCACTCAGTAAATATGTCATTCATCTAAAAAATAGAAAATTACTGTCATCAGCAAAGGGTATCCATGAGGGAATGATATTTCCTATAAATATACTAAGATACATGTGGATTAGTTTAATCTAATGAAGAAGATGTAAACAAACCAAAGGACAGGGCTTTGCATGGAGGAAGTAGGATGCACAGAAAACGTTCAAGGGTAACTTTTCTGCTAGTTAAAATCTTTAATATTATGACTTGTTTAAAACAACAACAACAAAGTTTCTTGTTCGTTGAGCAACTATTACACTAAGAACTTGTAAAATACTATCACCAAAGAAGTCAATTGATTTTATGAAGAATTTCCTCAGGAACAGGACTTCTACATTTATCTTACATTTTCAAATATCAACCTGTGGTTTTGAGTACCTAAATTTTAATTTTCTGCCTGAGATAGCTGAAAAGGGGCACATTTTCAGCGGGTGATTGCTTAGTACTTTCTGATTGTAGTGTTTTCTCAAAACCAGGCACATTTATAAGTCAGGTGAGGGTCCCAAAAGCTCATTCAAAATAATTGGTGACATTTTAAAATTTAGGACATGGAGTTAGAGACATGAAAACATTTTACAAAGAATAATTTATTCGCCTGCTATAACCCTTTTTATGTTTCCATATTTATCTGCAATCCGAAAATGATGGCTAGAAATTAGTTTGATATTCAGAGAATTTTGGCAAAACTCACACACAAAAATAGTATCAGAAGTTTGAAAAATATTGCTGATGATAATAGTATGGATAAAAATACTGATGGTAACACAGTTTACAGTCACAGGTTACAACAGGACTTCCACAGAAATAATTCCTTTAAACTTAATTGCAATGAAAGCACAGAGACAAGACACAGAGAGGGAGCTCTTTCAGCTCCAGAATTTGACTCCTATCAACATTTATTATAATTTCATTGGTTTAAAAACCCGCACTGCTCACTATTTATTTGAAGAGGGTGGGGGGTGCAGAAAGCCTGTGGATAGATGCCGTGTCAGATTATGAGGGAGCAAGAGGAAGACCCAGCTTTGCTGACTGAGATCTCAGCTGTGCCATGCAAGGAAAACACCAGCTGGCTCTGAAGCCCAGCCCACTTAACTTAATTAAGTAGGTTAAATTAGTTCACATATGACCCCATTAAAGTCAGTTTGTGTTTGGAGTCAGCGGGTAGTCTTAGCTAAGGGCACAAAATAACTCTGGAAGAGATAATATAATTGTTCTTCAGCAAAAGTTATAACGCTAACTAAACTGTAACTTGAGTAGAGTACAGTTAATCTCCACACACGCACACACACACTCTAACCATTCTAATAAGTAAAATTAGAGTAGTGGCATCTTAGCATTTAACACACTACAAAAACCTGCAGACATTTTCTATTGATTTTCTCAAGGGTACAGCCTAAGATTATATTGGGTTATATATATATGCAGCCAAAATGATCCAATATATATTGGATAATTGCTCTTCTAAAGGACAACGAGCAGGAAGAGAAGATAAAGGACTTTCAAACAGCTAAACAATAAAAAAGTTGTTGGCCAGATATACTTTCTATACTTGGCCTTTTTTCACTGTAATTCTGGCATTTTCTAGTTGGTAGAGGTCATACTTCTGCTATTTATTGATCCTCAAATGCATGTTTAGTTTTGTACAAATGCAGAGAAAGTAGCCATATTCCTGCTCAAACATTATGCAAAATATTAGCTACTTAAAATACTTTGAGGCATACACGAAGCAGTAAAGTACAAGGCCATATTGGGGGGGGGGGGCGGGGGAAGAAGTGTATTTTAAGAACAGAGTTGAATGAGAAGGGAGGGTTATTTGGTTCATAACAAGTGACAAGGAGTTCCAAAAAAATCTGTAGCACCACCTGTAATAAAAGTACCCATATGCATCTCCTGGTGCTCAAACACTCAGTAGTGTTTGCTGACTGCTTGACAGCTAGGCTCTGTCAGGAAGCTGCAACCGTGGGTAGCTCCACAAGGGCTCCCCAACGGGGCGCAGTCCCATGGCACCCAAACAAGGAGAAAAGAGGAGAGCTGGTGATAGTGACCAGCCAGTAATCTAGGTTGTTGGACATGTCCGTGGGGATGAGGCAGGTCTGGAGTCAAGGGAAGTCAGATCAGTGGGTGGGGATCATGTCTGTGATAGCAACCGCGGTCAGCCACCACCCAGCGATCTCCAGGCAAGCCCATAGTGATGAGGCAAGTAGTCCAAGGTCAGGGACATGACAGATTCTTGCAGCCACTCAAAATAATGATATGCTGCAGGGTAGTTTTTTGTTATTAGTCAACATTTCATTTCAAGTATTGGAACAGTGCTGTTGCCAGAAACATGGCCAAATGCTATGTTGTTGTTTTTCTCCTTGACTGTTTCTATTTTTTTTAAATACCTGCAAATTCCAGTTGACGCTAAGAACTTTGTCAGTCAGAATGCCAATGCATACTGAAAGACTGTAGTGGAAAAGTTTACATGCTAAACAGAAAATACCAATATTATTAGCCTCACTTATCAAATGAGGAGCAGTGCTTGGTTAAATTTATGCAAGAAGACCTCAACTCAGTTTCATGATTTCTGTGCAAGAACAGCCTCCTGTTCATCACTTGGCTGATGAGTGGTACAGGTTCCCTGGTAGCGACTAGTGATTATGTATTCCCAGCTGGAAGTGCCCATGACACAGAACTGGAGTCAGTACAGGAGGGTTTCTGTGCTCTGACCAAACTGGGTGAAGCATTTTCACTACTTGAGCTGTGTGTGACCACAGCAGTAATGTTTTACATTATCAGACCTAGGTATATTTTTACATTCCTCAGGGCAGATGCACAGCCAAGCTATGAGGCACAGGCATGTGTGGGCACCATATCTACTCCAAAGCCCTCATTCCTGGGGGGGAGCGGGGTGGAGGTGGGAAAGAGGTACTGAGGCTGGACAGAAACCAGAGAGCCACAGCTGCCTCCGTGTCTGTTCTATCAGGGGTTCAGGACCCCACAGCATGACCCCAGCAGGTCAGACTAGACATAGATGCAGAGATTTACACATGGCTGCTTAATGTCTTATCCTAAACAGAAACACTTTTCGAATTGAGGCGTTTCCTGTCATCATTTAACCCTCAAGTCCCTTGTTTTTTCCCCACTACCATTTAGTGCCTTTCTGCTGCACACACTGATCGCCGGGCAACACAAAGCATCTACATGATTATTACTTCTACCCAGTCTTTTCCCTCACATTTCTGGGAGAAAATGTTGCAGTTATTTTTGAAGTGACCAGACCCTGAGCAATGCAAGAGCCATCACTGTGCATCATGCAAGAGGAGTAAACTGTCAAGCAGTCACAGCTTTAGCTTGAAAAACCGCATTGCTTTTGTAGTCTCATTTTATTTTAAGCATACCCAGTGGACTTTCAATTAAATGCAAATTAACTATGTGATTTGTTTAATTACTGTGTGTAACCAAGCCCTCCAAGAAGTAAAAGATCTGCATACTTTCCATCTTAACATTATATGCTAAAATTGAAGATGTAAGAACACATGCTGACATATTACCCATGATGCAGAATAATTCTGGATCTCATAGTGTGTTTTGTGCATTAGTGCTGCTCTGCAGATCTTAAAAATTAAGCTAATTTTAGAATGGTTTATAACCTATAAAAGCTGTAACACTTAACCTTACATCTCAGACTAGCCTACGGAGGTTGGTATGTACGTGTGCTATAAATCAGACATAATATTTTATACTTTTTAAGGACACTGTAAAAATGTAACATAAAGTGTGGCAAATAGTATAAGTAATAATAGTTTATTAAATGCATACATGTTATATATTATTGATCACTGTTGTATTTTTAAAGGGTCTAGAGATCCCAAATGACTGCGGGCTTTGAACAAATACATTGTACGTGACAGTTCATGCTATTAAGGCTGTAAAGTGCAAACAGAGAAAAGGTAGAAAAAAAGGAAAAAGAGAACAGCAGAAACAGAGATTTGCCAGAGCCATAGATCAGTTTATTAGAATATCTTCAATGTGCTGAAGATTTCTAAGTCCTTTCAGGCTTTGCTGGTCAAAATGGAGTAGACAAATTAAATAGCCATGCACCTACAATGCATCCTTCATCCTGGACTCGGCTACCCGCTCCACCATGTGCTCAGCTCAAATATGTTTTTAAGTCCAACTGAAGTCAGTAAACTTAAGTTCTTCCTGTCCTGCAAATAAACAGGTTCTGGACACCTCCACGAAGGATGTCTGACCAGCGCGCTGCATAACCTCCTACACCCGTGGCACTCTCATGGCATATTTATGTTTCATGAGATTAAGCAAAAATGCCCTCGGTTTTGTGTCTCACCCCAATGACTGTCAGCTTATGCCCCTCTCAAGGTAAGGAAAGGATCCACTGCTGCTTCTCCTCACTAACTGTTCAAAGGGTTCAATGGATAGAATAACCACTTTGGCTTAGTTAAAGAAAATGCAAGGATATCTACTCTGCAGATGTAGAAACAACAGATCTGGCACTGGCACCATGTATTTTATAGGACATTAGACCCAAAGCACATCAGGCCCTGAGTGCATAGTACTCACTGAGTACATCACAAGATGGGACTTCAGAACTTACATATTTTTTTCACTTTACACAGACTTTAGACACCTAAATAAAACTTTTTTGAAAAATATCTACAATACTTCAGTAACCAAAGACACTTCTCTTCATAATGAAATAGTTAACTAAAGCTGCGGTAATGTAGGCATCCACAATACTACTATTTAGCACACTGTGCTCAACTCCTAACTTGCCTTTGACCTAAAGGCAGTGACATTAACAGGAGTTATGATCCAATATACCTAGTTTTATGTCTATAGGGTCAACAAGAAAACTGTGGGACTGTACCATGGAAAATGTGGGCCTCTTGCTGAGGGCGGTGGGTGATTTAGGTGGCAGCAGACACAGATAAGCTCGAGAGGCTTGATAACTTCTTTCCCTCAGCCTTCACCAACAAGATCTCCCAGGCCCCTGTGCTTAGAGACGGCGCTCAAGGAAGAGGAGCAATCAACTGTGGTTGAGGATGAAGTCAGGGATTACTTCAGAGGACTCATGCTAAACAAGTCATTTTTAGCTGCATTGTTGAGTGCTGAGACAGCTGGTCGATGTCCTTGCAAGGCTGCTTTCTATCATATTTTTAAAATTATGGAGATCAGGGAAGATCTCTGATAACTGGAGCAAGGCAAATATTGCACCCACCTTCAAAAAAGTCTGAAAGGATGAGCTGGGCAACTACAGGCCAATCAGCCTCACTTTAGTCCTCAGGGAAAATCATGGAATGAGTCCCCTGGGAACAAACTTGTGGCACAGGAAGGTGGAGAAAGTGTTGGGAACAGTCAGCATGGATTTACCATGCCTGACCCACCTGACTGCCTTCTGTGATAAGGTAGCTGGACTTATGAATAAGGGATGACGCTTGTCTGGACTTTAGGAAGGCTTTGATGCTGTCTCTCACAATCTTCTTGTATCCGTGTTAGGATGCTATGATCCAGATGGGTGAACAGCCAGATGGGTAAAGAACTGGTTGGATGATGGGGTCACAGAGCAGTTCTACTTGGAGGCCGGTAACAATAAAGATCTGTGCTGTGACCTGTCCTGTTTAACGTCTTTATCAGTGACCTGGAGGAGGTGATGCAGTGCACTCCCAGAAAATTGGCAGATGATACCAAACTGGGAGGACCAGTAGACAAGCTGGAAGGCAGGGCTTCCATCCTGAGGGACCCAGACAGGCTGGAAAAAAAATGGACTGACAGGTACTTCATTAAACTCAACAAGAACAAATGCAAAATCCTGCCTCTGGGAAGAAAGACCTTCTGGTGGTGATACAGGCTGGGGACCAATGGCCTGGGGAGCAGCAGATGTGGAAAGAAGTCCTTGGAGGACAGCAAGCCAAACGTGAACCAGGAGCGCACCCTGGCACCAAAGACAGCTGGCAGCATCCAGGGCAATGTTAACAGGAGCCCAGTAGGTCAAGGGGAGTGATTATCCCCTGCTTCACTCAGCACTTGTTAGACCACAGTTAAATGACAGGAAGATGATTAGAAACAGCCAATATGGCTTCACAAAGGGCAAATCATGCTTGACTAATCTGATGGTCTTCTACAACAGAGTGACTGCATTGGTGGATAAAGGATGAACAACTGATGTCATCTACCTAGACTTCTGTAAGGCCTTTGATGTGGTCCCACACAACATCCTTGTCCTAAATCGGAGAGATATGAGTGTGATGGACACCACTTAATAAATATACTGTTCAGTGTATTTATTAATGATATAGGCAGCGGGATTGAGTGCACTCTCAGCAAGTTTGCAGATGACATCAAGCTGAGTGGTGCGGTTGATTCACTAGAGGGAAGGGATGCCAGGACCTTGGCAGGCTTGGAAAGTGGGCCAATATGAACCTCTTGAAGTTCAACAAGGCCAAGTGTAAGGTCCTGCACCTGGGCTGGGGCAATTCCCAGTATCAATACAGACTAGGTGATGAATGGATTGAGAGCAACCCTGAGTAGGAGGCATGCAGGAATCTTCCACATCAGGGAGATGGGTCCAGATGGTTTTTAAAGGTCCCTTCCGACCCAAACCTTTCTATGATTCTAGAAATACTGCATCCAGTTTTGCACTCCCCAGCACAGGAAACTGGGGTGAGTTCAGTGGAGGGCCATCAGAATGGTTGGGGCTGAAGCACTTGGCCTGTGAGAAGACACTGAGGACCAGAGCTTGTTCAGCCTGGAGAAATGGTACCTTCAGGGACATCTAACAGCAGCGCGCAGTGCCTATGGGGGGGGTGAGCAAGACTTATTGAGACTTACTGAGGTCCCTTCCAACCTGAATTATCCTGTACATTTATGATCTATGTCTCTGTTAGTCACCTTGGGCTCCCTTTATGATTAACAACATCTCTAGGAAGTGATTAATTTGACCTATTTATTATGAGTATTTATTTTAACTGAGAGGAATGGTGCCATACAACTGCCGGTTTCTTCACTACGAAGATAGTCCAGACAGCTAACTCAGATCTAATTATCTACTTGTTAAGTGTCCAAAATTAGGTCACGTGGATCCCATCCTGGGTGTCTGGGCTCCCTGAAGGGCCCAGTTAGATACCAGGGAGGGAAAGGAACAAGTTATTTCTGTACAGCATCATAGCAGTTACAACACTTGCCCCCAAAGAAATATATCTGAAATCTGGACTGTATTCCCCCAATTTTACATATTTTTATCCAAAACCTCTTTGATACCAAACTAATAAGTGTGTAGGGTCTGGATTTTTCCATCTCTCTGTTTATTCTGTCTGTTTTCTCACCCAGTTCTCTCTCTGGCCCTTTACGCCTTGCACAGGGCTGTGCTCTCTGCCCTGTGCTCCCTCTTCCATGGAACCGTGGCTTCTTCCTGAACACACCGCAGGGCCAGCTCTCCCTGTTCCTCAGAAAATGGTCCAGCTGCTACCGAGCCTATTACTAGCTTGTCTTGACACCAGCATAAATTATAAATAGCTCATTTAGGTGCTTCTCCTGGGACTTCGATTTGTGGCAAAGGGACACATTCCGATTTTTAAACTGAATTGTTTAACAACGCCTTTCTTCATGTTGTTTGTAAATAGGTTGCAGAAATAACATTCATGCTACCACAACATCTTGCCCCTCTCATGAGTCTAACAGTAACTCTGACATAATCTGTTTATACATACATTCTGTAGCTGTATACAGACATAAAAAACAATGCCATATTTATTTATGTTACTAATAATGTGTTTACAACAAACCATACAGTTAAGTACATCAACAAATTATCGTCGGGATAATACTGTTGATTTTTCCCTTGAATACTCTAATCAGGTTATATGTGTGAAAAAGTTCAGCAGTTTTCAATCCATTTCAATGTGTGGATCTCCTATACAGGAGAAAAACATGCCCAAATTAAGCGTGCTAGAAGCACCCTTACTGTTCTTGGCTATTTTTATTACAAATAGTCCACAAATCCCATGGTATGCCAATAACGCTCTAATTTCTAGACTTTTCAAAACTATGTCTTTAGCTTAATTATAACCATGGTTTTTCATGCCTCATTAGTGTTCTGTGCTTTATGACCTTTGGCTTGTTTTTCATGTATATTCATTATACCAAGACACTTTATGTTGCTTTTCTTCTATCACTTTGCATGTTAGTACCCTTTCCCTTTGTGATTCAAGCAACAACATCTTTGCTCATGCTAATTCAAAGCAAGAATGTGATACTGCATTTGAAAGCGTAGGTGTTCCTGACACAACTCTTTCTTCTACATGGGGTATTTTGTCTTCAAACATTAGCACCCCAAGGCACATGTGTGATTGAGCCTTGGGAATGTGTGTTTCCTTTTGAAGTTAGTTTGCATTGCTAATTCACAACAGGGTGCAAAGTTACGATTTCTCAGCACAGAAAGAAGGACTGATTACCATTCTTTTATTTTCCGCATCTCATCCATAGACATGTACATTTTGTTTCCATAATTATTGCAAACTGTAGACTGCGTACGTATTGACAGATTAATTTTGTACTAGACTATTACAGAAAACTCTAACTTAGAGACTGATTTGCATCTATTTTGCTAACCTATTATAAGGAAAATACCTCCTAAATAACAAAATTGGTAAAAAATCGTATCCAATGATATCAAGTGGGTGCTTAACTCCAAGAATACAAGCAGTCCTACTATGCATCTCAGCCTTAGCTGTTTTGAGTACTCACACTGCTTTAAATACTAGTTACATACACAGTCCTACTGCCAATGGGAACTCAGAACCTTCAGCACCTGTCAAGACATGTTCAGCTCTCCTTAGGGTTAGGATGCTACTTGGACTTACACGTGTATGTCACTAGAACAAAAGTGTATTTTATCCTGGATTAGGTTGCAAGTGACAGGAGTTGTTTGCTTGGACCCATTTTTTTATGATTTTTTATGTGGAAGGGAACAGAAACATAAAGCTAGGAAAGAATTGTTTTAAAACATGAGTTTTAAAACATACACCACCCCCACCCCCCCAAGTCTTTAACAACTGAGTAGATAAAATTATGTTTCAGATACTCATCCAAATAATGTTGCTTTTCTTCTTCACTTTGTGTAAATGCTCTCCCTCAGAGTCGAATCATCCCAGTTCTGGTCTTCAGTCTTGAAAACACTTATATATGTTCTTACATTTCAGACCTCTCAATAGAAATGGCATAAAAAGTACTGTTCCCATGTAAATTTTATACTTGGGAAAACATATGCAGGATAAGTCTTGATGAACAATTACCTGAAAGAACATTTGAGCTGCATTTTACAAATTTCCCTCCTACCTGCTTCACTCAATACCCATGCTTTATTGTATGTCAGATCTTCTTCTATATTACGTCACAGACCTGTCGTAGAAAGCAAACACTGTTCAAAGTTAACGTTTTTATTATTGTTACTTGGCAACATTAATACTATCACTGTTGCAAGGTCTTTATTGGAACATCTGCCGCACACAGGAGTCTTTCTGTACTAACGTGTTCATTATTTGCCTGAAGACCGCTGCAGAGGAGTCACATTTTCTTTGTGGGAACCATATTCATCACTCAGCAAAATGTCAGCCATTATGTCTCCAGAATTTTTCTTTCAAATACTGACTCTTGACCATGAGTGTCCTAGGGCAGATCTTGCTCGCCTAGGTTTACTTGTTTTCATGCTAGTATTGTTATAAATACTCATTCAGGATTCAGAGAATTCTCTTCCTCCCTTACATTTTTCTTACAACTGTAGTAGGCTAAATAACTGTATTTTCAGTAGACATTCAAAGAAAAAATCTGTCAGGATTTATAGCAAATACTATATGCTCAGTCTTCTGTTGTCTTTACTCATGATTTTTACTGAACTCAGTCCAGTGATTACTTTGTGCTATCTCTTGATATGGAACTCTTCAGCTTCTCTTTCCACTAAATTGAATCAGTCAGTACTTTTGTGGATATATGCGGAACAATCATCTCTTTGAATGGCAAAAATGAAAATAAATAGTATTAAAATCTGCTCTCGTACAAGCCTTCTATATTTTTCATTAAAAGCCTGATAGGTAAAACTGATATTCATGTCCTTAGTTATTAAAGCAGACATTGCTCAAATATGGAAGCAATTATTCCCATTCAGTTTTTTATCCCTCCCCCTGCAAAATACATTCTATGGTAAAATAGAAAGTAACTGTTGATCAGGACACTATCACTTCAAGTCCTATGACTATTTGAGAGATGAGGGATGTTTAAAAAGATGGATTTCAGTCCTGATTTATATGGAAAAACTCACTAGACAGTAAACTGGAGCGCCTAACCAGATTTTTTTTTAAGACTATGAATAGTAAAAAAATCATACTAGATTCTTGTTTCATTTTTTAGAAAAAAAAGTATTTTGATAATCACTGTGATTGTTACTTATCACTTCCATTAAAATGTTCTAATAATGTATTCAATTTGGGGGGGGTTATGTTGCCCAAATAACATTAAAAAAAAGAAGATTAATATTGTGGGTATATGAGAATGTGTAACTATTCTATGCACCTATTTGTAATGCCTATCCACTTTGCCACATGCTTCTCCTTTTGTAATTATGTTACTGATGTCACACGAGTATTTTGAATACTACAGGGTTTCAAATGGAGTTTGGAGTCTCAAAATCAATCTACAGCCCTTTGCAAAGCCCGAACGTGAAGATTTATAGATGAAAAAATAAGAATCAAGATTTCAGTAGTTCTTACATACATGAAATATCCTCATTAGTCTGACTGACCATGGTATAGTCTATAAGGAATTTTTTGGTATAAATATTAAACATTTATATGCTTTGGGAAAAATAATCTCCAGTTCAGTTCTGCTTACTTCACTGGCATTATAAAAGGATGGATTTTACCCTGCATGCAATCTCAGAGAAAAAATAAAAAAAGACCAAATGCCTCTCTGAAGAACACAGACAAATATACTGAGTACTTTCCAGCTCCTTTTTCTATCTGTGTTTGCACAGCTGATGTATTGAGGCGACTCAACTGGAGATGTAAGCACAATAGGCAGCCACGCTAATAATTGTACCAGATGCTTAAAAGCTTCAAGCGTCTCCTCAAAGTTCTGCGTAGACATTTTTTTTTATTTGTCTGATGGATCCTAAGGTTTGCTGCACTCTCAACAGGGAGCACTGTCTTTTTACTTACTTTCAGAGGAAACTGATGCCTTAATCTTAGCTTTTGTTGCCATTTGGCTGCTCTTTTTTACAGTATTTTAGAACTGGAAAGTATAGTTTCAAGATCTCATGTGTAGATAATTCCCTCCTTAAGTTGCTACCGGAAGAAGCAGATAGATCTGACAAAATAAATTTCTTTTTTTTTTTGTTAATAGAAAATCAGGAGGAATGGAAGCTCCTTTTATGAATTTTTTGTGGTCTTCATCCAAATGGAAGATAAGAAAACTTTTTAATTACATTTTAAATTAAAATGGTTGAACTCAGTTTGAGTCAAGTTTCAGATTATAATTGTCAATTACAGAAGAATCAGACATATCCTCATTGCCACTTTCTGTGGCATACTGTACCACAGTACACTTAAATATAGGTAGACCGCTGTTTTCTTTCTGTGATTTGTAAATGCTAAAACAATATCTCAAAACAATCTGAGGTCTGAAAGAGCATTGTTTTCTTAAAACATGTGATTAGACTCTGACCCAACTCTTTAATGCCAGTTAAATCTAGGAATTTTCCTGTCCCTAAGTTTCCTTTCATATAATCCCAATGGCAGTTCTCTTTGGCGAGTCCTTCTGTCCTGACGTGACACGGCCCCCATCGCTGCACCTCATGCCACCCACTCCTGCTGGTCATTGCCTGAAGATAACTGAGGGACTAAGGATACCCTTGTGCTTACCAGTGAAACCCAGCAATTCACAAAGGTAACTTTGTAAGACTTGTCTTTTGAAAGTTCATGGCATTTTGTCTTTCAAACCAAATAACCATATGTTTATTTTTGCTAGAAAGCTTAAATGGATGTGAAGAGATACAAATACTTGGCTGACTCATCTTTCTTCCTTTTTATATAGCTTTGGTCTTACCATGGACATCTTTAATTTTTAACTTTTAAACCAGCATTGTGATCTATTTTTCCTTTCCTTTATTGATTTACTATGTTGTGAAAGGCTCCAAATTTCAACTGCTGTGTGACAGAAACCCAAACCAATCATAAACCCATGGAAAATAAGGTGAGCAGTGACTCCCAGGAACTATGTACACCAGTGTTTTTCACCCTTGTTATTTATTTCCACCAGAAGCAATCACACTGACGCCAGTGGACTTCTCAGAGTAAGATAGTGTTTAATACAAGCAAGAGGATCACAGTCTGGCTACCTAAAAAGTACAGCGCAAGGAACAGGACTCAATCTCCAAAGCACTGCAGCAGTCCACGCCTAACTTTCACGGGTTAATGTGTAACCCCGTACCTAAGAAAGCGAGGTGGTGAAAAGCTGGAAGGAACATCCTAGTTTAGTGGGAAAGATACAACGGAAGGTCTTTTCTCACTGATATTAATAAAGGAACAAAGTGGCTTAGGCTAATCTGTTCCAAACGGGAATAGTAAAAGAGTAAGAGAAAAAAAAAAACAAGAGGCCTTGTTTATAGAAAACCCGAGCACCTAGCAGTGCTGACTAGCCGTGCCTGTGCTAGCAATTTAAAAAGAGGGCAGAATCCTCAGGGGCTGTCATTTATCGGTTTACATCATGAAACTGCAAGTACAATCCCTTGCAGAAGTCTGGGCTTTGCCCAGCTTTCTAACGGTTCCCAGGCACGGTTTGGGTAACAGCACGGATAAGAGGCTGTTCCCCACAGACCACCCTGTTCTGGAAAGCCTCGTCGCGTAGGCACAGGGGTGGGGGTGGCTCCACGCCAACTGCCTCCAGTGCCAGAGAACAGTCCTTGGTACATTCGATTTCTTAATATAGACCAGCCAGCTGATGTGGAAATTTCCAGATGCCTGACAATTCAGAATGTCCGATTGCTTAAGTTGAATGTATGGATTTAGGGCCTAATTATAGGCCTATTTTTAAAAAAAGATGCGTTGGCCTGAATAACCGAACGAGTACAGGGCAAAGAGTTCTTCCTTAATGCAGGAGGAAACTTGATGGCTCGGAGACATGCCAGCTGCCAGCTGGATCACTCCCTCCGAGCACTGTATTGGCTTTCCCCTCCTCTGGCTGCTCAGTAAATGCCCAGAAATACTCCTTCCATTGCCCATTTGTACATAAATTATGCGCACAGAAAGACTTAGGTTATCATCAGCAAACAGTTGTGACAAAAATAGCAACACAAATGACTTGGTTTTCTTATACTCCTTTCCCCTCTCTGTTACAGCACTGCATTTTCAAGCAGATTATGTCTAAAAACCAGTTGATGAACTAACAAGTCTTCAAATATGTAAAATAAATCCTCATGTTAGATGCACAAAGACAGAAAAAAACCTCACTGCCCAGATTTCACTCCTTGAAAGGCACAGCTTCTTTTGGCTTTAATGAACTGTGAAAATATCAAGGGGATGACTTACACCTCAGTACTTTGGTGTTCAGAAATCCTCAGATTGCCTTAATAAGAAAAACAGTTGTATGGGTATTGTACAGCATTGCATCACACACTCCTACTTTAATTTTTGGTAGGTATGAACTGTCTCAAATGTTTAGCTCTGTTAAAGAACACAGATTCTTCAGCATTCACCACTGGTTATCATCCTTTAAAAAGGCACGGTGGAAAAATGCGCAGAGAAAGTGAAAGAATCATCCTGTTTCCTAGGAAAATGACACTTGAGCCTGTCCTTCTTTTTGAACCTATTTACTGTTTCAAGGTATTCTGGAAGAAGGGATGGAAAATTCAAATGACAATTACGTTCCTATAAATTTAATGAAAAAAAAACCCCATTCACTAACCCAAACATAATTTGGTAATTTATTTTATAACATATTGAATTGTCTTTCTTACTCAAATGTTCCATCCATAGAAAACAAAACTTTTAAGAACCTTTTACATGAGACACTCTTTTGCAATTAATTTTTGGAGCTAAAATTATCTGAATAATAATTATAAGCATTCTGTCTGTGCACCCGGGGCTTAGTTTACTCTGCCCTCAAATAATTCTTGATTAATGCTTGTAGGTATTTAAATTGCTTTTACTTACTGATATTTACATTTAAAGGCTGGTGGCTAATATTATTTGTCAACTTAAAACAATAAGTTTGGTTTTCTTCTTGTTGATCTTAAATTCCTTTTTCCTAATCCAGTAATTCTTTTTTCCATATTTTATGTATCTCCTACCATAACCAAATTATTCGCATACCTAAAAATACAGCAGAACTCTTATATAGGTGTGATATTCTGAAAATTTTACCTTTTATTGAAACATTTTTTCAGTAGTCATTTTAAAGAGGATGGAACATATCCCAGAGTACTCATAAACTGTTATAAAAGTGAAGAGAGATTTCCCTCCCTGCCTATATAGTACATTTTTCAGTTCCAAGCATCTAATTTTATCATTCAAATGTTTTATTTGAGATTCCAAATTTTTCATTAAAACCCAAGACTATTTTACAGAATGTCACGATGTTCTTTTTTCAGATTTGATAAAATCAATACATTTAATAGTATTTTTCATGTTTTTCTTGAGTAGATGACAAATGCAAAATATTTGATCCCCCAGTGGCATCTTTATTCTAAATCCCATATTGATGTTACCTTCTCCTTTCCTTTGATTTTGGGATAATGTAATGAAGATGGCATTAATGGTAGAGATACCATGATAATCTTTTGATTTAATCTTGTCATGCTTTCTCATAATTTGGTAAGTGATAAAGTTCATCTGTTCCACTGAGATGTTTCCAGACTAGTAAACCTAGTTTGTTAAGTCTTTTTGTTATCTTATGCGATTAATAATTAATCAAGAGATTTACCAGTATCTGTTATCTTGCTGTTCCCAAGCAATCTAATTTCTTCAGTTTCTTTCAAAAATTTTCTCCCATATTTGCTTTCAGAAGTTGTTTGCTTTTAAAATAATGAAGAAGCGTGCTCAAATCTTCCCTCAATTGTTCTATAACTGTATTCTTTGAAACAAAAAGATGCCCGTTTTTGTTCTTCATCAGAACTTCTCCAGTTCAGTGATACTATCTTCCCATATTCCTCTTGCCCTACTCCATCTTCAGAGAGCTACACATGCAGTGCTTTTACCACCAGCTCTTCACTGGCTCTTTCAATACCAGGCTTAGGAGGTCTGAAAAACAGAAGACCCAAGAGAAAGGTGACAGCAGTCTACACAAGTAGGGTGGACAGTGTGAATAGAGATCAATTGCTTATTGCCTTTTCAAGAAAAATAAATAAGGCGTATCAAATAAAGGTGGTAGGGGACAGATAAAAAAAATCAGAAAAGAAAATACTTCTTCACACGGTGTAGAAGTCTTGGCCATGTGGCACTGGAATAGTAAAACATCGTAAGAGCTCAAAAAGCAATGAAAAAATGTATTGAAGAAAATAATACTGGGGACTGTTAGATACAGTCTAAGACGGTGCATATGGTTTGTAAGCCGCAGGTTGCTGGGAGCTGGGCACATATTCTAGGGATGTGTCACTATATGCTTGTCTTGTTCTTACCCTCTTCTCTGTGCACCCTCTTCTCTGTGCATCTACTATTAGTAGCTTTTGAGAGCATTTTGTACGACCTAGAGGCCAAGGCTGTCCTTGGCCTCTCTTCTGCCTTATCACATTTTTCAGACATAATCTTTCCAAAGACATATGATCTTTGAGACACATCAATTCTCAGTCGTTCTTCTCCAGTCTTTATCAAAACCCTGTTCATATCATTTCTGTTGCCATACTACCTGACGGCCTCCTTGTTCGCGTCAAGATCAGCCATAACATTCCCACAGTTTTAAAATCCACAACACTGTTTTATTAATATTATCTGATAACCCTATCTTTATTTGGATTCCTCCAAAACACTGTATTTTATGAGCAACTCAGCTATTTTTTTCCATTCTTTATTGTGCCAAGGCAAGGCAGGTTTTTTTTTTCACTGCCTTTCAGTGCTTTACAGCTTCACAGTGAACTTCCCTTATTAGTATTCTGACAGAAAAAAGTTAAGTGGCCACCAGCTGGCATCATAATTTTTCAAAGCATCTTCTTAGCTTATAATGCTGCATATGTAAAGCATATCTATAAATTCTACATATCTAATATAGAAATAAGTCAATATGAGCAATGAAATCTAAAGATATTCCTTAAATATTAAATGGTTGAGATGTAGAGGCTATTAGACTAGTGTAATTACTGTCCATAGTTTTTACTTTTCATTAATACTTGATTGGAACCCAGTCATACTCCAGCAAGTAATATTATAGGACCAAATTTTATTATCCAACAAATCCCAGGGAAAAAGGTGTTTTCCAAGAGAGTCAGATAATGGCTGGGTAAGAGAATCTGCCAGCTGAAATTCTGGCCGTTCTCCGTATTCTTGATCTCTTGCTCTATCTCCTCTGAAGTTTACCATTTATTTGATGTATAAAATATGTGTGGATGTAATGTTGTGATTTTCATGACAGTCCAAGAACAGAAATGAGGCAAGACCTGCGGGAGAAAGATTTTAATTTATTAGATTAACTGCTAAAACTGGGAAAAAGGCAAGCATAAAAGTCTGTCTTTCAGGATATTCTCTCTCCCTACACACCCTTCCTCCTTTATGTAACAGCATAATTTAAAACAATCCATTATTTGTCTGGGCATTTTTTGTAATAGCAGATTGTCAATGGTAATAGTTATGGATCTATACAGTATTTTACTCATCTGCTGCGGCTTTGTTGTTAGCCAGTTGCTGTTTCATTTACTAATCATTTGTTTCTGTGACAATTTAAGCCAGTCTGGCCGTTCTTAATCTTTGAGAAATTTAAAAAAAAAAAGCAAAAAAAAAGCTATCCCAAAAAAATAATTTTATCAATTAAATAATGAAGTGCTACTGTGAGCTCCTTCTTCATTTCTTAAGAGGCTGCTGTGTGGGCTGCCTGAGCTGGGTGGGGAGAAGGAAGAGAATCAGACAGAAAAGATACAAAAGGTGGGTTCAGTTGCCTCAGCTTTCAGTTGCCATTTCAAAGGCCCTCACGTTTCTCAGGCAGACACCATCTGACTCCTCAAAAAGCTGAGGTATCCCCTAGGTTCTGCCAGCCCTGTCTCGAGTGTCCTAGGGCATTTCAGGTGACCCTCACCTAGAGTCTCAAATGATGGAAAAGCATGGGGTTTTTTGTTTGGTTTTTTTTGGTGGTTTTTTTTTTTTTTTAATCTAGCACGTCCAGTTGATTTGGTTAAGTTGTGTAGTACAACTATAATGTGAAGAGAGGCAACAAAAGAAAATAATTGCAGTGATCCAGCCTCACTTTTCCATGAACTGGGGTAGGTCTAACAACTGTCATAAGTTAATAGTGTCTTATGGCTATGTTTTTTTAAAATTCCAGTGGTCTGTGCGATGATTCATGGGATATCTACTCTATTCCAGAAAATCGTTATTTAAAAAAAAAAAAAGGTAAAAAAAAAAAAAAAGTTTTGGGGCAAACCAGCAGCTTGATGACACCTGAGAACTTATTTCAGAGGGATTTACGAATCCTGTTTTTATAGCTGCTTCATCCCTTTGGGCATATCAAAACAGCTAGGGACATGCAAAGTATCTGGCCCTTACGGTTCAAAGATGTTTATTTTAGCCTTGCTTATTTTAAACTTAGGAAGTTCTACTATTGTGGTACTAGCTGTTGTTGCAAAAGGCACTATTATCTTTTTCTAGACTCCTTTAAAAAGAAATTATAGTGATTCACTGAATGAATTATTCATACTTGGCTGAAGTGACATGTTATTGTACCAAGATACAGGAAAATATAAAATTGTATTTGTCCTTTAGTTTTGGACACAACGATATTTTTAAAAAATCAAATACTAATGTGTACTTTGGCACAACATCTTTAGCATTTGTGCCTCCCTCTGATAAAAGGTGATGCAAGAGCCTTCATCCAGCCCCTGTGCAGACAAGGACACTGCTTCAGGGGAATGCCAGACAATGTAGTAGCTCTTCTGCAGTAGCCAGGGAAAACATACTTCCCCTTACTGTTAGCTGCTAAGTAACCTTGGGTTTATCCTCTTTCCTTTTTAAGTACCCAATTCTGCTCTCATTGAGGTGAATGAGAGCTTTTGCAGGAAATTTGCTTTTGTTCCATAGAAATTTACAGGAAGGAAATGGTCCTTCAGGAAGAGTTCATTCCTGTGCCTTTCTGAATTTTCTATAGCAAGGTTCACAGCAACAGCAATTCCACTCCATTTACGTGTAATTCAGAAATAGCCTTAAACTTTCATCGCTGTCAACTACGTGTGTGTTTAGCTGTTCTAAAATCAAGACAGGCATTTAAGATCCTCCTGCAGCCTTAGAAAACTAAATTTACGTGCTTTCATAAAACACCAAAAAACTTCTATTTATGTCTTTTTGTATCCGTTTCCACCCTCTTGATGAGATACCTGATGCTGAGGTGCTGCACATCAGATGCCTCTTCTGTTTTGCTCTTATAAAGGGAAACAGGACAGTTTGCATCACAGTCTGTGTGCTACTATGACAGAAAATTAGATCACACCCTGCACTTTGAAGCAAAAAAGAAGAGAAATTAATGGCAAATTTTACAGCCTACATGAGATACTGAGTCACGGAGGGATTATTCAAAAATCACAAGCAATTGTTACACTCACTTTTGCTTGCTTCATTTTGTGAAAACAGCAGAGTGCAGCTGTGGTTCTGCATCTTTTCTTGGTTATCATGGTCATAAATGAATCACAGATTTGGAGGCAGGTATTTCAAATCTTGAACTCTGCATGAAACTCAATACAAAGTCAACATATAGTGGTTTATTTTTCTGAAGAACCAAGTTTAAGCATTTGCCTATGAATATTCCAGCTGTGGTGTACATACTGCACATATTTAAGACATTCTAGTTAACAATGTCTGTTGGGATTGTGCTTGTATCCTGAATATTGCCAGACTTCTGTACTGAAGACACAAAGAATAAAAGAAGCCTACTCACTGCTCAGTGGCTTTACTTTTCCTATTTATGCTGTTGGGAATTAAGCCAGTCACTTCATATCGGGGCCATTAATAGACTCTGACTCATTGATATTTTTGCCCTAATCATTTGGTTTTGCATAGAAATTCTTTTCTTTCTGGTATAGGTATTTAAGTCTTTCAGATTTAAGAGCTCTTACAGCATGACTGTGACATGATGATCACATCAGCCAGTTCTAATGGAGTTTACAAACACAGGCACTAAATGTAATTACTCACCTTTAGGGGCAACAGTACTAACAGTGAAATGAATTAGCAACTTGATCTATTGGATGTATTAATTTGCCAGATAGATTCGGACAAAAGCAGTATAAGAGAGAGTGGTATCAGCTTCTCTATCCTAAAAGATATAGAGGATACCAGCACTGATTTCCTGAATACTGACTGATTCGCTGTCATTCTCTCTGACATATGAATCACTACATTTTTCAGTAAAAAATGTCAGGTATAATGTTTAGAAACAGCAGAGTAGCAAGAGACAGCAATGATCCATACTGCTTTTTACTTTGCTAAATCTGAACTTTGTACCAGTTATCTCTACGCTGGCGATAAGTAGCCTTCTCAGAGTTAGCAGAGGCTAATTTTGTGACATATCCCTAGACTCTCGTCACAAAAAATATCTCTCTCCTACTTAAATGGCACTCTTGTTTCTCTGATTCAGAAAAAAAAGCCTGAAAAGCTGTCTTTTTTCCTCCCTTAACTCTGTTCTTACGGGCATCTGGTTCAGATGGAGTTAAGGGTCTTCCAGTTCTTTCAAACATCTGGTGCTATAAATATTCATGCCTTGGTAGGATTCCAAATTTTTTGTGTCCATTGGCCTCTTTTTCTAAAAAAATACACAAGGAGTTTACATGAGCGAAGCTTTCTTGCGTCTGAGTGCTTGCTCAGAGTTATGACTGTACCTTCAAAAACTGCTGAAGGAGGAAAAAAACTGAGGTTGCATTCTAGCATCGTAGATAAGTCACCATAGAAAGAAAAACTACATGTGGTATCTACTACTTATAAAAATGTATATTACAATAAGCCTTACACCATTCAACTGTACAAAGCTAAGCAAACGCTGCAACAAATCAGGTAACAGCCACCCGGTTATCAGACAACTGCTGTCACAGCTCAACACGCTAAACCCACGCCCCAGGCAGGTCAAGACAAATCCAGGTGAATCCTGACCTATCCTAAAGCCCACGTTGTCAGCTTCGCACAGAGCCCGATGCCTGCTACTCGTGATGGCAGCACCGTACGCGCTGGGCTGTAAGGCTGAAGAGTCTGCAGAGCTATTCAGCTCACCCTGTAAAGCTGCTGCCACTTGAAGAGCCCAGTCCCACCTATAGTGTCCTGAATGTGTTCTGAATCCTGGCAATACATTCCCTGATCTTCAAGGAGAGTGAATTATTAACATTTTCTTTACCTAGTTCTTAGAGTGCCAAGATCAAACAATGTTTCTAAAAGACACCCTGAAAAGCGCATGCTTGGCAAAACTGTTTTGAAATGCAAATACCATGGTCTTATCTACACACGCTTTACCACTGGGAGAGCTCACACGTCAGAACAACTGGTACATTATACATTTGGAACCAGCTTTTCTGTCACTCATAACTCTGATGTTGTCTGAATGAGCCCAACAAATACCACAGTTCCTTCATGACTGGGACATTTGCCTGTCCTGGTTTGAGCAACACAGGGCTAATTTCTCTTCTAATGCTTGGGAAAAGTGCTCTTTTAGAAGGCTCTAGTGTCTGAACTTGTGAAAATATTTACTTTATAGCCAGCTATGGTGTGTGGGTTTCAAAGTCTCAGTGTTTTGCAAGCTCGCCAGGTGCAGGGATGAGGAGGAGCGAGACCTGGGCACTTGACCCACGCTGGCCAACAGGATTATTTCATACCATGAACATCACATTCAGTATCAATTAGAAAGTTTCCTGAGAAGTGCTCTCTCTCCCTTAATGGCTGCCATCCACGGAACTTCTTGCCCTGGTGCCGGACCCCTGAGGCCTTCCCCTCCTGCTGAAACCGCAGCCCTCGCAGTGTCCGATATTTGCTGCCCACTGCTGGGAGTGCACAGCTTCCTGCTGACAGAATTGGCTGAGTATAATCCTTGTATGCTTTATATTGGTATCATGATCAATATTGGTTCTTTGGTGTTATTAATGTTAATTATCTAGTCTTATTCTATTAAATCTGTTTATATTTCAACCCCCGTGTTTTCTTGTTTTTTGTTTTTTTTTTGTCAGTACTTGCTGACTTATCACTATACCTGCTACACGTAGATTCACTTTTGCTGGGATTCTTGCATAAGACCCAGATCTTCATCTCTGGTTGTAAGCATCAGAAAAAAAATCTGGAAAACACTATGGGTCCCATTCAGCTTGCAATTGTGGGCTTCATTTCTGTTGAAACTTGGTATGGTATATATCAAAGGCAAGGAAATTTGGTATGCTGCAGGCCTATTTCTTAGTTCCAATCAAACTCTCTCGAAGTATCAGCCAGCATCTTAGGCAATATGGTTTCTCACATCTGTTTGTTTCTAAATTTGCCAAGGGTTCTTGCAAATCATTTTTCACTTGTTTCTCCTCCTGCCTGGTGCCTTCTCTTCTTTCTGAGACTTAACATTGCCTGCAGATTTTACAGAGGCTCCCATTTTCATTTCCCACCATCTTGTTTATTATTATATTTGTCAGTGCAAACCGCTTAATAGAGTATTGTCAGCACACGATTCAGCACTTCTGGAAGCTCTCACTGCAGAGTATTCCAAATGACAAAGAAGTAAGTTCACTTAATTCTTACTCAATGTACTTATTAAGTTACAGACTTATAGCTGGAACATGCTGTGGTCCTGATCCTCAGTCGCTCATTCTCCTTTCATAGAATCATAGAGTGGTTTAGGTTGGAAAGGACCTTAAAGATCATCTAGTTCCAGCCCCCCTGCCATGGGCAGGGACACCTCCCACTTGACCAGATTGCTCAAAGCCCCATCCAGCCTGGCCTTGAACACCTCTAGGGATGGGACATCTATAACTTATCTGGCCAACCTGTGTCAGTGCCTTACCAGCCTCATAGTGAAAAATTTCTTCCTAATATCTAATCTACATCCACCCTCTTCCAGCTTGAAGCCATTACACCTCATCCTATCACTACATACCCTTGCAAAAAGTCCCTCTCCAGCTTTCTTGCAGGGCCCCTTTAGGTACTGGAAGGCTGCTATAAGGCCTCCCCGGAGCCTTCTCTTCTCCAGGCTGAACAACCCCAAGTGTCTCAGCCTCTCCTCATAGGAGAGGTGCTCTAGCCCTCTGATCATCTTCATGGCCCTCCTCTGGACCCACTCCCAACAGGTCCATGTCCTTCTTGTGCTGAGGACTCCAAAGTTGGATGCAGTACTCCAGGTGGGGTCTCAGGAGAGTGAAGTAGAGGGGGCACCTTTCTGAGATGAGCACCTGCGGTGTTTTTCTTGTTATGGCCACATTGCAGAACTAGCATGGTGGTTGACGCCCACAAGGTTTTCACCTCCAAGAAGAATATGGCTGGAATATGAACACAGTTCCAGAAGTACAGGAGACTAATCTCCTATGCCTACAATTAACCTCTTGCATATCTTTTCCCTCTTTAGTTTTCTCCCCCTTATTCTGTGATGAGCAAAATTAGCCCTTAAGCGGCCTTCTCCTCAACTTTCCAGCCAGAAAGGGCTAATCAACTGAGATATCCTACAAACAGAATGAACTACGACACTGAGATGAAGTACCTTCTGCTATTTTTCTGAAAAACATACTTTTATCAGAGATACACTCTGCATACCCCATGGGTCACCTGCTCCTGCTCCCCATCTTGTGCACTTCCTTTTCATGTCTGAATTAATTTAGGAGCTCCTTGCTCATCCATGCAGGCCTCCTGCTGCCTTTGTTTGATCTTCTACTTCTCAGGATGGACCTTGCTTGAGCTTGAAGGATGTGAACTTTGAGTATCAACGAACTCTCCTGCACCCCTCTTCTTTCCAGGGTCCTAACCCATGGGATTCTTCCAAGCAGATCTCTGAAGAGCCTGAAATGCAGGCTCGTGGTCCTGCTTTTTGCCCTGCTTCCTCTTCTTGGGATCCTCTGCCTGGGTTCTTCTGGATCCTGTGACTCCAGTGGTCAAACGGTCACTGCAACCAAGGCTGCCTCCAACTTTCATATCCCTGGACAGTTCTCCCTTGTTTTTATGTATCAGGTCCAGGAGAGCACCTCTCCTTGATGGCGTCTCCAGGCTGAGACAGCAACGATTGTTCAGCATGAAGAAGGGAAGGCTCAGGGGAATCCCATCCATGTGTGGGGATGGGATCCAAAAGGCCACCAGACACTTTTCAGTGCTGCCCAGTGACAGGACCAGAAGCATTTATCTTCGAATGAGATGAACCGCACAATGAAAATGCCTTTTTCTCCACTCGCTACAAAGAACATCCAGATATCTAGACCTTACGCAGACATCTGTAACAGAAACATCTAAATTTAGGTGAGCTAACTGCTCTGTAGTGGAATCAATCTCGGCAACACAGCTGACAAATATTTCAAGCTAAGTGTTCCTCCTTTCATTTAGCTGAACTCACAGAACCATACGGAGGATCAAACCCTTACTCAGCTGCTGAGTTGAGAGCACTTCTGTACATTCCCAGCAGCATTTAAGACACTCAAGCCTAGCACTGTCTTTTTTGCCTCAGAACTGCTATGAATGCTGAAACATTGCGCCTGAAGCTATATACATGGAGCGCACAATGGAACAAAAGCTAGCTTCAGTGGAAATTGTCATTGAAGATTATTTCTCAAAATTCATTTTTACTTTCTGCCACTGCAGCCCTGGGTCAGCTCAGATGTTGACACACTTCCACTCAGACTTAGCGAACTAGGCATTTTTTTTTCCCAGAAAACAAGAGTATGGAAAAGACTTGAGCAATTTTAATTCCAGTTGTGACTATGTGTTTGGCTATTACTAGTTCCTGAGGTGCGTCTGGATAAAATTTGGGCAACTGCCTCCATTTAGCTGAAACAGTACAGTGCGTTCTGACGGTGGGACACACGTTGTTTGACTGTTATCATGCCAGTCCAGTGAAATAGACCATTTTTCTCCACGTTTAACGAGTTACCTGTTGAGGTAAGCGGTCACATTCAGACAGTTTTAACCGCCCACGAAGCTCCTGCGTCTAGCGAATAGGTAAAAACTACGCATGTCAGAAATCCCCTAAAAGTCATTTGAAGGGCTTTGTGAGATACGGAGCGCTTACTCAACAGGAAACTCGAGGCACAGGGCCTTAGAATTTAGGGCTGAGTTAGCGTTGCAGCTGGCGAGGTTTGGTTGATGGTACGGTGATTAACAGCATGGTAACGCTCAATTTTTTGTTTATATTCTGACTTATATTCAAAGGAGACTAAGCCAGCATTACAAGGAGCCACTGTAACAGCGCAGCACTGTGTGGTTTTTAATGCAGTCGTATTGCGAACGCAGAATAAAAGGCTGGTTCCTAATCCAAGAGGTTTCTAATTTCTGCAGAGCTTTATTTTATATAGACGAAAATCAATTTGGGCATAAAGCCTGCTCAAGAGCTGTATATATGGGAAACATATATAATGATGAGCAGACTGGCAGTTATTTAGAACAAAACCATTATCGGTACTGTGCAGGACAGTGTGTCACAGGACATCTAATTGGAACGATCAGCAGCATCTTGATACTGAAAAGATCATTTTCACTTTATAGCTTTTTCAAATAGATTTTTATATTGCTCTATAAGTGTTCGGAGAAATGCCAACACATTAGACTTACCGACCTAGCAGTACTTTAATGTGAATATATACTCGGCTTCCCTCTGCTCCTGTAGGACAGAGACTGTGCACGGCAGTTCGTATTTTAAAGCGACACTGGCACTACAAGAGCATGGAGTTACCTGTGTATCTATTACTTGGCCTTTCCTCTTCTAGCAGAAAATGATTTTCAGATAACATCCAGACCTTAACCGTTTAGATCTTTTTGCGTACAACCAATTTAAAAACAAAGTAGCTTTCAGATTAATGGCTGAACAAAAGTTTGAATGATCTTTTTCCTAAGGAATACATGCTAAAACTGTTTTCTACTTAACTATACCTTACTGAAATACAAAAAAGACAAACATTGCCAAGATCAGAGTGGAAATGGTTTGTCCAAACAGGACTTCATAACAGCAATGGATTACTTCGTGCAGTACCCATCTGTACTGACTTTCAACGCGCAAAGCATATTGCCAATGGTATATTCTACCATTCCCCCCATTTTTCCCAATGGATCTCAAGGGGATATTTTTTTTGTCCTTTGTTTTCTAACTGGAGATATTTTCTCACATATTTCCCACATTCCTTCATTCAGCTTATGTTTACATTCTCTATTCTGTTTTTCTACTTTACTGTCATCAGTTTTATCGACTTTGCCTGACTTCTGCACATTCCACTCAACCCCGTTTGTTAAACGGAAACTTCAAAGCCATATGGGGATTTTCTTTTTAAACACTGTTTATTCCCATAACAGCATATGCTGGGTACTGTCAAAATGAAGGTTTTAACATCACATCTGTATCTGAAAAAAACACTGAAAAACTATACTGTATACATTTTTAAACATTGTAATTAATCCAGATGTTTGGGTTTGGGGCTTTTTGTTCTTGTTTTTGCTTTTGGGTTTTTTTTAGGTAGTGTTCACTACTGGTGTTTGTTACATACGAATAATTAAATCATTATATTTTATTACAAGTCATGTTCCAAAAAAGTAGTTATAAACTCATAGATTTTAAAGAGAGAAACCAGCTTTAAAGAGAACAATTTCAAAGTGGCACACACGCGCTTACTCCTGTGATTCTTCTGCTTTGTACTGACTTCTCTCAAAGTACACACGCCTCTCCCAAGAGACGGCACTTAGCAAATCCTTCTTACTCACGTTAGACCCTCCTCTGTCACCTGCATGAGATGCCATTAGCCTTTTCATTTGTTCTTCATAGTAACATCCAGCTTGCGTCAAATTATGTGGAAATACAACGTTTCCAGAAGAATCCCGTCTCCGAGGTGAGCACACGCTGCCTCAGCCTTTATTGACAGACTCTGCACCATTTCCTCCGGATTCATGGCTTACTCCACAAAACTGGCTAAGCAATCACCTCTCAGTGGCAACTCCTTACGCTCTTTCATTCTGCAAGAACACCGAGCTACACTGAAGAAGCGGCACTGCTGCTAATGGGAACATTGGCTCCCTGCATTTGTCTGAAGTGTAGATATATCTGTTGGGTAGGTGATGTTCCTTCGCTTCTGTGGTCTCCTGCTTTACCCAGCAAAGGTAATTAGTGTAAGTTGAACTGGAGACAACAGAGACATCGGGATCTGACCATGCTACCAATTTAGACAAAGTACATCTACGCACAGCTGTGACGAGCTTGTTAGAATACACCTGAACTAGCATAAAAGTGTCTCTGTGACTAATAAGAGAGATGGGTGCAGACTGCAAAATCCATCCCAGACCAAGGCAAATATTTGAGATGTTTCCCACCCTCAGCTCTGCATTGCAGCAATGACATTTAAAGCCGGTTCAGATATAGCCGCATGGTACTCGGACATATCCAAGGACCAGATTCACAAGACTATACACACGTATACACACGCTGAACAAAGATGACGACAACGTAATTGAAAATCTGTATTCAGCCGCGAAATCTTAAAAGTAGCATACTGTTCCTATTAACGATGGCTCTGGCATCGCCTGTGTTGCCTAAAAAGAGAGAAGAAAAGATGAAGAAAACCAAGCCAACCTCTTGCTGTTTCTTTCTACGAAATTCAGTCCCAATGGTTTCTTTAAGCCAAGTTCCTGCTTAAAGCAGCTCTCTAAACCCATACAGAGATCAGAAATTTTGTGCAGTTTACATAACCAAGAACTTGTAAGTAAAACTAAATAGTTTATAAACAGAGTCTGAAAACAGTGAGGAAAACAAATACAATCAGTGAATTCACAGCCTGATTTCACATCGATCCGTGACTACATTAGGTGCATTAATTTAATTAGATTTACTGTTTATTTCCCACTGACATTATCCGTATTAGGGGTCTGAAAAACAATGCTCAAGATGCAAAATGAAGCTACAAAAACTGAAATTTTATTTTTTGTTCCATTTTTGGATACAAATGTACAGCTTTTATTCTGAATTCTTTACATGGTACAGCAAGCAAAATAGGACAGTAAGCATAATATTTACTTAAAATAATATGTAGAATGATATAAATATGCAGTAGTAGTTTTATGTATGTTTATTAAGACAAAATTAACAGCTCTGAAATCTACCTATTGTGTAAGTCCCGTCAAAAACCTTAAAAATTTGAATAGGCTTATACAGGTGAAAAAGTTTGAAGCTAAACATAGTGCTTCCTTATTTGCTGGCCATTGATTGAATGACGAATGAAAAACAAGTTTAAAATTGCTAACAGTGTTTTACTGCTTGGCTTTGTGCAATTATGTTCAGACTTGTCTGAATTCAGATCGCATCCTTCAAGTCAACTTTTTGCAGAACTGAGCTTGCAACAGTTATTACTACCAAAAAGGATTCTTTTCTTGGCTCATTTTCATGGTGGAACGAAGTTTAAACTGTTGTAAACTTGCTGACTAACACCAATCACATTTCTTCCTTCCTAAAACAAATCTGAAGCAATACTTTCTTTTTAATGTCATTTTTACACTATTTTGTTTACATGCTATTTAGAACACTATTTATGTTTCCTTAAATACAGATTTTTTACAATAAACTATTTACTGTAGGAACCAGAAAACAGCGTTAACCATTACTGTCATGGTAGGTACTTAAGGTTTAAGTGGGTCAAACTGAAAAAGTAAATCTTAGAACTAGTATTAAAGTGTTTTAGTCAACATGATTTGTTCACCTAAGTAATAAAGTCCTAACAGTTCTGAAATACACATTTCTCACATATATATTTAGATATCTATTTTAGACAAGAGAGTACAAGAGAGACATGGACATACTGGAGAGAGTCCAACGAAGGGCCACCAAGACAATGAAGGGACAGGAGCACCCCTCCTGTGAGGAAAGCCTCCGAGACCTGGGACTGTTCAGCCTGGAGCAAAGAAGGCTTGGAGGGGGATCTCATCAATACGTATAAACACCCGAATGCATGATGCAAAGAGGACGGAGCCAGGCTGTTTCCAGTGGTGCCCAGTGACAGGACCAGAGGCAATGGGCACACACAGAAACGCAGGAGGTTCCCTCTGAACATCAGGAAATACTTTTTTTTTTTAGTGTGAGGGTGACTGAGCACTGGCACAGGTTGCCCAGAGAGCTTGTGGAGTCTCCATCCTTGGAGATATTCAAAAGCTGTCTGGACATGGTCTTGGGCACCCAGCTCTATGCAGCCCTGCTTGAGCAGGGGGCTTGGACCAGACAACCTCCAGAAGTCACTTCCAACCTCAAACATTCCGTGATTCTGTGGTTCTGTGATTTAAAGGTGCCTTAGTGCTTGCCGATTATTTTGCATTATAGATTAATATTATGCCATAGTCAAAACCTCTGAAACCAGACAGTTAAAATATACAGATAACACTATTTTGAAAATACAAAGATCTGGCAGAAACGCACGACTATCCTTTTTAAACCTTCTACCAGTACAATGACATAGCCTCCTATCCAGTTACACAGCTTTAAAAAAAAAAAAAAAAAGTTACCATGTTCCAGAAAAAGTAAGAACTGAAGGATGGACATATTTAAAACCTAAGTTAGTCATATGGTCTATTTTGAGGATAAGTCCCATAAGAAAACTGATAATATTCCTGCAAAAAAAGAAGTTGGGTCTCTGTATATCTCACAAGTTGTATCACCCTTCGAAAATTTGTCCCCAAGTACGAAACTCCCTCCCCACACACACCTCCACCTCTACTGAAACTATCCCTGCCTCTACTGACATTTTTCCCAAGCTCTATGGAATATTTTCTAATTTCCTTATTAAAGACATTCTGGTTCTTGCCTACTATCCTTTCTTCCCTTAAAAGAAGTGATTTTCATAAGTTCAAAACCGAAAGTGACATCTTAATAAACGTTTACTCAATTGTATTCCAACATTTACCGACTGAAATGCTATTTGGCAGCTATTAACTAGCGCCAAATTGGGAGTTTCTAGGACAGTGTCCACAGAGCTGAGATACAAAAAAAACACTTAGAAAAAACAGGGTGGTCAGGTGACATTTTCAAAATTTCAAATCAACACTCCATTTCTGATTTGTACACCACTTTTCAGGAAATGTCCTCCTGGGCTGAGATATCATATGCAACGTTTCGGGAACAGTTTACTTTGGGGAAATTTGTTTCTAACAATATAGAAAACACTAGAAGTTAAACCTATTACATGAATGGTCCAAATTCCATTTCCTGGGAAATCTGGTAATATAATTAAGAGATTTTCCTTCTATTTGGTAACTGAAGCACAGTGCAGTACTCTGTACAAACTATTCTTAAACTCAATATGACCTTTACTAATAGCTGTTCCTTTTAAGACAGAATAATTAAACACAGAAAGTTTCATTATGTCTAGATGTAACGAGGAAAAAGCAGGAAATCCTGTTAGGAAAATACTAATATTAATCCATTTCTAATCCATATTTCTCTGCCAACTTTGTTTCCTAACTGCTAAGGCTTCTGATGTGCAAAAAAGTTCTTGTATGAGGAACATAACAAATGCAACGAACAATAAGAGTAGGCCTGAACTTCCCAAACTTGTTTTGTTTGGGTAGCTTTAGTAACTGCTGCATTAGCCAGATACAGCCTGCAAGCAAGGTCCCAGGCACACGCAGAAAGCCTCACACTTCCACCTCCTCCTCCCTCATAATCCTGTAGACCTTCACTCCCACCCACGTCTAAAAACAAAACCCTGAGCTCGCTCTCCACTTCTCTGCCCTCCTACGCACACATACTGGAACTTAACTCCACTCCCTCAAGTCCTCACCCAGCTTATCAGTAATGACTGCCTGAACAAAAACGCTTACCCTGCTGTGCAGGTCAGCCCCCACACTAACAAGCAGCCTGGATAAAGGCGAAGACCTATCTGTGGGATAAAGTTCTATGTGCAAGCCATTAGTGATAGCAAGCTGCTTTTATGAGAGCATTTACCTTGCAGACCAGTTACACTCCAGTACACATACAAACACTCCTCTCCACTGCAGCTAGAAGCTGCATCTACAGCTATTTTGAAATTGTTTCGTACCACAGCTACATCTCTTGACAGTTTGCGAACCTCAGAATGAGTCATCCTCATCTGATACGCCACTATGGGTGAAGGTGTTTTTTACTGTTTTTACCTAGTAGGTCATAAACATATAAACAGCTTTAGGAGGCACAAAGAAGAAAGTCACGTTTTCTGGTAAGAGACTGGTGCTTTGCCTTCAAAGGAACACAGGGAAAACAGGCTCACAACTCATAATTACTTTAGGTAGATCCCCATTCGTTATCGTTCTCCAGGTCCACAAAATGTCTTCTGTGCCATATCCTACTTCTTCTCGCCCCACGGAGTTAAGTACCTAAGCCAGACATAAATCTGGGACATAACAGCCTCGCAGAATAGCACCGCAAAGAAAAGCGGGGAAAGGGCTGAGGTGCCAACACCCGATCATGAGCTAGGCACTCTGCATGCCACCCGGAAGGAGGCCGAGGATGGCTGCCAGCACGGCCAGCGGGCTCAGCACCGCACAACCTGCAGGCCCGCGGCGGGGCCCAGGCCCCCAACAGCCCTTGGCCTAGCGGATCGACAGGGAGCAGCAACCCTCAGCGCCTTCGGCAGTGGCACACAAGATGGCGACGCCCACAGGCGGGAGGCCCCCAGCTCAGCCGGCCCGAGGGAAACACGGGGAGAGGAGGAAGAAGAAGGAGAGGAAGGACGCCGGGGCGGGTAAGAGTGAGGAAGGCGATGCGGCCCCGCCTGCCCGCAGCTCCCGCCGCCGCCTCACACCCACCGGCCCGGGCACAACATGGCCGCCGCCGCCGCTCACCCCGCGCATGCGCGCCCAGCGGCGCCGGAGTGCTGTGCTGCGGGGGGCAGGCGCGTGGCGGTGCGTCACGGGGGGAGAGGGCGGGGACTCCCCCGCGCCCCGCCCCGCCCCGCCGCCGCCGTGCGCGCGGCGCGGCGCGGCTCCGCAGGCACCTCCCCCGGCGGGGGGCGGGGCGCGCGCGGGCGGGGCGGGGGCGGTGCCCGGTGTGGCCCCGCCCCCGGTGGTGGGCGGAGGGGGGACGGCCGCAGCGCGGGAGGGGAGGGGCCGGGCCGGGCCGGGGCGGCGGCGGCGGCGGCTCCGGTGGAGCGGGCGGGGGAAGGGCGGAGGGACGCGGGGCCGGTCGGAGGAGCTGTCGGCCGCGCCTGTCCGCGGGCGGCCGGGATGGATCACCACCAGCCCGCCAGCCGCTACCGAGTGGTGAGTACGGCGTCGCCGGCGAGGCCCCGAGGCGCCCTCCCCCCCCCCGGTTTTCGCAGGGACCCCCCCCCCTGGCGTTTTTCCAGCGCCGGTGCGGGCCTCAGCGCGGCCCCGTCCCCTCCCCTGCCCCGGCGGCGGCGGGGCTCTGACAGCCGGGCCTTGTCCGGGCGGCGCGGCCCCGGCGGGAGCTCCCCCCCCCACCCGCCCCAGGCAGGCCTGGCGCCCGGCCTGTGAGGGGGGCGGCCTGGGCCGCGCTGCCGGCCTGCACTGGAAACCGCCTTTGCCCTCGCCCCGTCCCCCTTTCTCCTCCCTCCGGCTCCCCCTCGGCGGTCGGTGCCGCTCTGGGGGGCGGTGGGTTTTCCCGAGCGCGTCCCCCGCCGGTGAGGGGGCGGCGGGCCTCGGCGGAGGCGGCCCTGGGAGCAGGGCGAGCGGTTCACGCCTGCCTGGGTGCGGGGTTCGGGACGGGGTAGGGCGAGTGACCTCCGGGCAGTGCGTGCCTGGGAGCGCAGCGGCGTTTTTGCTCTAAAACCTTCTTATTTGTGGTAGTTGGTAGCTGCCTGGCACGGGGACGGAGTGTAACGCGCGTTGTCATCTGTAAGCCGGGGTGTGTGTGTGCGTGTGTATGTGTGTGGGTATACTCCCACACACGTGTACGCTGGCTTACTGGAGATTAGGTGCAGGGGACTGGGCTGTCAAACGCAGAAGACTGACCTTCAGCGAGGCTGGGAGTGTGTGTGTGTGTGTGTGCACGCGCACAGGCACACACGCCCACACCGTGCACATACACAGGCACCCTTGCTTACTCTAGCTCAGTCTTCAGCTCTTCATTGAGTCCAATTTAAATCTCCATTCTTTCCTTCCTAAACCTCACTACAGAAATAGTCATTTAGGTGGCAAAGGTTTTCCTCCTGCCCAAATTGACTGTACTGCTTGTTTCTCGCGGTTATTAGTTTAATGTCAGTTATGTTAATTTTGCGATCCTTAGCTTAATTGTACTTGAAATATATAAGCTTGTCTGATTATTGGTTGCAAAAATGAATTAGGCACAGTCAGTTTCCTCAAAAGTTTCAATTTTATCCTTCAGTTCCTTGTATTTCATGGCTTCACTATGTATGTAAGGTTATGCTATAGAAATCGGAAATCTTTGCTGCTGCCTGCGATTCAAATTTCTACTACAATCTTCTGATGCAATCTGCTAAATCCTGAATTATTTCTCTTATTGTTTGTGTTTTACAGCTTGAGCAGTGAAAACAATGTCCACAGAAGTAATCACATTTACTTCTGTGTATATGTAGAACTAAATGCCGGTGCGTATATTCAGATTGTTCCTAGGTTATCATCTAAAAGAAAGTAATAGGAAAACCGTGGTAATAGGTTTGGAGTATTTATTTTGATAGCCTTACAGCGTGCGAAAGTTGTGTATGCTTTTGGATGATTATATATTGGGACTGTCGTATGGCTGATGAACATACCTGGCACCCTGCGACTTCTCAGGAGTGACGTATGCCTTTAGGATGCTAGTCGGTCGCCAAGTGCTTTACGGGTCAGTGCTTTCCGGCACGCTTCTTTTCCTGTGCCACGCTGCCATAACTTGGAATCAGCAGAAGTCCGAAAGTCATTCCTTCTTCTTTCTGACGGAGAACAAAAATGCTGGCAGAGTGTTTTCTTAAGAGCCTGCAAACACTAGCTTCCCTGAGGCCTGAGGTAACCTGGGTATGTTTTAAAAGGCCTTAAAAGTATATGCTATTAAACTTCAGACAAATATAAGGGAAATTTTAATTCCATTACTCAAAGGAGTAGGAAAAACACGGTAAGATGGAATGAAGAAATAATTTGCCTCTGTAATATTTTTATGTTACGTTTGATTAGGAACTTCCAGCGATGGTGCCGGTGCCCAACTTCGGGTAAATGCTTTTTGGTGCAGCCTTCCAAAAGGACTATCCTTATTCAACAGCAGGAGTTGGCCTGGTCAGGTGCTTGCTTATATTAAACGCTGTGGTCAGTTTGTGTCACCAAATTTTGTTGCAGAAGTGTTCTCTGAAGCCTTTGCAAATACAGTGCATTAAGTTCCATTGAATGTGTTGTAAGTCACAATGAAAGTGCGACCTCAATCTCTGATATATTCCAGAGTTTAAAATATGACCTTACTGATTACTGTCTCATAGAAAGGAGTGTGTTCGTTTGTTTTCTGTCTGTTATATCTGACTGCTAGACATAGAGATTTTTGTAATGTTATTTACTTACTGTGGTGGGTCAAAGAATGGAAGAAATTGCAGGTATACTTAATTAGCACCTGATTATTCAAGCATGCAATCTTAAGTGTTATGTTGTATTTGCTTACATAATGGTTATGGCAGGTAGTAAGCAATAGATTATTGCAGATTTTATGGTTGTGTCCTATTTTTTGAGGACAGAATACAGAAGATAAATATGTCTTAATGTGCCTAATATCGCATTAGTTTTGTGAACGTCCCACTCCCTAGTGCTAAGCTTATGAAATCTGACTGGTTCTGCTATGCTCACTGTATGTCCTTTTTTTTTGTCTTTTTTTTTTTTTCTTTTCTTCTTCATGACTAATAGCGAACACTTTTTTTTTTTTTTTCCTCAGTTGTACCCATTCTGCCTTCTAACTGATCTGTTTTCCTCTCTTCAGGGCAAGTTCTCTTCTAAATAGAAAGAATTATAGGCATACGTTATTATCGAAAAGGTTACTGACTTGCATTTCTGTTCCTGGCAGTGACAGTAGCACTTCACTGAAGTTGAAGGGGCTATCTGTCTCCCTACTGCGCCTTTATATTTGGGGTTTCTCCAAGTAAGTTAAACTAAAAGACTTTAAGAATGGCAGGCAATTTAGTTTTGAGCTTTAGCACGACAAGCCAGTTTTATGACTTCTTATGAAACAGAAAATGTCTGATCATAAAGCTAACCCTGAGCTTCTCTTGTTTTTTCTCTCTGTCAGAAATAGCACTAAAGCTTCATTCTTAATCTTCTTTCTCGCGCGTCTGCGTTTTATATAAAAAGCAGTTTAAAAATGTTCAAGCCAGGCAACTGTTAAAAAGCTGGCACTTGGAATTGCAGGAAAGTGAGTGTGTTGTGAGCAAAGAGCAGGCGGTGCATCAGCTTTACGTAACTGTCTGCCGCGGGCATGTGTGGTTTGTATTGCTTTCTGCCCCTCCTCTTCTGTCCTCTCTTCGTAGGGCAAAAAGACAGCTAATTGATGGGTAGGAATTTGTCATGCTTCCCTGCAGAAATATGACATCAGAAGTAAATTAGCCAACCTTTGTTGTATTGCTTTACTTCCTTTTTTTTTTTTTCCTCTTAGTCACTTGCATGCTGCAGTCCTGTTGGTAAATGTGTCTTAAATTTTACATTCATTACAGGTGTAGTCAGTTCAGTTGTGTCATTTCCTTGTTGTATTTTTTTTCCTTTTCTTCCCCTGTTCTGCTTATTGTTGGATAAGGGGACTCGGGCATCAACTTCAGGAAAATTATAATAAAAATTCTTCAGTGATCATTCTCCTTATTCTCTTTACCTTCTAGCTCTTTGTCATCTGACCTTAATTTGTGCATTGCTATCTTTTCTGAAATGTCTGCTCCTAGTCCAGCTTGTTTGCAGAAAAAGTGATTTGAGTGATGCTTTGTGAATCTACACTGAAACAAAGCAGAAGAAATGCAGCCGTTTTCTGCAGTGCGTAAAACTGGGTGAGCAACTAAGCATTAAAACCTCAGGATTGCCTTTTTTTTTTCTCTGTGAAACGTGATTTTCCAGATAACCGAGTCATGAGGGAAGATTTCACGTGCATATTGAAAGCTGCAGGGCTTACATGCTGAACTGCTTAAGAATTACAATCAACTCACCTCTCCTCCCCAATCTTTCTTGATTAAAGCTTTGGGTTATCAGTCTGAGGTCAGGGAGTCATCAGTCTTTGACATACGGGGTGGTCGGGGATGGATAGGTAAGTGGTAAAACGGGGAGGCAGCAAAGCGAGACGGATGGAGCCAAAGGCAGCAGTGGGCATGGATGTCAGTTTAGCTGTTGCTGAACTTGCTGTGCCCCTGGAGCACCTGGGTTTGGTGGGGTTTGTAAGTGCTGTGTGATGCAAGACTTTGAGATGGCCGTCTGCTATTGTACAGTGCTATACAGGGACAAAGGCGCGGTGATTCTTTTTAAAAGGTGTGTGAATCTTGTATGAATGTAAGTTGTGTGTGCTTTTTAGAAACGGGATTGAGAGACGAAAATTGCTACTGTGAACACTTTATTCCAATCCGTTTGCCTGCCTAATTCTACATACTGTGAATAGTTTTACGATTATCTCAGATGAGGCTTAATTTTCTGTACCTCTTTACTCCATTGTCATTGACTCTTTACTCTCACAATGTTATCTGGTTAAAAACCTTAATCAAAGTCAAGTTCTCTTTGTAGGTCTCAAACACATGAAAGTCAGCCTACACAGGAAATGTGCACAAAGAAAAATCTCTTCTTCCTTCCTTTCTTTTCACAGGACTGAGCCTAATAGTGATTGGCAAATAAAAACCCAAATCTTGTTTATTCTGCACCTTTGATATAAGACCCCTAGCTTGTATCTAGCATATTTTTCTATAGTATTTATTGTCTTTGGAGAACTCTTACGTAATTGTTGTTACTGAACAAATCAAGCTAGCTTGCATTAGGGAAATTCTGTTGCTTTCTACAGATCTAGTGTTGATGTCGTAACTGGAAGATAAAATACTGCATCTGAGGGACTCTGTCGTACTGAAAAATATTGAGTAGAGATGCATTAAGTGATAAGCTTTACTGTTGCTTCCATGTGACAGTTGCACTGATATTTTTAGTGATATGAACCTCGTAATCACTGAAGATAAAATATTTCAGTGCACTGGCTTTTTGCACGTGAAACAGGTAGCCTAGACCTTTAATAGTTAGGATCTTCTGAAAGGTAAATGACACTTTCAAAGACTGGGCTACCCTTGTGTCTGAATTGTTTTTTTGGAATTTACTTAGAATAAACATTTTAGATTTTGAATTGACTTTTGTAACATTTTTAACTGTGACAGATTTGACAATCAAACATAATGTTTTTTTTTCCTTGAAAGAATAGCTTTAACGTTTTTATAAACACTTTTGCCTATTTTTTAATGAAGAATCCTGCCACAAATGAAGAAGATAAATTACACATGTTGGGGTATGTGTGCAGATATGGTAGTGATGCAGTTAATGCTTAAAAAGTTACATGTTTTACTTTTTTTTTTTTACTTTTCAGTTAAGTTTTTTAATATGATCATGTTTCATATGAACGAGGAAATAAACCTCCTGTCTCTTTGTGCGCCTAAGTCAAGGTGATGAGGTACCAAACACGTACAATCCTTTCTGTCTATTCCCCTTTTTAAATTTAAAGCAGGGTGGTCTAACTTGCTGTGGTGCCATCACTGGCTGGTTTTTGGATCTCTCTCTGAGAGCCACAGGTGTAACACCCGGCTCTGCGTCTGATTCACAGGAAGAAATGCTGGCCAGTGGTATGAGAGGGCTGACCACGGTTATGATCGCTTTCTTGTTCTTCGTGTGGGAACAGGCTGTGGCATGTGGGCAGTTTCCTTTCTTTTTGGTGTGGGCACAGAGGGGCATAAGGTGTTTTTTATCATCCCTGCACACATTGGTTTAGTTATATAGGGCACCAGTTTTACTATACTGAACGAAATAAAATGAGTAGTGAAAACCGGCAAGACCTACCTGGATTGCTCCACTTGGGTTCTTCTACAAAGGTCTTGGTTGAGTCTGCACAAGGGTAGTACAGTAGGAGAGGGCAGTAACAGGACTGTCCTTTCTGGTGGCAGCAAGTTGTTGACGTGGCTGAACCTTTCTTGTGGACCTGTGGGTTTCTTAGGTTCTTGAAAGACGCACAAAGCCAAAAGAAAGAGGTACCTGATCTGTGCAGTGACACTAAGTCGTGTAATGTGAAAGGACAGCTTCAGGCTGTGGCATGCATACATGCCACATCTAGTAAGTCTCCTAATCCTATTAAAAAAGGCAGAAGTTCAGTAACAGGAATAAAATGCCTTCAAATAGCAGGGTTAGCAGAAGTCAACTGTGATGTGGCCAAGCTAGATGTTCTTTTCGTTCTACTTTAAAAAAGAGAAACTCTAGGCACCTCTCAGTTTGTTCGCATCTGAAAAAAGTGATAGGAACCACATCAGAATAATCTCAGAAACCAAGCGCTACTTTAATACAAAATGTTAGTGGCAGTCTTCTAGATGGGGAAAATGAGGTACTTCTGATAAATGGCTTACTCTAGGCTTATTTTGAAACTTTCTTCCCAGTGACAGTGTTGACAAAACAAGGAAGATGTGGCAATCGGTAATGTCATCCCACCTAACTCTGTGAGACATCAGTGCTCAGTTTACAGTCATAGATTTGAATGTTGTGTTGAGTTTCGGAGCCTCAAACTTCCTTCTAGACTTCAGGTGTGTCAGCTGCTTTGGAAAGGAATGAACAAATGGACGTATATCAGTACACCCACACTAAGCAAGCCATTTTCAAATGGAGAAGAAAAGTAATCCTAAGAGACTATGACTAAAAAAAAAAAAAAAAAGAGAGAAATGAAAAAATTGGCATCTTGTTAGGTTGGAGAGGCACTGCCAACTGTTCCTACTGAAAAGAAGCTATTGCACAGCCAAGGCTGTGGGTTTGAGCTGCCTCAGGCTTAGGTCTCCCACTTCCTGGACAAGTGCTGTCACAGCTAGCTGATTTTAGTAAAACGGGCACCCCCTTCGCCAGCTGTGTTTTTAATGAAAATGACTAACTTCTTCTGTTTTGTGCTGAAGTCATTTCAGACTTGCGCAGCCGGGGTTCACAGCACATGTCAGGATGTGGATGCCTTATGGCTTTGAGATTTACAGTGAAAGTGGAAAATATATTTCCATTTTAACATTTATCTGTTTATTCCACTTAAGCATCGTTTCCATTATGGTAGGCTAAGATTAGCCTAAAACTGATACAGTCTAATGTACTTCTCAGTCACTCTGTAGCCAAAACATTAGATACTGAGTCACCCCACATCCCCATCCCTGGCTGTGCCTCCTTCAACTGTGTTTGGAATGGGCAGAATGATTTAGAAAACAAGCCTCCAAACTTTGAGTGCTGTAAACACAACAAAATCTGGTCAATAACCTGTATATTACTTTATTTCTGTTTGTAATCCCATTTTTCTTTTTCTTGAGTTACTGTTCAAGGTGTTAGGCAGAGATTTGTCATCTTCCTTCCTGTAAAATGTGGCTTTCCAGTAAAAAAAAAAAAAAATTTGAAGAAAAATTTTGGTCTCCAACTATTGTGTGGTAACTTAACATGTTCACAAGCATAGCTTGTCTATTGTAGCTTTGAACAATATTTTACCTTTTGACAGTAATCCTGTTAATGGTGACTGATTATTGTTGTAGCAGAGGTCAGAATCATGTCCTCGGTAAAGGTGTATAGGTAGCTTGAATTATTGAATGTGTTTTTGCTTTTCCCTGATTAACCTGAAAAGGATGTGTAAAATAACCTTGAGGAAAAGTTATTGACAAAAGGATGCTTGCAGTATCAGTTATCTCCTTATTGCTGAAAGTAAGCGAGGTTTTGTTGTTGATTTTTTTTTTTTTAAAGTAGCACAAGCTCATGTTTAAGCATTGCTTTGGTAATGGATAATGTAGTTAACACTTGTCATCTGTGAGTGAGTGAGTGATGCCTTTGGTAAAGCATGAAACAATTGTTATAAGAATCCGGGGTGATACTGAGGCCAATTGTCCATTTTGATTGTGGTACTTTGAATCAATTGTCATATTTTGGATTTTAAGGGAAACGGTACTTAAGGCATATTTAAGGAATGTACTCAAGCATTAAAACTCTTAATTGAAACACCAGAGTTGGCGTCACAAAATTGACTTGCATCAAGTGCATAGAATAAATGATTAGGAAAAAGACTTGCACAAGCTCTTTACTCTTAAAAACCTGTTCCAAATTCTAGAATGAGAGTGCATAATTCGAACAAATGAGCAGGCTGCTAAAGCCCTGCAGTGCTTGGCCGCAGCTGATGATGAGCAATGTGGCCTGTGTTCCTTTCTCATGTACCTACATTTTTTTTTTGGGGGGGGGGGGTGGGGTGTTTGTTGTTTGTGTTTTTTTTGTGTTGTTTGTAGTTTTGTTTTTTTTTAAATAGTCCATATGGTTTATGGGTAGCACTAGTCACTAGTTTAGTCATCTTCTACTCTCCTCTGAAGAGCTGAGCTTCCTAGACTGCTGCTTTTTTTGTTGTTTTTGTTTAGCTGCCTTATAACCACAAGAACCGGACCTGCTGGAAAGTGCCTGCCTCTAGATGTATGCATCATCTATCTAGCAACTGAGAGATCCAGAGGATTGTCCTTTGGGCCATGTATTTTGTAGGCTTGCTTTGAAATGTTTTAGTTGACACTCTAGCTCTTAACAGTAGGGTTGAAAAAACTCAATACTATCTGTTGAGACATAAAAATGCATCGTTTAAAGAAAGGGCCTTTAGTGTTCATTATTGTTGTGTGAGTTGTGTTTATCTATGCTCCTAAACTTTATTAAAGCTGTTAGTCCCATAGTGGGCGGAAGAGAAAGAAGACCACAAATCAAAATGAGAATCTTCTCAGTAGAGCCTTTTCTTCTGCATGCAATGCCCAAAAAGTGTGTTCAGCTGGTGTTGTTTATGTGTGGGGTTTTTTTAAGCTGTTGAAATTTCTGTCTGTATTATCTCTCTAATAGTTTGATTTACTGCTATCTTAAATTGAGGACCTTAAGTACTCCATTTTCCAGTTACTAAGAAAATGAGATATGCTGAAAAGTCAGGCACAATTGACCCTCTAATAAGAATAAAGAGGGTTTGCTCTTATTGATTAATAATATCTTCTGATGTATGTATTATTTAATTAATGATTTCATTTGGGGCTAACCGGTACTGTAGTGTAGGAAGCTGTTGCAGCTTGAGTAGCTTTATTCAAAGACACAAGCAGTAAAACCTCACTGTTGTCAATAAAGTTGAGACATTTGAAGTTTTTAGAGTTTTACTGCAGAATTTTTAAGGACATTTACTTAGCTGTGATGCAGGAGACACAAACTTGAGAGTCATTTTTGCCTGCCTCTCTCAAATCAGGGACTTAAGGTGAAACTGCATCCTCCTTCTGCCGTTCGGTTACTATGATCCTTCTCCAGGAAAAAAACTCATTTTCTTTATCCCTCCCCCTGTAAAGTGAATTTGCCATTTTTAGTATTTTCCTGTGTTGTCTTCGTTAGGAAGCATTGTGCATGAACCTTCCTACTGTACTTGGACTTTTAAGTGAAACATGCATAATATATTTAGAGAAATACTCAGTTTTTTCAATCAACTTTGACTTTTTCAGTCCAGATGAATAGGCTAAAATGGAAGCTGGAACTGTGTTGAATATTGAGTTTGCTCTTGGTGACTGCCCTGTCCATTTCCTAATTTTACAGGCTTTCCTATTCCCTCTACTTTTACAGTTTACATGTTTTGTATGTTATGTGTGACTTTAGAGTGACCGGGATCTACTTTCTGTACTGATTCTATAAAACTGCTGGTAAATAAAGACATGACCTTTCGACTTGCAGTTCTTGGGAGTTGTCAATGATGGTTTGCTGAAGCTGTTGGTTAGTGGCAGCTACCAACAAATCCTGATAAAACATTGTCCATCATCAGGGAAGATGGTGAGAATGAACAGGAAGCATCATTGTATGAAACCTGGAACCTGCCCACGTGTTGGGTACTGTATGTAGTTTTGGGGTCTCACAAGAGGAGCCCAGAGGAGCTACAGAAGGTAAGGGGAAGCAGCCTTCTTAAAAGTGGCATCTGAAACGGGTGGTGGCAGTTGGAAGTGATCAACACTTACACAGTCACCAAGGCAGTGGACAAAGCAGTTGCAGAGCTGTTATTCACCAAATTGTGCAAGATTAAAACTGGAGACCGCTCACTAAGGTTTGGTTTGAGTCGCAGAAAAGGCAAGGAGAAGCGAACATGCGCAGCTTGTTAATAGACAAGATCATTGAGGCAGATAGTACTAGCAGATTCAGGAACACACATTCACACACATCAAATCCATAACAGATGCAAATGGAATAGGCAGATATGTACACTTTATCAGCCATAATATAACAGCTGTGAATGTCGGGGGAGTCTGAATGAAATGGATGACAAATAAGTGGCTAAGGATTGTGTGTTGCCTATGTGTCTCCTGATGATTGTGTTGGAGATGGAACGCTTCCTTAGACTGTCTGCTGGTCTCAGTAACATGCTTTTGTTTTATTAATGGGAAAGTCTTCAAGGAGGAGAGCCTTATTTTGAACTTGATTTAAATTCTATAAACAAGTTCCTCAAGCTGTTCTTGAGTTACTGTTTGACAAACAGAAGCCTACATGGTAATCTTTTTAGTAACTTCTAAATTCTAGGGTAACTCAGTTGCACTACATCATAGAGTACAAGCTCTAGAGCAAGCTTTTTACCAACATTTTTTCTAGAAACATATTTCTTTATAGTCGTGCTTGAAGATTTGAAAAATGTTGGTTCCAGCCATAGTCTTTATTAGTATTAGAGACTTCAGGTTTTTGTTGACAAATTTCATAATTAATTCCTATAACCATGCAATAGGACAAACTCTTGGAAGCTATGCTTGATTTATAAAGTTACAACAAATATGAAGCATATATGTGTTTGGATCATACCAAAATTCCAGTGTTCAGACTGATTTCTGAATAATTCTGTAGTAGAAGAGAAAGCCAAAAAAAGTAAGTGGAGAGAAATGGATGTATTTTAAAGAATAACTCTACACTTCTAGTAGCATTAGTCTCAGAATACTTACTTTTCTAAAAGAGTTCTCATATTGACACATGCTATGTTACTGTCCTTTACTAATAACTACACTTTTGCTGTTAATGTGGGGGATGGGAAGGAACAGATGTCTTAGAAGCCATAGAGGATGAATGTAAATGTGGATGTTGTGCTGTTAAATGTGTAATTAATTGTTTAAATCTGGATTATAATCACTGAAAAATGAAAGAGCAAGTAAAATGCTGTGTGTAAAGTAGCCATTGGAATGGAGAGAGGTATCTATCTACACACACATTATATATATATATATATATATTTCTTTTATTTCATTTTTTCCTTCACAAAGTCCTGGTCACTGTTGTTGGTTTTCTGTTTGTTTGTGGTGGCTTTTTTTCGACATGCTTATAAGCTTCTTTAAAAAAAAAAAAAATCCTTGAAAAATCCAATAGGTTAAAGATCCCTAGTTAAAAAGAACTGACTAAAATGATTTAACCATCACTTAAGTGCAGTTCATGTAAAACACTTTCAATTGCTATGGATCACTTTATTTTTACATGAGGAGTCTCACTTGGGCAGAAAAGCCATTCTGTTGCAACATATTTTTCAGCAACATTCAGTATAAATCTCTTTTGGATTCTTTTCAGTTGAAGTTTGCCTCCAGAGGTTGTGGGTTTCCATGGTACCTAATCCTTATTTAGCAGACACACTTGGTATTTCTACACAGCTGTGGAATGGCAGCAATGGACTTCTGTTCTGCTTTCCTGCTTCTGGTGCAGATTTTACACCTCTGACCTTCTAACATATTGACTGCCGTTGAAAACTTTCTGCAGAGATGCATCAAGAAGGAAAAAAAAAAAAAAAACAACCAACCAAAACCAGTCCACTGTCACGAAGGGCTGTTGCTCCATCTGGGTATGTGATAGTTGATGCTTACCAAGTGATGGGATGGTGGGGAAAAAAATGATGTGGATCTGTTTCGTGCAGTCAGGAATTTTGATCAAATTTGATCAGTTACTTTTAAATACATAAAAGCTGAAAGTTGCTGGACTCTTGTGTTTTACTGGAGTGTACTGAAGTGCCTTACAAGCTTAATTGCTTAGTACTTTAGCAGAGTATTTATTAATCTGAAGGCTCCCCAGTCTCTAGAGGATGGTGTTTCTCTGGAGTGTTGTGGCTGTGGCCAGGATATGTTCTAGGAGAGATTGTGTTTGGGGCCGAACTGCAAATAGCTGCCTTCCTACTAGCTGGGAAGTTAACAGTCTGGTCTGCATGGGTTCGTGGTAAGTTGGTGTTACAACAGGAATTTGAAGAAAAAGGTATGATAATGTTGTGAACTACCTAGGATCAAAACTGGTACTGAGGAGAAAGCTAAGTTGAAATGCAACGTGTTTAGGTTTTTTCCCCCTCAAGAATTGTGAAATATTTATTTCACAGGCCATTGTGGATATGTGGTTTTTTTTTTTCCTGATAAGCAAGAAAGTTAAACCATTTATTTTGTAGAAGGATTTATTTATCTCTTCTGCTCTTATAATTCTTATCTAAGTGCAATTGCAGATTATTGGTTTTAGTTTTGATTGTCCAATGGCTACTAGTGACCTAAATTAGGGCTGATTGATCTTAGCACTTGAATGGCATTTATGGGTTAATGGTATAGGGTTTATGGGTTTTTCTAAAAATAAAAAAGTAATAGTCAATAGCGTGAGCTGTTGAGACTATTTTGTGTCATTCAGAAATGGTAGAGATGGGGAGACAGAGGTCAAAGCTGTCTCCAACATGAAGTATTTTTGTAACAGGTTCAGAATTAAATTTTCTTTCAAGATTTCCTTTGGTTTTTTTTCTTGAAAATCCCAAGATTAATACTGAGCTATTTACAGATGAATAAACCTATTTTTAGACTACTAAAGCTGAAAAAATGCAAGATGTGGTTACAAAACAAGCATTGAATACACAGCCTGTATTTGTTCAAGTGAATTTGGTTTTATGTAGGTAAGGAATTCTGCTTTCAAGCCTCGGTCTGCGTAGCACCTCATTTGTAGGGAGCAGGTTGGTACAGATTTATGAATCATTACAAGTAGGCAGGTGTAAAAGACCTTTGAATTTTTCAGCAAATGAAAATACCAGGTGTAAGATAAAGAGGGGAGAAGCTTCCTGAATGCTTAACAAAGATGATAGCAGTTTTCTTTTTAACCTCCTGTTGGTTACACCTCTGATGCTTGCTGTGGTAGAATTTCAGTGGAATAAATACCTGTGTAGCAGCATGGAAGATGTCACAAATCTAATGCAGAAATGTTGGAATCTTCTTGCACAGGCAGTCTTGAGATGAGTCTTTCATGCCATGCCCTTTCCTCCAGCACTAGAAGCTGCAGTAAGTAGATATTTTTGGTTGACCTTTTGGCATAGTCTGAAAAAATGACCTAGAAGACCAAAGTGTTAACTCCTACGAAGCAAAGATGAATCTGTCTTGCTAAGAGTGATGCTTTCTGTGGAGGAAGTGTACCAGCTGACTGGCTTGCGTGCAAAGGTTGAACATGCATGATCTACTTAGTTGTCTTCATACTTCTACTTAAAGCATAATATTGGGTCCAGCATTACGGCGTTTCTCTGTATTGTATTTGTTTCAATGCAGTTTGGAAGACCCGTGAGTTGGTGGGTGTGAGGTCAAAATTGGAGGACCCAAGCTTCTTCAAAAACATAATTGTAATATCATTTGGATGGTTACAAAGGAGGACACATTAAAAGTGTTCATAATTTAAGATTGCTAGTGAGAAAGCTGTGAAGCTCTGGTGCCCCAGGCGGAACCTTCGCTACTGAAACTTATAGAAAAGCTTACCTAAAGGTCAGGCTTTTTCAAGATGAGCTGGTAATAAAGGTATAAAAGGAAACGGGGGGAAAAAAGCTGGCTAGTTGGTTTTGTTTGGTGTTTTTTTCTTCCCCTATGGTAGTATCTTCTGCATAATTTTATGCTACACTAAAGAAATCCTATAAATAGTGTGAAAATAGTGTATGTTTATAAAGGTTGTCTTTTTAAAATGCCTGCAATTTGCTGTTGAAGTTAATTATGTTGCAATAATTTTACAATGTACTGATCACTGTAAATCATATTTTATGAAATGGGAAAACAGCAGCTTTTGAAATGTGCATGAAATCAGGTAACAGAAGCAGACTGAGTGCTGTTTGTGTGTTACACTACGAGTATGACTAGAGCTGGTGTGTGCTGCTTTGACGGACTTTATCAGAAAACATTCTAATCTTGTGTAAGTATGGTATAGATGACCTAAGACATCTTAATATATAATTTTCCCCTGATTTTTAAAAAAAATTGGTAGATTTTAAAAACATCCCTATAATGCTACTCTTGCACAGTCGGTTCACCACAAATGAAGCAAACTGTTTCTTCAGGCAAGCAAACTTTTGTAGGTCAGACAAAATTACTATCTGCAGGTAAATGAAAAGTGTCAGTATAGAATGAGATCTTCCTCCCAGTTTAAGTTTTTATTTTGAAAAGCCTGAAAAGTAAAAGCATCTGCATCAGTCCCCTTGGCAAAGGCTTCTGTACTAAGCACTTTCTTATGGTTTATATGGTCTTTGTTGGGTGTCGACTGGTTTCAGGCATTGCATCTGATTACTTTGGAAATAATTACTCAAACAAAATAACAGACTTAAGGAAATAAATTACAGGAGGAGATGCAGTATTTCTTTAAAGAAATTAGTTATTAAAAAAAATAATATATAAAGGTAGCTGTATTTTCCATGCTGTTTAGTAGTTACTGTGAGATTTTGTCATTGGTGGCAGAAGAGCCATTGCTCCTCGATTGAACTTTGAGTTCTAAGCGCCCTAACATAGATATATTTTGAGAATGTGAGCATCATGGTTTTTGAGTCTGTAATGTACTGTAGTTCGAGGGCTGCAAAAACAGGGATTGAAATACTTGTGTAAACACTTTGAGTACTATGTCTAATAACAAAGTATTCCCCTTTTTAGTTGTAAAGCTCCGTATAGTCAGCCAGATACCCTGTGTACAGACTAAGATGTGAACGAGAAAAAATGGTTTTGTGTCCTGCTTTTGAAATGTGAGGGTGATGGGCGGAGGAAGGTCCTAATTTGTAGTTGTCTATAGTTTAATAGGTCCTGGTAATTGTTTTGACCATAATCTTGGCAAAAGCAGCTGTATTGCTTACTGCCATATAATGGCTCGTTGGGGGCTTGGAAGGGGGCTGGGATGAAGAACTGTGAGTTCTCCTTAGTCTTTTAGTGAAAAAAGTGGGCAAAATAATCTTACTATTGGAAAAAAAACATCTTGGGTATGATTTCTCTACTTGTAATGTTAAATGCTGTTTCAGGTAACATTTAAGTACATAGCATAAGTAATGCCTTGAAACAGACGTGTTCTGTTCCCTTCTGAGTGTTTTTAGCTTGGTTTCTATGGTGATGAAACTTATGCAGAGTGTCAGGCCTCCTCTTCCCCTGTCTCCAAAAATAACTTCTAAATTTACCAGCCAGTATAAGCCAAAATTAAACGGGAAGGGGGAGGCTCAAAGGTAGTCAGGTTCCTACTGGTTTCAAGCAAACTGGTGACTCCACAGAGGAGAATGAGTGCCCTGTGAAGGCAAGGCAGAGTTGCTACAAGACAAAAATGATATAACCATCGCTGTCTACCCTGCTGTCATAGGCAAAATTTCCAGCTTGCTGGGGCAAGTTCTGCTGCAGTTGTGGATTTTTATTGTGTTTTTTGTTTGGTTTTGTTTGGTTGTTTTTTTTTTTACCCCAGTGGAGTCCCCTGAGAGGAGTTGAAGTTACTGCCTTGAGGAGAGACTAGGAGACAGGACGCTTGAACGGGAACTAACAAAAGCTGGTTTCTGTTCATGGAACAACTTGTATTTATTATTCTAGCTGTAAACACTCAAGCTGCTTAATCCAATTCTTGTGATTTTTTATGATGGGGTATTCTGTAGGGAGTCTTATGATTTTTCTTTAAGTTGCTGCATTAGGATAACCTTGATGCCTTTCAGAATTTCTGAAAGGTCTGTATAGTAGAAGACTGGATGAATAGAAATGCCTGGTCCCTGAATATGAGTCCTACAAAATAAAGACCTTTTGAATGCACTGAAGGGCATAATGGGACTCTTTTGTATGGAGCCCTTAGGATGGAATTTTTCTGTTTCCTAATTGCTGTCGCTATAACAATTGAATGACTTAGTTAACTTGATCTTTGAAGGGAGGAAGTCTCATATGTGTGTTCTCCTCCCATCCTCATGTTACCTTCATCATTTGTAACTGTTATTAAATTACGGATAATTTGGAGAAAGGTAACTTTCAAGAAGGCGTGTAGAAGACACAAAATTATTTTCCTCGGTAATGGCAGAGTGGATTTTGAGCAGTAATGTGCTCTTTGACCAATGAGCTGCTGTGGATGTCTGTGTGTCTTCAGGATAGTGACAGCACATACTATGGCTTGGTAGGGCAAAAAAGTTGTGGTGATTGAGGACGAAAGGAGAGGAAGAATGGAGGTAATGGACAGAAATCCATTAACTAGCCTTTACTTCTTCCCCTGCTCATAGACCAACCAGGTTGTTGTGGTGGGGCAGTCAGAACTACACACTCATCCCAAATGAGGGTGGGTGTACCAGCCATTAGTGTAAAAGTATGCCAGTAATGTTCTGTTATTTGTCTTATTGCTAATCAAATGGTACTTTTATTTGGAAATGGTTTTATTTTAGCTATATCCATTGCGATAGTACATTTTTCTTGTGAATGATTGTACTTAATTTAGAACCATAACATTTATAGCTCTTGGGCTGTTTTTCTGACCTGCTCGATATTTTTAGAATCAAGTGTTTTGTCTTCTCATTTGCTTTCTGTATCCCTAAATATATTAGGTTCTTTTGAAGTGGTTTTGTTTTCTTTGGCCTTAACTACTCTAAATTGCTATACGTATTTCTCAGGTTATTACTTCTTCTGGATCACTGATTAGCCATTAAATGACCTGATTGCTCAGTACCCAAAACCCCTCAATAAACCCTGTCAGTTCCACTGAATGTGACTTCTCCTTAATAGTATGTGCTTATGTCTGTATTGTGCCTGTGAATATATATATACTTATATATATGTGTGTGCACTTATACGTAGTTTATATTTATAGATAAACCCTTCAATCTGTAAGCTATAGTTCTTTGAATACAGTTTTTTGGGGGACTTCTGATAAATGATTAAAATGCTTTAGCAAGTAATGTAATCACTTTTTCTAATTTGACACATTTAAAGAGAAGAGTGTGGTAGAAGCCGTATGAAAATTGCATGAAGTTGTTCTGTTGCACGAACTTCTTTTGAAGCATTTTTTTTTCCCTTGAACTATCTTTTCAATTGACCTGCCTACTGTTGAAATGTCTTCTATGCTTTTAATTCCTGCTGTTATCCTTAGTTTTTCATTAGAAAGAAAAGCATGGAATTTTTAACCTGCAGAGCTTGAACATGAGCCAGCGGTGTGCCCTTGCAGCAAAGGAGGTTAATGGTATCTTGAGCTGCTGTGCTGGGCAATGCATTGCCATTAGGTGGAGGGAGGTGACCCTTCCCCTTTGCTCAACATTGGTGAGGCCACAGTGCCGTGCCCAGGTCTGGGCTGCCCAATATGAGAGAGACATGGACATGATACTGGAGAGAGTCCAACAAACGGCCACCAAGATGATGAAGGGACAGGAGCATCTCTCCTGTGAGGAAGGTCTCCAAGACCTGGGACTGTTCAGCCTGGAACAAAGGAGGCTCAGGAGGGGATCTCGTCAGTGATATAAATACCTGGATGGAAGCCTGGCTTTTTTCAGTGGGGCCCAGTGACAGGACCAGAGGCAATGGGCACTCACAGAAACACAGGAGATGCCCAGGTTCCCTCTAAACATCAGGAAACACTCTTTTTAATTTTTTTTTTTTATAGTGTGAGTGTGACTGGGCACTGAAGCAGGTTGCCCAGGGAGGTTGTGGAGTCTCCATCCTTGGAGATACTCAGAAGTCATGAGGACGTAGTCCTGGGCAACTGGCTGTAGGTGGCCGCGCTTGAGCAGGGGGGTTGGACCAGATGGCCTCCAGAGGTCCCTTCTAACCTCAACCATTCTGTGAACTTTGATATATTTTGGATATAAAACAATTTTGGTATGAATCTTATGCTACTTAACAAGGAATTTAGCATTCTTTCTTCTGAGAATGTACTTTTTACAGTAATCTGGTTGTACTTTGCCTAATATGAAATTGATGTAGATGTATTCTTAATATTTTGTTACTGAATATAAAATAATATTTTTCTGTAGGGTGTTCATAGAAACTACCAATTTGAAGTTCTAGAATTCTTTTTTCAGATGTGTTCAACTTACTAATCTTGTTTTCTGTGTTTTAAATATGGTGCTTCGGTAGTTGCCTTCTAGGCGTCTTATCTTGTAGTTTACACTAGTGAGAACTAGCACTTTTTTGTTTAATGCTAGTACTCTTTCTTCTTAAAGTTTGGTTCACGTTTGAAACACTATCAAGTTATCTAAAATAATCAAAAATACCTTCTATAAGAAAAGATGTTAGTTGCTGGATCTGAATTCCACAGTTTTAATCAACATTCTTGCGTATCAAAATTCTTATTTCAGTGTATGCTTAACTGGACATGTCCTTTTAAAACTGCATTTTAAGAAAATAAACAAACAAACCAGCACCTTAAAGTTTTATAGGGAAAGAATTCTTTCTAGACTGTAAAGAAGAGGAGAATGTTACGAAAAGACTCAGGATTCACATGGAGAAGCTCTCTGACAAGATGCAAGAGTATAACAATCCTAGTTATAGAAGTAGAAATCTGTCTTATTTTTTATTTCTTCTAGATCAATGCAATAAAAGATAGTGTTAGGCACATGTTGTATTTTAAAACGGGTTAATACATTTTATGAATGTATTTAAGGGGGGGAAGTGTAATAGTGTTCAAATATTTATATAATAGAAAGTATTTTATAGTCAGCATTTTCCCATGTAGTAAACATTTAAAACCCCAGATTTTTAAGACTCTGAACATCACTGATGAGAAGGAATCCATTTCAGGGGGGGTGGGGGGTGGGGTGGGAAAGGCAGTTAAGATTATCTTTAGCTGTTTGCTTAAAAGGATTTAACTGGACTACTTAAAAGTAGCCACATGCTGTTTTGGAAATAATTTTTAGTTTTGTTCAAGAGTAATCTTCTGTCTTTTTGAAGATGGTTCTGCAAGTACTAGGTTGTCATAGAAAGCATGCCCTGAATGCGTCTGAAATTTGTGTGTGTTTCTTCTAAGCTTCACAATGAGGATGACCCCTCAGAGTCTTCAGCAGCTGAGGAGCCTTCCACGTCTACAGAGACTACGCAGACTCCCCAGACAGCAGCCTTATCTGAAGCAGATACTTCCCCTCCACCTTACTGTAGCATAGCTGTAGAAGCAGCTGCAACCTCAGGTATTTTTCTTACCTAAGAGCTTGTCAGGGAGGAGTGTGTATGAATCAGCACTTGGTTCAAAGTGGTGCGATGCTGAGGGTTTTTTGTTGTGTTTTTTTTTTTTCTTTTCCTTTCTATGCACACAATTGCAGTGAAAAGCTGTGCTGTCATGCACGGCCCTTTGTCTGGCTTGTTCAGAAGAAGCACGCTTCTAAATTACACTGATTGTTCCAAATTACTAGACTAAGTGGATGTTCATTAATTAGCATAATAGGTTTTATTTAAGTCTGCATATAGTTCAGTTCCACATTTAATCTACATCTTTGAGTAGTGCTCCATTATTAGACCTCATTAGCGATTTTCATTACCTCTTTATAAAAAAAAAAAAAGCCCAAAATACTGATTTGTCAAAACTCAGACTTCTTAAGTGTGTGCCATTGTTTGGTGAAAATACTGCCATGAAAACATTCGTTTTGCTTTAAAATTTCTTGTGGAAAATGAGTAACGGGGGTCTTTTTCTCCATTTATTCCCTGCTCCCTTCTTCATGAGGTTGCGACTTTTCTTTGGAGTATGGGAGACTTAACAGCAGGCAACATTGAAATCCCTGTTTAAGCAAAGTTCCTTGGATTTGCGTCTCCCGTGTGCCAAATACTTTAGAAGTAACCTCCAACCTAATTTTTTAATGTTGGTTAAAGAATCAATTTCCTGTCCCTGTCCTTTGAGACAGTGTTTGCAAGTAAATACATGGCTATGCAGAACTATCCCTACATAGAACACCTTTGTGGTGGTGTGCTGACAAATCTTTTCAGCATGTGACCTGTGCTGACAAATCTTTACCACATGAGCAATCTTGTTACAAAGTTCTGCTGGGTGTAGGAGGAAGCTCAAGGTGTAATTTAAATAGCTTCTATTGATTTTGTTCATAATTCTGTTCTATATGATGATGTTTTACTATATCAGTGTATAATAATGAAGTCTGTGGTCCATTTTGATAGAAGGAACATTTTTAAAAGAATGTGGTGAAATTGAAATCTTGGAAAGACTGATTTTCATAGAACAACTAGAGTTAGCAACAAGGCCGTGGTAATAAAAATACAGTATGATTGTTACTGGACTTAAGTAAATAATTGATGTTGATAATTAAAAGCTTTTTTAGGATGTTTCTGTGCATGTCTTCTGTATGATTTTATTAAAAAGCCTTTGGTTGGAATGCCTAGGGATGTAACTCAGCAAATAGGATTTTTATTTTTTTTTTTGTTTGTAGATTTGCTGGCTCTTTGCAGCATCTAGGTTAAGGCTTCTGCCTTGAGTAGCACCTAAAAGCACCGTTCGCTATTTTATTTTATAAAAATAAAGTCTTTTTTTAAAACCTATAAGAACTTGAAATACAAATATCATCAATTTCAGCCTCTTGAAAAAAATAGACTTCAAAGGTCAGTAGTTACACGCATGTAAAATTTAACACTCTTTACATCTTTCTGGCTTAAAAATGCATAACCTCTTTATTTTGAACAGAAACACACAATGAATTTTATCCTGTACCACCTCCATACAGTGTAGCTACCTCTCTTCCTACTTACGATGAAGCAGAGAAGGCCAAAGCTGCAGCAATGGCAGCTGCTGCAGCAGAAGTTGCCCAACGAGTAAGTGATACTATTCTGCTTTATTTCATTTTTATGAAACGTTTTAGACTAATTTAATGATTTATAACAATTTGGCCAATGTTATGGCCTATTTATTAAAATAATGGTGGGCTGGTGATTTAAATATTTTGGATGCTTAGGTTTTGTATAGATAGTTTAAGTTAGTTGTAAAGTACTATGAAAAGTGTATCATATTCACTCTTTTCTGAGGCATAGCAGCTGTCTAAAGAGCTTTAAAAGCCAAATTTGGCCTTGTTCTAATAGTTTATCCAGTATTTCGTCATCTTTTAATTAGTCACCCACTACTAATGTTACTTTGTAGAGTTATTGCTGATATTTAGTGTTTCAAATGGTATAAAAAAAAATAATTGATGAACAAAGTAGACCTTTAGAGAGGAAGGAGAATTCCAACAGTCTTGAAGGGGCCAAACCCCAAATAACATAGATCCTTTTTTAAAAGGAAAGGTCCCTTTTGTTTGCTTCATGAAAACTTTAATTCTGAAGTTCAAAGAAATATTCCAAGTACTTAAAACAAACAAGAAAAAACGCCTATGCCATGAGTTATGGTAAACTGTAAAGTAATAGGTGTATATTCTATGTTTATAGTTTTGTAAAAATTAACATTATAAAGAATACAGTCTTCAAAATAGAAAATTGATGTCTGCAATTAGTGTTAGATGTTAGTTTTGTAAGCAAAGTTCTTCCTTCTTTTCTCCCAAGTTTTGGAAAGTGGAAATTCTGCTGTTTGGTAGTATTGGCCATGCTATACTATACCCAAATTAGGCTTCCAGTGCTTTCACTAAAAACCTCCACCTTGAGATCAAATGTGATTGTATTTGAGATGCATTTAAAATCTTACTGACTGCAGTGTGCTTGTGACCGGAAAAAAAAATTCTGCTCGCCCAGCGGGAGGCTGTTCCCTCCTTGGCTGCAGCGCAGTAATCACAGTGCGCAGCACTCACTTTAAGGTATGCACAGCTAAAGTTAAAGTGGATTTGTGTAACATCGCCAGTGAAGGTGTGACACAAATCTGTTTTACTAAATGCATCAGGGAACCAGGAATATTTGCGTGGTTACCTGCCAAGTTTCTGCTATGAGGTGGTGATCCCCAGTTGTAACCTTTTAAATGCTTTAACAGGAGCATGGATTCTACGTAGTCTGTCCTTACTGCTTGTCCTTTAAGTAAAACTTTTGCTGAAATACTGGTCTGAATGAAACACACTATCTGAAATTATAAACCTTTAAACTTACTTGGAACATTAGCAACCCAAACCTTCACTTTTAGGGTACCATTACCAGTCCTGTGACACTTCAGACAGGATCTGTGCAATTCTCTTGCAAGATTCTTGTTGCTTTTAACTCTGTATTGGTAGAACCCTATGGGGTGAAAGTTTTGGACATACAAGCAGTCTTCCTTGACCTGAATTTCACAGGGAAAACCTCAGGCTGGGGTTTAGCCAATTTCAAGACCAAAAAAAAAAAAGCTAAGAAAAAAACCCCAGTGTTTTTTTCTGTGTCATTTTAAGCCTTTTTTTTTTTTTTTTTTTTTCTTTGGAGAACTCTTTCTTAGGTCGCTGTGTCAGAAACGTCTTTTGCCCTTGGTCAGAAAATGGGCCTGGCTTTGGGCCAAATTTCAAGTTTTTGAAAAATGAGTTCAAATTTTGTAAATGTGTGGAGATTGTCTTGCATGAACAGGTTTAGACTGCTTACAGCTCTGAAGGGGATGGGACTGCAATTGTGCTGTTGCCAGAAAAAACTCTCAAATGTTCTGTATCAGAGTAGGATTACAGAACTAAAAGTAGATGCATCTTATGACTGCTCTTTACTGCTTTTGGTGAAAACACTGGAACTGAGAAATTGGAAATTCTGGTGTGCCCTGAAGTAGTTTTGTAATTCTTGGCCTTTGGTTAGAAGGGAAGAGGAAAGCCACTTGATTCAACTGCAAGGGCATCAATGGTAGGTGGATGGAAGGAGGGCAATGACTCTGAGCCTCTGAAGCTTAAGTGTTGTAGAAGTCTGGTTTTGTTTGGGCAGGGAGGTCCCGCACTCAAAGTGAACACAGGCAGGAATCAGAAAGGGTAGGTCTAAGTCAAAATGGGAAAAGGTGTGGGTGAATGGAGAGCAGAGGTATGGAGGGAATAAAGAGAGATTTAAATGTGAAACAAGAAGGAGAAGGATAAACTAAAGGTCTGCATGAGAGGAAACAGCCTCAAGTTGCACCAGGAGAGGTTTAGATTGAATATTAGATAACATTTCTTCACCAAAAGGGTTGTCAAGCATTGGAACAGGCTGCCCAGGGAAGCTGTTGAATCACCATTCCTGGAGGTATTTAAAAGACTTGCAGATGCGATGCTTAGGGACATGGTTTAGTGGTAACTTGCCAGTGCTAGGTTAATGGTTGGACTTGATGATCTTAAACGTCTCTTCCAACCAAAACAACTCTATGATTCTATGAAACTGGAATTGATGGAGAAGGGAACTCAAGTGGGACAACGTGGTACTGGGAGAGGAGCTGAAGCTGGTGTGGCAGAACGGAGGAATAGGGAGGGAGAAGGAATCTGGGGTTAAGGGGTAGGAGAGTAGGATATGGTGACAAAGTGAGACATAAACTTTTACATAATTTGCTTTTCCAAAATGGACAGTAGAACTTGGCATTCAAAAACTAGATGCTGACACCAGAAGAATTTCACTTACGTATCAGTAGGAATACACCGTCATTCCCCCAAAGCAGAGATTGACTAAAAAATTGTAGACTTACGGCAATATTAAGTTAGTATCAGAACTCTACTTGGTGTACCTAAAAGCCACAGTCCTGCTGACTGTTAAAGATAGCAAGTTTGATAGAATTTCTGCTCAGTTTACTCCTGTGTTTTTTGGCTTTTTCTTTTCTTTTTTCTTCTTTTTTTTTTTTTAAGCACATGCGTGCACACACACAAGCTATATTAAAGAAACAGTATTAAAGTTGCAAAGTTGAGATTTAGGGAAAAAGTAAGAAATGCTGAAGTTGAGTTCCAGTTGTGTAGATGATACTAAAATTATGTACCAGCACAGTTTTAATTAATGCCATTTTAAGTAACTTACCATGTGATACTGCAACAAAATCCCTGCCTTATTTAATGCCTCTGATGGACTTACACTGGGGTGGACTAAGACTGTGTAATAAGACTGTCTTAATCTGGCAGATGAGTGGAATAAGAAAAAAAGATCATCTTAGAGTGGTGATTTGCCATCTTGAGGGGGAAGGATTTTGATCCTTAGCTCTGAGTACCTGGGGAAGAACAGATAAGTCACTTAAACTTTTCATTACTGGTATGCAATTAATTGTTTTTCACTTTCGCTGTCTTGGAGACCACAAGCAGTGACAGCTGCAGACAGTATCCCACTTGCATATTACACACTTCACAAAACATACGCAAATGATAACACCATGTAGTTTTTATTTACAGCCTTATGAAATTAGTGTTCTTATCATTGTGAACTCTGCTATGATCTGTCTTCTAGTTTTTTCCTTGTAAAATGAGGATATATTGTCTCCTCACTACAACAATGGGAACAGTTGGAAGACCAGAAATGTCCTTATGTTACCTTGAGTGATACATGAAGCTGGTAATTGTTTCATGGTATAGTCCAAAGTGTGCAATAAAGAAGGCTACAAACCTACTCATTGGCCAAAAGAGAATAAAATGGTATTGAAAAGCAGCACAATTAATAAACAGTTTTCATATTTTTTCCCCCTTAATCATGTGGCGATCTTACAAAAAACATTAATGTGATCGTATGAAAGACTTCATCATAGGCCCTGCATCCACAGGTTGTAGGAACAATCTAAACTTAACATTTACTGAAACTTTCAGTACTTATTTTTGTAGTTCTTTGTGTGGCTTGTCTTAAAAGAATAGATTGTCTACAAACACTTACTTCTGTCAAATGCTCCCAGGTAGCTCAATGTATCAAAGAAATTATAGCAGCCCTGTGTCATCAGTAGTGATAGCATTATTTACACTGGCTTTTGATGTTTTCCTTTTCAAATTTTCAAGGTCAGCTTTGAAAGGTTAATTTGAATGGGCAAAAATATTGCTAACAGTTAAATGACTTATTTGTATGTTGCAATGAATGGCTTTTACTTAATGCTTTTCAGTTGCATTTGTCTTATGTTTTTCTGTTTTTACATGCTTAGCACGCCCAGTTTAGGGAGTCTAGGAGTCTGTTTGATGAAATATTCCTCAGTCGTCCAGAGGTATGGTATAGTTCTCTCTAGTTTAGACTTTAACTATGAATTTTCCTGCTGGCAAACAAATGCTTCTGGGGTTCATTGTGCCTTTTTCCCCCCACCATTAACTTATCCATATTGTTTTGTATGCTGAAGGTATCGTTTATGGGATTTATTAAATAATTTGACCCTTTCCTTAGAAGTTTCTCTCTGTAAATCCACTGCATTGAGAAGAGTTACATCAGTTTAGCTATCCAGGGGGTTCCTGAAAACTTGGGTTCTTTACCTGATTAAAGGTGGTTGTCTCACTATACACCATGCTAGATTTCAGTTTGAAAGAAGTTAAAAAGCATTGGGGGGAGTGGGGGGAAACAGTCTTATTTTTGCAGAGTGTACTACAGAGAGCACTATAGTTTGAGGAGTTAATAGGTTCAACTTCAATAGATGCTGTGTACCATTTGACGTTCTTTTGCTTAGAGAAATTACTGTGTGACATGCCATTTATGTTGATAATATATTTTGCTATTTAGATGTTTCTGTGGTCATAGGAACAGTAAGTTTTCTATTTATACAGATCTCAGGATATTTAGCAAACAAGAAATATTGTCCATGACCCTTAACATGGCTAAATTTGTCAAAAATCAATATGAGATACTGAAAGAGTATTATATATTTTATGGATTTGTGTGTGTTGTTATATGACATTCTTCTCATTAAAAAGAAAATATATGAATAAATAAAATATATAATTATTCTCATTGATAAAAATGTCAATATCTAATAGAAGTATTTCTATGGAATTATGTTTAGTTCTAAGCATCAGCAGGGAGTACAGTCATTCTGCATTGTCCCTTTTCATTCCTCAATGAATGCTGGCAAACAATTATATTTTGAAGAAAGGCTGGGGCAGTTGACACCAACTAGATCAAATGAGAGCACTGTGACAGACAGACAGTATTAGTGGGGCTTCAGCAGTGGCCAATTAGTGTCTTCTGCCTGCAGGACTGATCATAAACCCACATAATACTAAATGATGTAGATATAGGCTGAACGGGATTTAAGCACAGGAAATTACTTCACTTCTTAAATATGCTGATAATTTTCATATGCCAATTTTTGGAGACAGTAAATAGAACTCGGTTTAATATAATCCCTTTTTGACATGGAGCGTGATAAATTGCAACTTGTTCACACTTACTACAACAATGCCTACTTGCAAATGTCTGCTCTCATGTCCCTGTGTTGTATGTTGACCTGTGTTTCTCACACATGTAAGCGTTAGAGAAGCCTTATAGAGAAACCTGCTAAACTTGTTATTGTAGTTGAGCAAAATTTTCTTTTTCTGAAGCAACATTTTGCATAGAGCATAATTCACTAATTGGTATGGAAATGCCAGTATGAAGTACTGTAGTGAGCAGGCAGTTTAAAAAAAAAGTCCAAAAATTATTTTATATGGGGTTTTATAGACCTTATGAAATTAAAATGGAAAATATTTCTTGTTGTCCTGCCTTGAAAAAGGAACTCTTGTGGCATACATTTCAGAGAGAAGGACATTCAAGTGCAGCTCTTTGTTTAATGAATTTTCAGCCCCTTCTTTCCCTTCCCCCCCTCAGTCTTGTAGCTGCAGCAAAGTTGAGCTAAATAAACTAATGCTTTCACAGTCACTTAAGATGACCATTTAGGGACATCTGAAATTATGTAGAGTTGAATTACAGCCTCTTAAGCCTGTTGTTCAGCTAACTTTTTGTGCTTTCCTTGGAATTGTTTATGTGAATAGCAGTGTTTTTAAAGTCAGTTATCTGATACAGTCTTGGTTAATTAATCTGAAATAAAGAGCACAGCTGGAATTTCATGGCCATGTTACGAAGGGTGAAGCTGCCTGCCCTGAGTTGGTACAGTTTGTTCTAGCACATTTTTAACCATAATCACTATACCCTGGTAAATTATTTTGCTGTGTTGACAAAAGGTCAACATGTCAATCACATGACAGACCTTTAGATCACTGTGGTTGTTTAATGCCCTCTTAGTTATGAACTTCATATACGAAGTAACGTTTGGTACAGCGACTGAATAATGTGTTAGAATTACACTATTTCAGTAGTAAGTGTTTGCTATGGGTGAAACAGCTAAGTAAATCTCATCTGATCTCCCTTGATTTCATTTTTTTAATAGGTCATTTCTTATCTCAATTCTAATACGTTATGATTAATTGGAGAAAAAGTAGGAAAAGAATGTTACTCATGCTTATGTCTAGACCATGTTACTGCTGCTACTGACGGCATTAACTTGTATCATCCTGCATTGTTTTGATGTTATTCATTTAAGTATAAAAATGGTGAGTTCAACTGGTTTTACAGTTTTCATCAGGTTTTCTTTAGTAAGTGCTGTCATCGTGAAAACTTTTACAGTTGCCAGTCCACAGTTGCAGCAGTTGTTTTATTCGGGCACAGAACTGCATGCATAAGATCTGCTAAGTTCTGTTGACAGTCGAGTACTGAGAAACAAAACAAACTCATGCTTTCAGTATTTTAAGACCTAGTATTTTGGCACGATGGGAGAAATCTTTGGATCCTTTTGACTGACATCTCTGTTTACTTTTGGTTGACTTAGAAGTACTGTGCTCTTTGAGTTCAGAAGACTTTTAAACACTTTTAATGTGTTCGCGCCCTCTAGTGTCCCTAGAGGTTTTCTTTGCTTTGCATGTTTGTCCGTAGGTTACGGGATTGTGAAATTGGTTTAGTGCAGTGCTGGTGCATCAGCAATTTATTTTAAGATGCTAACCTTATTCTGAAACTTTATATTTTGGGAAGCATTAAACGTCTTTTCTGTCAGGGAAAAAAAAAAGTAGAACATTCAATGTAATGATTTTGCCAAAAAAAATATTTAATAGCTTGTTTGCATATCAAGATAGTTACAGTAACAAAAGTTATTTCTGTTTGTTTTGATTGTCAAAGTACTCATCTGAAATAATTTCTAGCTCCATTTAGGATGAATAGGCAGTATGTACATATCTTCTACAGAAACTTTTCAGTTAAATTTGGGCTCTGTCAATATAAGACTTATTTTATAGATATGAAATATTTTTCTTTTAAACTTCCTTGATGTGGACGTGTTACAGAAATGTCAATTTTCTTCTACCTTTAGAAACATAATTAATACTTCAATCCTACAGATAGTTATTCTAAAATAAACTTTTCACTAAATTATCACTAACCTGTAAATCCAGGAAGAAGAGTATCCACCACGGGATGATTTCAGTGATGCAGATCAGCTTAGAGTGGGCAATGATGGCATCTTCATGTTGGCATTTTTCAGTAAGTTATCTTGTATCCCAGACCTACTGAAGTATATCTTAATTGTACCTTTTTTCTATGGAATATAAAAGATAGCTGTGATAAACTGCATTAATATACTGTAACGAATGGATTTTTTTACCTCTACACAGATATAAACATTTCCTGTTCCAGATGTAGCAAATACATTGCACTTTTTTTTTTTTCCTGTGGCATCTGTCACAGATAAGGGGACAAAGCAAAATCATAGTACGTGTTTTGAGGCATAGCAAGGCTGCGCTGCTACCTGTGAGTTGGGAAATTCTGTCATCTTGTGGTTGGACTACCCACTTGAATTAAAGGCTGGGTCACAGGAATCTCGCAGTCGATTTTTAAGTAGAAAAAATTTGAGAGGGATGATGTGCCACATAAAAGTTGCTGATGTTAGCATAGTGAATTAAATAGCTGTGGGTGGCTTCTTGGAACAAATCCAACAACACTTATTTTCAGGTTGAAGTAACCAGTAGCATATTAAAATGTGCTGTCTTCAGGTAACGTCTGATTGCAACCAGCACTACTGTAGCACTTCTTCAGGTACTGTGGATGCATACGGTGCATGTCTTATCTTGTACATATGTACTGCATTGAGCAAAGTTAGATTTAGCCACTATAAGTTACTTCTAGAAAAGAAGCTGCTTCTGTTTTGCCAATTGCATATTTCTTTGTAATTTCTGAGGATGTTTTCCCATTCTGAAATAAATGTGTTTGGCAACCTGGATGTAAGCTTGGTGTTGGGGATGTAGCTGTTCTTTTTAGCATTTATCAGGATGAAAGCTGATTGGCTCTCCGCTGAAATTTCCATTATGTCTTTCAACCTAGATCTCATATTAGTTCTTTTTTCTTTAATGTCTTTCACAATCTTTTTGATTAACTGTTACAGAACTTTCATGGGAGTTTTTTTTCATGTTGGCATATGATGTACTAGGACAATGTGTTTGCAGCTTGGATACCTCACATAGCAAATATATAAATACCTAAACGACATGAGTTTTGTAGTCTGACCTCTTTCTGTAGTTGGACCATAGAAAGGGTATATATTCTTGGGGACAAAGGGAGCTATGGCTTCATTTTTCTTTTTCCTTTTTTTCCCCTTCCTTATGTGCTACAACTTTTTGTATTTAACCTATTTAGTTAGGTTCTGTATTGTGTGAACTTGTTCTTGCTTTTAAATCCTGGTTCAGGCCTTCATTAGCACCGCACTTGGAGGTCAAGTGGATTGTTGGCTCCACTATGTTTTAAGTCCTTAAAATCACAGCTGAAAACAAACTTGTTAGCTTGCAGCTAGGAGCACAGTAGTAATAACAATTCTGCTATGCAGAAGCTGAACTGGAATCAAAGGCTTCAGAAAGGCTCCAATGACACTCACATGCAGTTGGCCAAAACTGCATGCCCAGAACCTTGTGTGCATCTTCAAGAATGCAGACGTTTACTTGGATAAACTGGCAACTTTCTCTTCAAATAGCTGTTCAGCTGAGACTGACTGCACAGAGCACTACTTTTACACATTTGACAAAAATACTCTGTAGATCTTAATTTTTCTTGATTATTCTTAGACTGTGTTATTGCCAACTTTGCCTATGAGTGAAATGCATAAAATGAGTGTTTACGCATTGCAAGCTATTTATGCAAGTGTATGGTTAATTGGGATCTGTGTTGGCTGTTATGGATACCAGTTACATATGGAAATGGATAAAGTTTACTTGTTTATTTTCATAGTGTGAGGACTTCACAAAACCTCATAGCATTTATAGACCTGTAATATTAATTTTCAGGAGTTTTTCCTTGGGGAAATTGGAGAACTAAATGAAAAATGAGCTTAACCTAATAAGGTTAGATTGTAAATAGTGGGTGGTGTATTCCTGTCCCTCTAATAAGGAGATAAAAGTCTCCATAAAGTTGATGTATGTAGGCTTAAGAGAGCAGGAATTAAAATGAAATTTACAGCATGGCTATCTTTTGGGGTTTTTTTTTTAGGGTGGGATATGTTTAAGTGCTGCACACAGAGGTGGCAGATCACAGAGAGCCCAGAGTAAGTTCCCTCACTTAGTTAAAATGCAGGAGAGCGGTGTCAGGCACTGTGCTCCTGTGAGAGGAGCGTGGAAAGAACAGCTTGTTCCAGATGTGCTCTCCCACCTCCTCCCGTGACTATTATGTACAGCATTGGTGGAAAGGTCTTGGGGGGGCGGATGTGGGCGGGCTGCCTTTGTCTTAAATATAAAACAGTGAAGTTAGCTTTTTTTAAATTTCATTTTATTCGGCTGAAGTATAATAAAATTAACTTTTTACTGAGCTTGCCTGCATATTGCAATCAACTAGTGATGTGTAGCTACCATCTAGTGGTAGCTGCCCAAGTTGCATAAGATTGCTGTCTTGAGGCCATCTAGTGGCCAGATCACTTGGTTTGGATTTTTTGTTTCTTTTAGGACCTTGGCGCATGCAAGTTACAAACCTGTTTCCCATCTAACTTGTAAAGTACTGTTCTGTTTAGCGTAACTAAATACAATGAGACAATATACTGTAAAGAATAAAATTCTTTTGCGTGAACAGGTGGATTTTCGCTTTAGCGCTTGATTCAGAAACTTAGTGGAAAAATTTGGAAAACCTATTTTATTTCTAATATGTGGTAAAATCATATGTTTTAAGAAATTGGTGTTGCTCTCAAAATCTGTGATTATGTTGGTGAGCAAAGAATCTGCTCTCTGTCAGTTTCTGATTTTGAGGTAAATGAATATATTAGTGAATATATTTGTTTTGCTATTAATGCAAAATGCAGCAATTGCTATCAGACCACTTTAAAATACATACTTAAAAAAGTAAGTCAGCTGTGCCTTATATAGCATAGTTTAAACTGTTCTGAATGCCAGAGGAAGTTAATATGTGAGTTTCTCAGAGTGATGGGGTTTTTTAATTGTTTAACTTTTTTTTCACAACGAAAAAAAGAGGAATTTCTGAGCTGTTTCTTTCCATTTTGAACACAGCTGTAATGCTGATAGAGCAAGTAGCTGTTATGACCCAAAGGGTTTGGTTTTCATGCTTTCGTGCCTGTAGTTGAAGTCTTTTGAGTCATGTCTGATTGGCTCATCCTGGTTCATTATGTGGAGGAGGTTGTTAATAAGAGGCTTATATGGTTTTCTGGTATATTTGAGGAGTGCTTTAGAAATTTCAACCAGCCTTTTCACCTGTGGCCCCCAGGAGGAATTATGGAGCTCATCTGGATTCTTTGAAAACATGGAAGGGAGTTTTGGTTTGTCCCTACAACCTAGGAAAAATGAATATTAATTTGAACCTCACAGATGGGTTAATAAGGAGGAAGAAATGGAGAAAAGTGTTCAATCGTACAGCCAAAATTTAAGTTCTCACATAGAGATCTGATTTGTTCTTTTTAAACAACATTTGGGCAATGTAAACACTGTGTACAACTCACACCAATAAAATCTCGTGGTGTGGAGAAATGTAAATGTACATCTTGTCCCAGATGCTATATTGGAACAGATAATAACCATACCAAAACTTTGTAAACTAATGCTCCTAGTTTTCAAAGCTATTAGATGCTTCAAACAGGCAATAAACTGCACACAAGTTGAGATATATGCTTTGGGGATTTCAAGCAGATACAAGTTGGAAGGCAGAGTTGTTGCACGAGCTCAGGGTGAGCACAGCCTCGGGTTGTCTGCTCCCCGAGGAGTGGTGTGCATGGTCTAAATTTCTGGTGGGGAGGATTCCTCTGTGTGATTTTAGGAAACCTGACTTCAGCGTGTCCACATCATGAATGTTATGCAGGTTTCCCTTAGTCATGCAAGAGAAGCTGAGGGAAAGTCACTTGATGGAAATTGCTAATGTTGGAAGGAACTGTTTGGGCCTTGCTTGTTTCCCTCTGATTGTGAGAGGAGCCTGGCGGACCTTCGTACGCAATCACCTAACTCCTTTCTGTATGCAGAAAGAATTTGACTTACATGGTTTCTCCATACATGTTGGATGTAATGCAGAGTAATTGGAATGAGGAAGCTTCGAGTTGGGCATTAAGAAAACTTTACCAACAAGGGTAATAAAGCAGTAGAAATAAATGGCATAGGGAAGTTTTTGAGCATTCATCCATCACTGAGTAGGAAAAAAAAAAAAATGCCGGTTGAAGTTGATAGCAAATACTTCTAGTGATTGTTGTCAGACTTCAGGTGAGGCCTTCAGGATGGAGGAAAAAATGTGTCCCAGTTCACAAATGGAATAAATTCTGTGCAGATAGATAGATAATCCTCCCAAATTGACTTTTATTTAAGAAAACTATTGGCCAGTTTTCTTTCTGCTCGTAATTTTTTGCTATAACTGTTCAAACTTTTACTGAAAAGACAGACTTTTTTCCTGTCGTGATTGAATGTCTGAATTTTATGTTTTGTTTTTTTCCTTAAGTTTGGAGATTTAAAACATTAAGGATTTGTGTGCAGGGGTTTTGCTCCCTCTGCCCCCCTTCCATTCCTTCCAACAACCTCTTCAGTGTTTTTTGTCTTTATTGTGGGCTTCCCAAATGTTTTCAGTTTTCCAACATCTTGTCCTTTCCGGAACTCCTGAATTCTCATCTTCAGCCAGCTCCCCCAGCTCTTGTGTTGGGTGGTTTTCTTTTTAATTGGCCTCACTTACTTCCAAACCTGGGACATCACCTAATTGGGAATTCCCACATTTTGACCTAATGCATGCAAACTGAAGTCAATACAGTTGATGTTGTTGATTGCAAGTATGTATGCAGATATGAAACTTTGAATTGTAAAACTACTGGGAGTTGTGTGAAAGTGTTAATTGAAGTAACAGTGGTAGTTATGCTCAATGTCCTTTTTGTTTCTTGATTTCTTAAGCTTCTACATAAAACTTCGAAGGCTTCTTATATCTTACGCTTTAATATAGATCTAAAAGAGAAGACAGTAGCCAATGAAACATCAGCTTCTCAACTTACCTTCATTTCTATACTATGTTTACAGAGCAAGAGCGGATACTTTTATTCTGTTCAATCCAAACAGGATAAAGCTGAATATGCAGCCTTGATGCATGCACACATGTGTGCATATAACTGTATTTTCAGTTATAAAAGTGTAGCAAGGTTTTTTCCTTTGTTTTAATCTAAGTCTTGTAGTCCTTTGTTTGCATTTACCCTTCATATCTGGTGTCATCTGGTTAGATTTCTGTAGCAATGTAATGCTTTCTTTTATGTTGGAATTTTCTCTTGTTTAAAGTAGTAGGTTCCAGCCTGTTTACCATTTGCTTTGTTATTAAGTGACTATACCATGGGGAATGTCTGGGTTCAAAGTCAATCTCTGAAAACCTGAATTACCGGAAGGGAATTACTGACTGTGTAAGCATGTCCTTATTAGTTTAAAAGTGAAATTACTGTTAAGTCTGTTTGCTTAGCTATACAGATTAACAAAAGCTACTGTTTCTTTTATTTTATAGTGGCGTTTATTTTCAACTGGATTGGATTTTGTTTATCCTTCTGTATAACAAATACCATAGCTGGAAGGTATGGTGCAATCTGTGGATTTGGTCTCTCCCTGATCAAATGGATTCTCATTGTACGGGTATGTTTCTTGATTCACACTGTACAGACTCTTTGTAGAACCAGACCGTAACAATTTATTCAAGGATATATAATATCGGAATTAAAAATCAGGTTATTAAATTCCAGTGCTTAATAGAATGCCTAGAGTTTTCTCTAGCTTCCACTTTAGTAGAGAATTTATTTGCTGTATATTCGTACGTGCTTACTAATGATGAAGCTTAACCTATTTTTTTTCTGACATAGCATTTTGTGCTTGTCTTTCCACTAAAATAAATGCAGAATGACTCATTCTTTCCACAAATATTTAAAAGCACACAGAAGAAGTGGAGCAAGTACCTAAAATGTCACTGGCATTATAGTGTCCTATATGAAGGATTTATAAATGGCTCTCAGCCTATCGGGGAGGAGGGGGAATCAGAAAACACTTCTTCCTTGCATCTGATTCTTTTATTCCTTGTAAGATACATACGGAGTCAAATAAAAATTTAATCTGTAGTTAGTCACATGTTTACTATCTTAGATACTCAATTTCTTGACATTTTCACTGCAAGACTAGATACTTTTCAGAAAGGTATGTTAGCCAAATGGAAGTTTCTTAGCTGGCTAAGCGGAAGCTAGGTGAAACATAATGGTTCTTTCTGAACTTGAATTCTACATGTCTGTGAGACACAACATTTAAAAACTCATCCTGTCTCATGAAGAAAGAGATCTTGGATAACTTAGTTATCTTTTATGCCCTGCCAACTCTGAATTATTTGTTTATTTAGTTTTTCTCTGTTTGTAATAACTTGATTTGGTCTTAGCACAATAGTACAAGGATTGTAAAGCAAAGAGATTGCATGGACCTTCCTGAGCATGGCCTGCATCCTTCCATCCTTCTTAGAGCGGGTAGTGATGTAGTGATGACTTTTTTTCCTTTTTTTTCTTTTTTTTTCCCTCTTATTTTTCTCTCGCTTCCCCAGGGCAGGGGAATGCTACTGGGCCAGATGTGATTCTGGCGTATTTAGTTGGAACTCAGGGTTTGGGATGGAATTTATCTTAAGGGAGTGAGATGATGTGAATTTTTCAACTATGCATTCATTGGGGATATTTTCAGCTTCCCTTGAGGCGTACTAAACAGAGGGCAGAACTTGCTCATTGTGTCAGTCTTATTATTCCTGTCTGCTTGAAAACATGCTTATAGGAAACACAAAAACTAATATAGGCTAAACTTCCTTGAAGAATTACTGTGTTCTAGTCTATATTTAAATTCTTGTATACAATCTGTTACTAATTCTAAAATGTTGGAGCTGACCCATTCCAAGACCTCAGGGGTGGAGTTTTTTCATAGCGAAGACTATCATCTTCCTGTGTTGTCTCCCTTTCTAGAGACACTAGCAGAAAACTCATAAGGTGTATGTCGACAATTTTGTTTTAATGGTGACACGCAAGCATGCATGTGTGCACAGAATTGTTCTGTCCCTTTGTTTCAAGCTCCTCTGAAGGCTTGTGCTGCCTTTTCGCACCCGGCGTTGGTAGTACAAAACTTTTTAGTGTCTAAACTGTCCAAGCTCTCATATGCTCTCTCTGTATCAGTTTTTAATGGGGCAAGGAAAGATCAAAAGCACCAATTTTGCTGTTGGGGAGATTCTGCAGCCATAGCTGCTTCTGCCTAAAGAAAGTGTGAGAGTGATACCCATGGGCCAGTATTTGATTGCTGCTTTTAGTAAATCTTCTTTCAAATTAAATGAAATTGTAACTCTAAAAAAAGCGTATTGGTATATATGTTTAGAGAACTGAAAATACTGACATTCAAGTGAAATGGGATTAATAGTGTTGTCAACTTTCTGGGAATTGAGTATTCATTTGGTATTTTTATGGAGTGTCAAAATATGAAATGCTTATTCTGCCAATTCATAGAAATGCTAGTATTTATATAGGGATAATGTAACTGCCAGTTCTTTAGTTCAACTTAGCAATTCTGTTTCTTGATAATTTATTTTTTTTTGGTTGCCCATAGAAATGAATACAGTACAGGTTTAAACCTTTAAAGAATTCACATGATCTGGCTTTATTCTGGAGAAAAAATGTGAATATCTGCACGGTTACTTGAAGAAAAAAACATCTACTATATCTAAAGTTCTTTGAATGGCTTGGATTTTTATCTGGCTGTGTATGTGGCCCGGTATCTTGTCTTCTCTCTCTCTCTCTCTCTTTTTTCTTTTTTTTTTTTTTTCTTAAGTAAACGGAATTATGTGATTTCTTGGTTGGTACTACTGAAACGTCCCAGAAATAACAAATGGGAAGCACTGTGGCAGGATGTGGTAAACATACTGAATAATAGTAGGATGGAAAGTGGTATGAAAAGTGTTCAGAGCTTCTAAATAGATGGTTTTATTCTTTCTGGCAACTTTTAACACGTCTCCCCATCCCTACTTCTTCTGTGAGTTTTGGAGACATTTGATTAGCCTTTTTATCAGTGAAGCATGCAGTCTGGAGTCTGGTAAAGGCACAGATACCTGTCTCCGAGACCATCACACCCTGCCCTCCAGCTGCCTCCCACATCACAGGGAGGACAAAACTGTCTACCATGGTCACTAACAGGAACAGTTGAAATGCCACTTCAAGGTTCATTTAGTTGCGTTCAGCTCACTGCTGGGAACTGAATGCTGGTTTGAAAATGAAAAGACTTTAATGAGTTGGGGGTCTTTATGGGGCTGGTATTCTTGGCAGCGATTAACAGTAGGGGGTATACAGAAGGTCAAAAGCTCTTCTTTTGAGGGGTCAGCAGAACATCCCTGTCTGATAAGATTAAACTAATGTGGCTTTTGGTGTTAATATCTAAAGCAGCAGGCTGCTGTAATGTGTTTGGGATGGCAGGCATTGGAGGGAAAAAAGGAAAATTGACAAGTGGCGATTTGTTATAACAGAAAATGTCAGGTGGCTCTGGCAAGTAATACGAGGGGTTTTATTATATATATATTAATTTTTATATATATATATATACACACACACATTTTTTTAGGTTTTGAAATAACTGCCACAGACCAACTGACACTGGAAGTGTTATTTGTATATTAAATTGCTGCACAAATAAGTTTTGCATTTTAGTTGAATATATAACCCTTATTTAAATTTGCTTTTTCGTCTGTGCATTCTGTATTTGCATAGTGCATTAAATGTGTCTTAGTCGTCTGTCTTACTGCAGCTAAGCCTTGTGTATGACTTTCAGTTTTCAGATTATTTTACTGGATATTTCAATGGACAGTACTGGCTTTGGTGGATATTTCTTGTACTTGGTAAGTGGCAATTGAAAACATTTCTGGTTTAATGTGGAAGCACTTAAAGATGAATCATGTCATTGTAAGTAAGAGTTCTGTAACGTGTTTGGCTATGTGTTTTTCTTTAGATGCTGATAGTTTTGTGTGTTGTTTTTATTTCCATAGTATTCACAAAGTTATTGGTTGCCATAGTGGTGTTATTGTGTGAACTGCAGACTATTCAAATAACCCTCTGCTCAAAAAATTTTGTTCTACATATGTAATTATGTACATATCTGAGACTTGTGCTTTTTAAGCTGCTTCTACTGATCTGTAGGGGTGCAGGACTGTGTAATGAAACATACTGAAAAGTGAGTGGTATCTGGTACTTGCATGTATAAACCTGTATGCCAGGTATTAAAATTTAAGAAATGTGACTGATCCTAGGAAGGTGTAGTCTGCAGTCTTGTACATAGGTCACGAAATGTCCTTTTGTAGTCCTTTGAAATGCGTACTGCATCAGTAGTTTCTCAGTCGGACAAGAGAATGGCTTCATGCTTTCTGATCACAGGGCTGCTATGATGTCAGCTTTCTCTGAAGAGATCTGTCTGCCCATGTTCAAAGTCTTATATGCATCAAATTCTGCTCTTCTGTCTGCTTTTAATTAGGATCTACCAATCCCTGACCACTGTACCTTTTTTCCTACTATGGATTTTGTATTTTGAATATGGAATCTGGAATGATTTTTTTCTTTTCTTTTACAAAAGTGAATTCTACTATCCATTTTATTTTCTGTATCTGGAAGTATAGTAAACTGTTGCTGGTTCAGTAGGTGGCACTCTTCCCTTTGAGTCAATTGACTCAAATAGCTAACAGCAAGTGTTAGAATGAAATGTTGAGTAAATTTAAAAAAAAACAAAACAAAAACCTGAGATCCTGACTCATTATTTATCTCACAAGAAATGCCGGAAATCTTAAACGATGTTGCCTAAAACTTTTTCTATCTGCCTTTTAGTAAAAGTCGAGGGCATTCATCAGACTTCTTAATACTCAGCTTGCTCTACTGTTGCGCACTTGGTTGCTTGAGATATATAGAAACTGCAAATGTTTAACACATCGTGACATCAGTCTGTTGAATTCTTTCATATTCTGTTTGAGATGATTGTATTTAAGTAGGAAGTGAAATGACTCTTTACAGGTACAAACATCTCCAGATAAATCTTTAATTACAACAAACCCTTGTGGTGCCTGAGATTGAGGTTTGACGCTTTTTTCACTTGGATGAAAATAGTGTGGTTTTCCCCTAACATTTTCCCACACTGTGTCTATGGAAAAAGCAATGCATTTGTAGCTCCTCTTTTCACTAGTCTATTGCAGCACTTGTTCAGAAGTTAGCTCACTTAGGTTTAGGAAAGCTTTATATTCAGCCTTAACTATTTGAAGGTTGGTTGCTTGGTTGTTGTTTTTTTTTCTTTAACTCATGAAGTTTATAATATGCCTTGGAATAAAAGTCACTGTGAGGCATGCAGTATGCATCCAGCAGCCAAAGTTCCCTTGTCTTATGAATGTTTTGCATGAAATAAGCCAACAGTGTTTTTAAACTGATAAAGTGGATATATTGAGATTGCTAGAACACCATAGAAGGATTTAACCCAACAGAGCTACTTAGCAGGACACGGAGGAGTATTATCAAGTCGTGGGAGCTCTGCCAACCAGATCTGTATTTCATTGTTTCAGATAGCTTTCCCATTAGAGCATACGAAGTAGCATGTCCTGCATGTCTTCAGAATTGAATGAACTGAGTTGGATTCTTTCTTTTGCATAGTCCTTTGACATACTTGAGCCCACCTATTGCCATCTTCTCCTCTCTGCCAGTGTTCACCTCTCTGTTTCTGCTTCCTTCCCTTCTTTCAACATCTGGAAAAATCTGCTCATGCTTCATAGGAAAGTGAAGTGGTCTACTTCCAAGGAGCTGTCATGTACAGTGAACAAATTGAAGAGAGAGACAATTCTAATTTTTAAATTTAAATGTTAGCCAATGTTTCTTTTTGAGGAACACAATAGAAAGTGTTGGGGTTTTTTTTTTCCTTCCCTAAACAGAGAAATATAAAATATGGGTTGAACTTGGACTGGTTTTCCAACATGTGTAATGCATAAAGTATGCTTTCAGGCACCTTAAGAGCTGCCTGCCCACCTTTTGCTGTTTCAGCTGCTTTTCAGTTAAATGTGGGACTATCTCTGGTAATGTCTGGGTAGCAGCTTTTGTAGTAGACTTTTGATTCAGATCTTAGTGCTTTCTTGTCTGTGCAGAATTCACCTTAATCACAGAAATGTGCCTGGCTTAGGTGAAAGTTGCAGTGATTAGCAGAGCATTCTCTGTGTTTGGGATTTTTTGTGTGTGTGTCCTAATGAGGCTTTGGTTTTAAAAAAGCAAAAAGAAAGTAAATAAAATAAAAGTTCGTAAGTAAAATGCATTTAGAGAAGAAATGAGCATACGGGAAAAAAAAAAGAGTCTCAATGTGGAGAACAGGAAGTAAAAGTGCATCACATAGCAAAATATCAATGTAACTGTACAGATTGTTTATTAGGATGTAAGATGATGAAAAGGATGAAATCCTTTGCTAAATTTGTTAAGCTTCAGTTCAGATTTTCATTTGAACCTTTGGAATCTTAATGTATACGTGTACATATACACAAAAGCATGTATCTTCAAGGTACCTGTGTGCTCATTAAATGAGAAGAATTGCTCTCTGGGCTCATGTTTCTCTCCACTGGATGTAGAACTCAGTTTTCAACCCTCCCAACTCTTTGGGCAGATTGTTTTTATCTGTGTTGGATTCTCCTCGTCCAACTGAAGAATGGATTAATCTGTTGAAGTCTACTCAGTGGAGGAAAATGGACCAAAGAGCTGTGTCCACTGTGCAACAATGTGTTTTTCTGTGTGTGTTTGTTCAGAGGTCCGGTGAATCTCTGAATTGACAAAATGATGTTGACAACATCATGTTAGTGATTTCCATTGTTGCAACTGTAACTTTTGTGTGACTATTCTGTTCCTCTTATCAGAGCTGAAATATTCTTTCAAATGCAGTTAAATTGAAATATTTTAAAATAGTTTGAAATGTGGAGTTCACAAAAAATGTAATCATAACACATGTTGAGTAATTTTCTTTGAATCGACTGTTGTTCTTCCTCCTCTTGGACAGGTGTGTTTCCCTGGATGGTTAAATCTCAAGCCATAATCTTCTATAATTCGTTATTTGGCTTGTTGCTAGAGCAATCTGTACTGTCTGTTTTGGTTTTGGTCTGTTGTCCTGTCATCCCCGTCCCCCCCCCTTTTGATTTGCAATACATTTATGTTGTACATTTCTAAAGGTACATTTTGTGGTTCTTCTAACACACTAGTAACTTCTTTTAAGAATGCTACTTGAAAAATGTGCAGCATTTATTCTTTTCTTTTTTTTTTTCTTCTTTTTAAGACCTTTCATGCAGTCCTTTTAGAAGACGATACACCCTTTCTGGGTTCAAGTAAAATTTCTGAAAAGCCTTCCATAAGGCTGTATCCTAATATCACAAGATAAAAGCAGAAGACTTGCATGTTGGAATTTGTGAATGATGCATAAAGACCTCGCTTTATTTACTATAATCTAGATTTTAAAAAAAAGTTTTAATAAGAATAATGTGGGATAGCGTGTACTTAGGTTGATATACTTAATTTTGTGCATTTTCTACACTTCCAGGACTCCTCCTGTTCTTTCGAGGCTTTGTTAATTATCTTAAAGTCAGAAATATGTCTGAAAGCATGGCAGCTGCTCACAGAACAAGATTTTTTTTCTTGTACTGAAGGTAAGCAATTTTTAGCGTTACGATTATCTCTCCCCGGAAAACTGAGAAGAATGAAATACTTGTATTAAAAACAAATAATCAAAACTTCTGTCACAAAACAGAAATCACGTGGGTTTGAACATGAATGTTGTATATATTCTACATGGAAATATCTGAATTCTCTTGAGGTCATGAAATTTGTAAGTAAATAATGCATCCTTGTTGCCTCCAGTCCTCCCTGGAACTAATGTTCAGTAACAAAACGAAGAGGAACCTGTTGTTTTTCCTAAACAAGGAACAGTTTTTGCCGCCTGTCAGGATGCAGTCCTTTGTGTTGGAGAACTGGCTTTAGTAGTCAACCTGTTGTCAGCAAGTTCGGAAGCGCTAATCTGCCTGCATATTAAATCTGATTGACATGGGTCTGAACATGCAAACAATAGATGAGTGTTGTCTCTCTTTACATGACTGGATTAAGACAGTCATGTACAAGTATGATTATTTTCTATGCAACAATGTGCTTTATATATCCTTCAGGTAGCTGACTAATCAGTCTGGCACATATCCACTTGTTTTTTTATACTTTTTATCCGTTAGGTGGATCTATTGGACTTCATTAAACTGCACGATGAGATAAATTTAAGCCTAGAAATAAGTACTGTAGCATCTTCATTACTCTGCAGTTTACTTAAAATGCTTAAATACTGTATTTTGACTTAAGTAAGAAGCTACGTTTGCTGTAATAAAACAGGTTTTTGTAACTTTTCTCCAAGGTTGGTCACAGGATGGATACGAAACAATCGGCAACACATTATTGAAGCTTGAAAAAAAACCTCAGACAGTATTTGCCTAGAAAAAATTGGTTCCTTTTATACGAGACAGTGATGTACATTTAAAGGCCGCTAATGATAAATATCTATGCTATACCATATACTTCTTGATCATGGAAAAAATCTGTTAACAGTAACATATTTCTTTTTAATGTGCCACTTTGTCAAGATTATGCAGTAAGTTAGTGTTAAATAACTAAGGTATGTATTGCCTTTTAGTAACCAACCTAAATTGGCATCTACATGGCAGCATTTCCTTTTTAGAATAGTTACATATTGCTCCTTTTCTTAGTGATATAGTAACCTTTTCAGAATACCTGAACTTGTAGGTACAAGACTGAAAATATCTGTTAGTTTTCAGTACAACAAAGTTTAAAAATACTATTTTAAAAATAATTGTTGGGACTAATTGGTATTTGCAAACTGTAGCTTGAAGAGAATAATGAGAGAGTAGGATAATGTGGTCTGGGATTCTTTGCTCTCCCACAGTTAAAATTCTGCTTTGGGACAAAACACTATTTAATTCAGCATTAACTGAAGTTAATGAGTTGTCCTATCTGAGTTCAGTGGCTTTGAATTTTTCCTTTATCTGTAAGCATCACTGAGATGTATGAGCTGATAAGGTCTGTGGAGTGTTTAGGGAGCTGGACACGTAAATATATATTTATTTTTCCTTAAGCGTCTTAAGTATTGAAACAAGATGATCAGATTAATTGTTATCACACGTAAATGTCCTTGTTCTTGCATAGGCAGGTAACTTCCTCTGCAGTGACTGTTAGTTTTAATAAAGAAGAAATACCACTTTTTACAGTTACAAAATATTCTCAGGTGTTCTTTTGAAATGATACCAAAAGAACAGTAAATTTTTGCTTTTTTTCTGCTATCCTGACATGGAGGGGGAAAAAGGCGGCTGCTTGGCTGCTTCTAGGTTTAACATCAGTTAGCAATGCTACTTCTAGTGAATCACTGCGATGAACTGAAGTACCACTCTGTCTTTATCTCCAGGCTGCATCGAACAGACATTCCTTTCCTATACCAGTGTGAAACTTCCAGATGATCTGTAACCCTCCGAGTTAATAGGATAGAAGACTACTAAAACCAGAAGACGAATTAGTGAAGATACGGCTTCAAAAACGAATGGCAGGATGGTTTAAGCTCAAATACCAGTTCTGGTCATTCTAGTAAATATTTATAACTGCTGTCTTTTTTTTTAGCACATTTGTATATGTGCTTATTAAAAAGATAGTATTGAAGTAAGAACAAACCATCTGTTAGTATAGCTTAAGTACAGTCAGACTTGGTTAATCTGTGCTTGTTGTATCTGAAAGATTTAAGTGGTAACTTGTTTCACAGCATGTATGTACCACTGACTTGTTGATCTGAACTTTGAGTACAATGAAATGCATTAAATGATTCAGATTAACCAGTTCAGACAGTTTTTTTTATATAATTTAGATTCATCTAATGATTGTGTAGAACATTTTTAAGTTTACTAAACCCAAACTTCCTTGTTGTCACAAACTTGTATTTGCCGTTATTTTATCAAATTCAAACCAATATACTGGTTTGCTTAAAACTGATACTCCACTTTGAGTCCCCTGTAAATAACTCTGCATAAATGACTGTTTGAATTGCTTCTTAGGAAATACGTCAAAATATATTTTGTAACAGCATATTCTCTAAATTTTGTTTTATCTTAGAGCTACATGCATATTTTTTGTTAATTGGCCATTAAGGGTATAGTTATAATTAGATGTAATTTTGGAGGTAAAGGCATTGAATTGTTTGTCTCATCGTAACTTTCCTCACGTGAATTATTATTAACTGGTTAGGGCTTGAGCCTGAAAGTTTGTTATTCACGTGCATGATCCTATTAAAAGATAGAGTTTGTTCATGGTAGCAGGGATGGACAGCCTCACATCTTTAGTCCTTGGTTATGCAAGTGGATCCTCGTAGGTGCACCTTTGCTCCTGAAACAGAGTATTGCAAATGGGTTATAACGCTGGCTCTGTCTAGGAGGTCTCAAGTTCAGTATAAATACAACATCCACCCTGAGGGCTTCTCAAAAAAAATATTTCATATAGCTATCTTACAGTGCTTGTTTAGAATAAATACTTTGCCATTTCCTAAGAATAAACTAATTTAAATGTAAGGTAATTTTGGAAACAATCTATGAAGGAAAAAAAAAGGAATCTTTTAAAGCTCTGAAAGTAGAAAATGTGTGTTGCACCTCTCTTAGTGTTCATTTAAGGTATGCCATTACTTTCTTATAAATATCATCTCTTTAAGGGGTACTGTCTACTGTTCATGCATGTGTGGTTTCCTTTAAAGTTTGTGAAACTTATGCTTCTCCTTAAGTAGGAGAATACATCTCTCAGTCCTTTGTACAACTGGAATCTCAGTTGCAAAAATACATTGGTTGTTGGTTGCACCTTTGAGGAAAAAAAAAACCAAATACTTTCCTCCAGTTTTTCTTTTTATGTTAGAATTCTGCCTTTTTATTACTAACATTAAAAACAGTGAGGTTTATGTTGTTTTAAGCTAGTGCTGTATTCCGTTTTGTATCTATAATGATGAATGTTTAAAATATACATATGTAAACTGATCACATTATTCCTTTTCTTAATCTTTCAGAGATGCTGAAAGTGACTAAAACTCTAGGGGCACCTCCACTTCCCAGCTTTTTATGGAAAGAATAAAATTAAATATTCTGTTAAATACCCGATTCGGTTTTCCTTCTAAACTTATCTGTTTGTTTCTGTATTCTTTTGCATTCATTGTCCATAAGAAAAAGAAGCAGATAATAAAACATTGCTTTGTTTTGCTAATTAAGACTTATGCTTTTTGTTGGTTTTGCACTTCACATTGAACAGTGCACACTGCAATATTTGTGTCAACATGGAATTACAGACAAATTACTTGGCAAAATACGCACTAACCAATCCTCTCTACTCTTCTTCTTTCCATCTCATGTTTTATGGCAACAAACTGTGAGGACATTTCTTTTAATGAGTTAATACAACTGTAAAAAGCATGCAATACTCACTCATTTGCTATGTTTACCAATATCAACTAGTACTATTTTTTAGCTGTATCAATTTACCCAAATTAAGTAGCAGTGTTCCGATTGATTTATTTCTGTTTGCTCCACTGCATTTTATAGAAAGCTTCATACAGACACTTGGTTTTGTTGTGTTTTCTCTTCTGGACTAGTTTGGAAAAATTCTCATTTGGAGAGAAAGAATATGTAGGGTTAAAAATGTACACATGTTATCTAATCCTCTGTAGTTGATGCAGCAGTTTGGTAGCCTGAAATCTCATCAGCAGGAGGAAGGGAATTGGGACACTGTTTTCAAAGACTCTGCAATCTATTCCAGATGTGTCAAATGCTGCATATTTTCCTTGCTATTTCCTGTGAGCTTGGTTAGGAGCAGCTGGCTCTGTGGTTTAGAGACACCTGGCCAGCTTTGCTTTGTGTCTTAGGGGGTGTGTGTCGGGGGGGAGCTCCGGTATCGCAGTGAAGTTGACTGTAAACAGATTTTGTATGAATGCAAATAAGGCTTTGAAGCTTGGGGCAAAAACAGCTGTGGGGGGGAGATGGGGAGAGAAAATCCCAGTTGCTCGAATAAAATGGAATAAGCGTAATTTCTTTTAGTTTTGTCATCTGCTTTTATTGATGGGGACACCACAGGAAGATGGACATCTTGAACATGATTCAAGTAGCCTGCGACTCTGTTAACGCATTTCAGAAACGATCCATCACTCACACTTTCAGTCCTCTCATGGAGACAAGGTTGTCTCCGAGCTTTCACTTTGCTGTCTCACCTGGAGTATGGACACCGTCCTCCTCCTGCAACACCTTTTAACCTGGTTTCAACACCCTACTCTTTCTGGGTCCACTTCCCTCCCTTTGAATGATGACAACAGGTGAGGAAAAATGGTTTTATTAAGGTGCTATCCTAACAGGGGAAAGCTTTTAATGTCTTTTCCACTTTTTGAGAATGTTTTCTCATAATACTCTGCATTAGTCCATCCTGTGTGGTTGCTTGCATTGTTCGCTTCAACAAAAAGTTCATCTCTTGAAATTATTATTCCTGGACTTTTGAAGAGAAGTGAATAACATTTGGTATGGAAATAGGTATCTCTCAATAAGGAAAAAAATCCATAAATTTCTAATCCATGCATATGTGCACAGCTACCCAGAAACAGTGGAGTCCAGTGTATTTTTTTGTCCTGTGTATGTTGTTCTTCTCCACCATCCTAAGATGCTTATCTTTATACTTCCAAGGATGCTTTTACCATCTGTGTGTTCTCTGCTTGGCATATCCTTTCCACTTCCATGCCCTTTCTCCGTGCACTTGTTACGCACCCAGCAAGGACAGGCAGAAGGCTGCCCTACTCTGTGTTGGCTGCAGTTAATGAATAAACCATCTAGTGATTTCTAACTTTTTTTTTTTTCCTTAACTGCAATGATGCTTTGTGTTTTCATATGTCCATATTTTACAGGTAAGCCAACTTCTTAAAATCAATGACTTTCAGACAACTGAAAATGTTTAAAATATGTGACTGTGCCATCCACCTGTGGTAAGTGTTGCATACGCAAGTGGAATTAAAACAGTGGCAGAATTTGTTTTAGATATATTTTTCCTTAGCTCCTAAAGTGACTGCACAATCAACTTGAAACATTTTTCTGATATGTAATGGGGTTTTTTTTCCCCCACCCTTCCCAAATGAAATAAAAGTCACCTTCCCTGGATTTTTGTCTATGGCATATTTTCTACATAAGGGAACTTGCAAGCAGTGAGGCTTAAAAGTGTTGCAAACAGGATCAGCTCTCCAGCTATTGTTCATAATTTTTGTGTAAAACAGGCATATATTCAAAAAGGTTTAAAATGTTTTGGTTCCTTTATATTGAGGGATGGTTACAGTTATCCCCATGTTTTTACATCTGTTCTTGTCTTCACTCTTACTTTTTCTTGTGGTCAAAGAAAGGCAAACACTGTGTTTGTGGGGGTATCCTCGGTGTAATACGAGAAGTTGTTCATTGATTCTTCTTTATACATGGCTGCACAGATGCCCATCCTTCTTAATTTTCTAGGCTGGTGTAGCCTCATGACTTCCAAATGCCCGGTTTCACATGGAACAGACTGCTGCTGCTATAAATTGTTTATTGGTAAAATAAGTATAAAGCAAGCTTCACTTGCATGTGTTCATTAATTGGCTCTTGTAGTTTAATATAATCGCAGCAGCGTTGCTGGTCAGTCCACTTCTGCTGCTGCTGTACGTAGCTGGTGAGAGCTCGCTCCTTCAGTCTGAAGTCTTAGGTGTATTTTTTTTCATTCGTAGTGACCGGGTGTTCGAGCGAAGTCTGCAGGTCTTCCTGGTGGAAGCGTTACTGGGATAAAGCCAGTGCTAATTGTCATGTAATTGGTAGCATGAGCACCTGTGGGACCATTGCTTAGCTGGTCTGCTCTTCTTTGAGTCTCCAATGGACTTCTAAATAATTAATTAGTGTGCCAAGGTCTCTTGCAACTTTCATAGAAAGTCTTTATACGGATTTTTGTCTTAAAGGATGACTGACGAGCTGTTTTTGCTGGATCAAATTTAGCTCTGTACCTCTTGGAACAAGGAACTTCTGAATACAGCCCTATCAGTTCACTTCGTATACACAGAACAATGGAAATAATTTCTGTGAATTAAATTGATAATACTACTATTTCTACGTGAAAGGTGGATCAGATCCCACTTAAAAGCTGTTACTTTGAGGATGGTCTGACACTGCGGTTAAGCAAAATCAGGAATTTCTATTGTAAATAATTGTCAGCAGTCAGTTTTAGTGTTACTCTACTTTGGATTCTCAAGTGCTGTTATTTTGTTCCCTGAGGAGTCAGTTTTGGGGTTGTGGGTTTTTTTTGTAGGAAACACGCAACACTTATTCCGGTTCTGCTGGTGTTCATCATAACATGGGCAGATGTTAAAGGCAAGAAACTCTGACGGCATAATCCCGTGGCTGAAAAACTATTAAGTGTATGCATTCAGGAGGCTTAAATGTTTCTGAGTTCGGACTGAAGGTTGATGTGGCGTGTTGGACTTGGCAGGTTACATATGCCTTGGATTGGGTTTCTATCAGACTCCTTCCTTCATAAGTGCTGCTACACAGCGTGCTCTGGATGTGTTGTGGGTTCGAGCTGAGATTGCTGCGTATTCAGCAGAGATTCACTGTAAAGAGAGGAAGAGGGAAAAACGAGAGGAGGAGGAGGAGGAGGAGGAGGAGTGGTTGGACCTTCAACTCTGGGTTTGCAACAGCTGAGGTAGCAGGTGTTTCTGGCAAGATGATGGGAGCACATCTGAGTGCAGTGCTCACCCCCTTCCTCCCCGGTTGACCAGCCGCTTTGTGTACTGACGTAATCTGTGAGAAGGGCCCTCAGGTTTTCTTTTCTTCCTGGAGACAACCGGAATAGCAAACTCTCCTCCACTTGGACAGAGAGAGAAGGTCCCAGCTGTCTGTCCGCGAAGGCGCTTGGCCAGCGGTTGTTAGCCTAGCTGGCCTCATGGGAAATGCCTCTGGCTCTTTCCCTGCCTTGCCAGCAGGAATGCAATTTGCAGCTCTATCTTGGATTATACAATCTGCCTTACACATCTGCAGCCTCCTCAACTCTTGCGACACTGAGGTTTCCATTAATTAAGAAATCAGTGTTGTCAACTTCATATTTTGTCACAAACCTCATGATGTTGGGCAGCTATCTTACCGTTTCGCTTGGTGTAGTAGCTACATGAGGTTCAGTTTAGGGTGGAAAAAGGTATGTTCCCTCCCAGCATTTTTTTTTTTTTAAAATCTCTTCGATGAGTGCGATGCGTTCGTGAACACTTGCTCCTGAGCTTGGGTGGACCCCCCTATAACTACCCTGCACAAAGGGTTCACTGAGGTTTGTGACTGGCTTCTTAGGAATTACAATTTTACTCGTAAAATTTGCACTTTTTCAGAGAAATTGCTGATTACTGGAAATGTTATCTATCCAGTTACAGCAACAGCTGTAGGAGGAACAGAACCCAAAATACTAATAATTCTTACTAACAGTTTCTAATGTAATATGTGATCTCAGTGAATGAAAAAGTTCAAGTATCATATTAAATTTTTCACGTTGGCATGGTTTTTTACTAGCTTCTAGCTTTGATTTTTACATTTAATTTGTGTGACGTTTTGGGGTTTTTTTTCCTTTGGGAGACATAGACAGCTGAAGTGGTGAATGTTGCGGTTCTCAAAGGCTGAGTCAGTTTGGTTGTTTGTAGAGGGCTGTGCTGCTTTGAACTGTGAATGTGAAAATTACATAAGGAAGTACCAAGAGTAATGAATTATCAGGAATTTAAGAATCAAATTGATCAAGGTGGCATACCCAAGAAATAAAACAAAGGAAAAAACAATTTTCAGTCTCAGCTTTTCAGTTTTCATTTTGGTCAGTCATGCAATACCAACATTAGTTCTGCAAGGTCTTGCCTTGAAAATCGTCAGTGTTAATAAAAACTCAGCTGAAGAAAGTGTTCTTCCAATTATGCTCTTATAACTGAATTTGTATTTAGAGTCTTCCCACAGTTAGCATATATATAAAAATTCCCTACAGAGAAAATTAATGGCTTTCTAAGTCAAGGGAGATATCTGTCCTATGATAGTAACTAATTTAAAATTTTGTGCACTTGCCATTTTCTAAGAGATGTAGAGAGGTGGGTGTTTTTTACCCCCTTGTGATGAGACTCTTCAACGGGATGTTGTGAAGCGAGTACAGTTCTTAAGACTGGGTATATAGGGTAACCCTGACACATATGTGCAATGCAAGATGCACAATTCTTGCCTTCCTCAGTTCTCTTGGAGAAGCATAATGCACAAAGATACTTCAGCTTTGTTGACTCCGTAGGATAAAAATGAATAGTTTTAGAATATAGGAAGATACATTGTTCTTCATTTGATTTTTGCTTTCAAAGATCAAATAACTTAGAAGTAATTCCTAAGTTTGCAGTCAGTAAATGTATCACAAAGCATTTTTTGTATGTTTGTTGTTATTTCCCTGCTGCTGTTGTAAAGTCTTTCTCATGATGATAGTTGGGCTTATATAGTACTATATATAGAATTTGATGTCTGTCTGTGGTCCATGCGTATAAAGTGACCTACTGTATTTTATGTATATGTAGTATACATTTCTCCTGCAATGATACCAAGAGAAAAGATGGTGTGTGGTTTTTAAAAAAAAAAAAAAAAAAAAAAAAAAGGAAAGTCTAGTGAGGTTTGCTTTGGAAGTTTCAGCAGACCATTTATTACTTCTGCAGCTCAGCCCTAAACTGCAAATTGCAGTGATAATGATGATTTTTGCACCTTTATTTCCTTGGATTTTTTCTGTTCTGGTTTTTGAGGCCTGTGTTAACGCTTGTGCAGAGCTTAGCACAGTCCCACTCCCCATCTTTTTTAGAGCTTCTAATTATACAGCATCTGTGTTACAAAAGTGATTAAACAGCTAGTGTGTGTGATTTACTCCAGATTTGGGACTTGTGAAATGCGTAAAACGCAATCCAGTAGTATTTGTGCTCCTAATTAGTACAGAATTGTCTTACACTTCAAATGAGGAATACCATACGGTTAACTCTCAGCTATCCAGAGGCAGCTTATCTGCATGATGATTCAGTGAATGCCACGGGCTGACACCTGCACTGGTCTCCTTTGGCCACCTGCTCTGTGCTCATCAGGGCAACTACACTGCTGTGAGCTGTGATTTTAGGTTTGAGTTTGAAAAAGTTTTCATGGCCACCCTCTGTGCCGGATCCTGAGCTTGTAAGTTGTTACGGTGTGAGAAAACCCACAACAGTTTATTGCTGTTTGGACATTCATTCTATCAACCAGCGACCCCTCCCCACCCAGGAAGGGGAATTGGGAAAAAACAAGGAAACCCGGGGGTTGAAATATAAACAGATTTAATAGAATAAGACTAGATAATTAACATTAATAGCACTAAAGAACCAGTATTGGTCCCGTTACTAATATAAAATATACAAGGATTATACTCAGCCAATTCTGTCAGCAGGAAGCTGTGCACCCCCAGCAGTGGGCAGCAAATGTCGGACACTGCGAGGGCTGTGGTTTCAGCAGGAGGGGAAGGCCTCAGGGGTCCGGCACCGGGGCAAGAAGTTCCGTGGATGGCAGCCATTAAGGGAGAGAGAGCACTTCTCAGGAAACTTTCTAATTGATACTGAATGTGATGTTCGTGGTATGAAATAATCCTGTTGGCCAGTTTGGGTCAAGTGCCCGGGTCTCGCTCCTCCTCATCCCTGCACCTGGTGAGCTTGAGAAACACTGAGCTAGCTATAAAGTAAATATTTTCACAAATTCAGACACTAGTCTTCTAAAAGTGCAGTTTTCCCAAGCATAAGAAGAGAAATTAGTTCTGTGTCACTCAAACCAGGACATTAGTTCTCTGCAACTGGGCTAGCTGTGTGCAGAGCCATCTGGTTTCCTAGGCTGTGTCTCTAGTATCTACGCTACTGGAAAATATTGTACACAAATTTCCATTTGGAGCCAACTTGGGTCTGATGTGGCTGGTTGCAACTTGGGCAGAACAAATTTGGTCAGGCTCAAGCTTATGCCTTTTGGGCCACTCTGAGCATCAGCACTCTTCAGCGCATCTTGCGTAGCTATACGAAGTAGATCTTTTCTCATGATAGTGAGAAATAAAAATCAGGCTGATGTATACAATATTTAAGTTCCTTTATGAACCCAGTTTTAGGTGTATTGCTTGGGTACAAAACAGGTTGAAGCTGTCTTCCCACTCTCAAGATTATTCCTATTATATAAAGGAAAATCTCCTTCCCTGAGCATCCCAACTCCTATTTGAGTGCTATAGCTGGGTTATAGGGTTGGGTAGCCTCTTATCTGCTTTCTTTGGACGAAATATTTCCCACCCTCACAGAATCACAGAGTGGTCAGGGTTGGAAGGGACCTCTGGAGATCATCTAGTCCAACCCCCCTGCCGCAGCAGGGACACCTACAGCAGGTTGCACAGGACGGCGTCCAGGTGGGTTTTGAATGTCTCCGGAGTTGGAGACTCCACCATCGCTCTGGGCAGCCTGTGCCAGTGCTCTGCCACCCTCAGAGTCAAGAAGTTCCTCCTCATGTTAAGATGGAACTTCCTGTGCTCCAGTTTGTGCCCGTTACCTCTTGTCCTATCACTGGGCACAACTGAAAGAAGACTGTTCCCATTCCCCTGGCACCCTCTCTTTAAGTATTTATAAGTGTTGATAAGATCCCCACTCAGTCTTCTTTTTTCTAGACTAAAAAGCCCCAAGTCCCTGAGCCTTTCCTCATAAGAAAGATGCTCCAGTCCCCTAATCATCTTTGTAGCTCTTTGCTGGACCCTCTCCAAGCAGTTCCCTGTCCTTCTTGAACCGGGGAGCCCAGAACTGGACACAGTACTCCAGATGCGGTCTCACCAGGGCAGAGGAGAGGGGGAGGATGACCTCCCTTGCCCTGCTGCCCACATTCTTCTTGATGCACCCCAGGATGCCATTGGCCTTCTTGGCCACCAGGGCACATTGCTGTCTCAATCCTCGCTGCAGGATCAGTTATTTGGGCTGGAGGGGGCCACAGGAGGTAATCTAATGCAAGCTCCTGTTCAAAGCAGGGCCAGAGCTGAATTCAGACCACGTTGTCAGCTGGATCTTGAAAACCCCAGAGCTCAGCACTTCCCCCCACTCCCTGGGTGACTTGTCCCAGTGCTTCATTATCCTCATGCGTCGTCATCATTGCTGACCGAGTTTCGCTGAGGGACGCGCTCAGTGGCTTCTTCCGCAGCACCCTGGCACTGCAAGCTCTCTTGGCAGGCAAATCCCAGCACAAGGAGGGATGTAACCCGGGACTCTGTGCTACTGAGCAGCCCTGCAAACGGCTCAGCTGTTGAGTGACAGAGGGGAGAAATCATTTCGAGAGAAGGAGTGTCCAGTCTCTAATGAATCGCACACGTTTCCAACACTGAAAAGGGATGGTGGGTCTTTCGCTATTTCCTGCCAGCTTGTTTAAGCACCTCAGTGCTCAGAGCAGTGGATGCTGTCAATTCTTTTAATCATTCCAAAGCCTGTCACTTCCACGAGCCCTCTATCTCCATATGTGGCACCTGGGTATTCTCCTGTGATTCCTATGTCAGACTAACTGTAGGTTTAAGTATCTGAATCACTTGGAGCAGGACTCATATAATCTAAATTAATTTGCCTAAAAATTTAGTCATCTAGTCTAAGACAGTCACCGTAGATTACTCTGTAGTCAGATCAAGAGATGCATCTGCAAATGATGCTTTTTTCCACCCGAAGCTGTTTGTCCAAAATGGAGTCAACTGAATCAGCACTGAAAAGTATTTTGGGCTGCAAACTGCACCTTTCGGTACATTTTAAAAAATGTGCTCTGCAGGTTTGTAAGAAAACAATAGCTTTTGGTCACACTGGAGCTCACTAAAGAGTTCCTCATTTGTAGGAAAACTGCTTTCCTTTCTTTGAAATTCAGTTGAGCAATTCGCCCCAGCTTCCAGTGTTCCTTCCCTTTGGGCACATTTGTCCTGTGGCTGACGATACCACAACTTCCAGAGTTGTCAGTCTCCCGGGTTCCCCCAGGATCCTGCCTTGTGTTTGGCAGTAGACTTCACTCTGTGTTGTTTTGGATGGCATGGTTTGGGCTTTGTGAAATCCTGGGGTTTTTACAGACTTTGTTTCACAAGTAAATAAGGATCAGCTGTTCGCTCTGTTCTCATCCGAGAACTGAGGGAAGATAATGAAGTAAGTATGCAGATGTCAACTTTTTTTTCACAAAACATGTGGATGAACTGTGGGACTCCTTTCCCCAGTATTTTGTTGTATTGTTGTGATTAGAGTGTCTGGTTCTTTACAAAGACCGGGGAAACCAATTTCCATGGCCAGGCTCCTTTTTGGTATGGTTTGTTTGGGCTGTATGTTTTCATTATAAAAAAGCTCCACTTCTGGGCTCCCCAGTTCAAGAAGGACAGGGAACTGCTGGAGAGAGTCCAGCAAAGGGCTACAAAGATGATTAGGGGACTGGAGCATCTCTTTTATGAGAAAAGGCTGAGGGACTTGAGTCTTTTTAGTCTAGAGAGAAGACTGAGGGGGGAATTATAATGCTTATAAATACTTAAAGGGAGGGTGCCAGGAGGATGGGAACAGTCTTTTTTCAGTGGTGCCCAATGATAGGACAAGAGGTAATGGGCACAAACTTGAGCATAGGAAGTTCCATCTTAACATGAGGAGGAACTTCTTTCCTTTGAGGGTGGCAGAGCACTGGCACAGGCTGCCCAGAGCGGTGGTGTAGTCTCCAACTCCGGAGACGTTCAAAACCCGCCTGGATACCATCCTGTGCAACTGCTGTAGATGTCCCTGCTCTGGCAGGGAGCTTGGACTAGATGATCTCCAGAGGTCCCTTTCAACCCTGACCATTCTGTGATTCTGTGATGGAGCTGGCAAGGTGTGCTGAGTGCCATGCAGCTAGCTGCTAGTCAAAATCTGTCATGTTCCCAGCTTGTTTACTTAGTTTATGAACAGTATTTGTAGCTGTTAATTTGGGATTAATTGCTACTTTAGCAATTTTGAGATTTCGAGAGGTCACCCAAGTGCTCCGAGACCTACAGCCCCGTTCCGTTCTTTAATCCTCCCCTGTGAAAGCTAGAGCTCTACCAGTTCTGAGCCTTACTTAGCAGATTGGCATGAAGAAAAACAGACCCTGCTGCAGGAGTGCTGCTCAGCGGCTAGACGACACTTTCTAGATAGGGCTTGGGGACTTGCACTGCCATGAATTAAACCAATTTTCAGAGACAGCCTGGACCTCTTGGTACACTGCTAAAAATGTCGGCTGTAGAAAGGGATCCTCGGCCCCCAAGCCAGTGGAACAGAGTGGCTTACCTCCACACTGCTGCAAGCCAGCAGCCCTGGCTTCATCCACAGTGCCTGCGTCTACACCATGTGCCCTTGGCTGTTGTTGGATCCAAAGACAGAAGCATTGTTTTGCATTTATGTTTTAGTTCAAAGCACCTGAAATGTGGCCTATATCGCAGCTTTTCAGACTGGTGCTTTTCTAGCATGAAGCAGACGAGCTACAATATCTTAGCATGCTCAAGGGTTCAAAGGCTGCTGAGACAGTGTTTGGAGGACTGAGACAGTAGTAGAGGAGAGAGTCAAACCTGGTGCAGTCTTAGCCATGCTGCCTTTGGGGAGCCTCCTCTGGAATAACCTCTTGTCAGAATTTCATCCAAATTCGGTCATGGGGAGAGAGCTTAGCTAGAGCAGTCCAAAATAGTGCCAGAGAATGACCTAACAGCTAAGCAGTGCAGAAGATGGGGGCTCTGGTGCTCGCATTCAATCCCCGACTCCTTCATTGAGTAACGTGAGCACAACCTTAAAATCTATTTTCATTATGCTGCAAATTTACTTAGCTTCAAGCTCAATCAGACGAAAACCTGGAAGAAGCCTCTCTACTGTTTAAGAAGTTGCGTAGATTCCCTCTCTCAGCTCTGGGAAACTGATTTAGTTGCTCCAAACTAAGCAGGATTTTCTTGTGACTTTGAAGGTTAAGCCTGAACGTTTTAATCTGTTATATGAAATGAGAAGTGATCCAAAACATAGCGCAATAAGCTGAAGGACTTGAGCGTTTAATTGCAGCCACCGGGGAATGGGAGGGTCTGCCACCACTTGAAAGCTCAAACCTGCTTTTGCCACCACTATACAAGTTAAAACACTGTGCCTGTGTGACTTCCAGGCAGGTAGCAAAAGGTGCACATTAATATTTAATTTTCATCCTGCGAGACGTAGGAGTGCCTCCCCGCTCCTAACTCTGCTCCGCGTCCCATCTTCTGGCGGGCTGGTTTCCGTACAAAGGAAGGGAGTTGCAGCAAGCTCTGAAAATATCCCTGGGTCCGAACAATTATGAAAGGAAGGTGTGTTACCGAATACACTCGCTCTGCCCAGCCAGAGAGACCACGTTTCGGATAGTTTCACAAGCTGTAAGGCCTCAAATCCTGCCAACGTTAGCACATAATCTTCGCTTTGCATTTCTAAGCGGTCCCCTTGCTTTCGAAGAGAGGAGGAGTTAAGAAAAGAGGCCTCTTTTGTAGGACTGGGTTTTAGTCTGGGTTTGTTTTTTTTAAAATCTCAATTAGTGTTTTTGGTTAAAAAGAAAATACATCAAATGTGACTTCTTTAGTATTGTAGTCAAGTTTTCCTCCTTTGGTTTTCTGTAGAGGGGTATAGAATAGATTGCGGAGCTGTTGTTGACACAAGGGTAAACGATAACCGGCTGCTCTCTGAGGGGCTGGATGGGCATCTGGAAGGTAATGCTTCACCTGGGCATTGCGTTCAGGTCTGGTGGTTATGCCCACCCAGAAGGCTCAATAAAAACCTTTTTTCCCTTTTTTTTCCCCTGCCCTTTACTGTTGTTCTACTGAGAGGAGGCTTCCTGAACTCAGCTATATAAACCTTTAACGAGTGACCTATTTGTGAGGCTCCTTCCCACATCGGTAAATAGCATAGACAGGAGGGAGCTCCTCCTGCTCTCTGCACTGCCACCACCCTCATCTCCTCCCTGTCCCCTCTCAATGGGACCCAACCCAGGCAGAGAAAGCTTGACCTGAACTCTCCAGCTATGAAATACATCGGCTGGACACGGCGTTTCTGCACCTTGCTGTATCAACAACAAAAAAAAAAAATAGGCATCTTGTGGTGAAACTGGTGGCCTGCACCGTCTGCCCCGGCTGGTGAGAGACTGCTCAGGCCTAAAGCAAACAGCTCTTGCTAAACGCAGAGGCCCGCGCTATTGTTGACATAGCGATAAAATAGCGCTTGCAGCCTGCAGCGTGCTTTCTTTCACTGCTTTTGAAAGGGGCAGTACATCCAAACGCCAAAAAAACAAGTGACGGGTTTGGATCTGGCGTGTCGTGCTTTGCAAGGAGACATCCCAGCGGCTGTCTGGATGGGACACAACAGCCCTCACTCCTGCTTTTTCCTCCTCTTCCTCCCCCTGGAGCTCTGATGTCTGGGGGTCTTCTCCAAACAGAGGAACCTCTAGATTACTTTCTCCATGCAAGTAAAATGTACTTACTTGAAGCAGTATTTATTGCATGTTGGTATTCTTTAGGCTTAAGGTATTCCCAAAAAGGGTGGATTAAGAACTAGAACTAGTGGTAGGGAAAGTCCCAAACCTGGATCAAAATAATTAACAAGTGATTACAGAATCAGAGAATGGTATGGGCTGGGAGGGACCTTCAGAGATCATCTAGTCCAACCCCCCTGCCAAGGTAGGTTCGCCTATGGCAGGTTGCACAAGAACGCATACAGACAGATTTTGAATGTCTCCAGTGTGGGAGAATCCACAACCTCTCTGGGCAGCCTGTGCCAGTGCTCTGCCATCCTCAAAGGAAAGAAGTTTTTGCTCACGTTGAGATGGAATTTCCTGTGTTCCAGTTTGTGCCCATTGCCCCATGTCCTCTCACTGACATGTCCTCACCCCTGACAAGAGTCTGGCTCCATCCTCTTGACACCCACCCTTTAGATATTTAGAACCATTGATGAAATCCCCTCTCAGTCTTCTCTTCTTCAGGTGTCCTGGTTCCAGCAGGGCTGGGGTTAATTTCCCCAAGGATGGGAGAGGGCACAGGTATTCCACACCATGTGAGCCATGCCCGGGCGGTGGGGGGAGCTGCCGGGGGAGGGGGCGGGAAGTCGCTGCTTAGCGCGGGCTGCGGCGGCGTGGGTGCGGGTCCGGTCGGTGAGCGGCGGTGCCCTGATCGCGTTTGTATATTCCGTTATCCGTGTTATTGTTACTGTTTTCTCTTCCCTTTGCTGTTCTGTTAAACCGCCTTTATCTCAGCCCACGAGTTTCGCCTTTTTTTTTGTATTTCCCCCCCCACACACGGCTGTGGGGGGCTGAGCGAGCGGCCGCGTGGTTTGTTGCTGCCGGCTCAGGCCAAACCACGACAGTCCTTTTTGGCGCCCAACGTGGGGCGCGAGGGTTGAGATAACGACAGATCCGACCCGAGATTGTTAACACGAGTTTGTTATATATATTTCTCATAATACTTAGATAGTCGCCGGTTACAATGTTCCTTCGTTTGTTTGCGTGGCTGTGTTATGTAAATTCTTACGTGTTCTATGTACTCCCCGTGATGATGTTTGTTACCTCGGGGAGAGGGATCAGGAGTATCATTTTGCTGTCCTGTGCGATATCAGCATATGATATGATAACATCACTGCTCAGGTCGCTGTGTTGGGGTGTTTATGCAGTATTGCTGTCCTGCCCATACCTTGGTCGCCGTCTCTCAGAATTTATTAATAATCATACCCGATCTATGGGGGAAACAGGGGGGGATACTTTCCCTAGCTCTTTCACCTCCCTTTTCTCCTTCGGGCCAGGTATGACAGCTTTTGAGAACTTCGAATATCCTTGGGATGCTCAAACCAGTCTGGTCCTATTGCTATGTCTCCTGAATGTGTTTCAGGTTTTGTTTAGGGTTAGACAACTGTTTAAGACTACCACCCAGAGATCTGCCCCGAGGCTGGATAGCCAGGGGTGGCATGGCATGTGGGAGAATATGGGCAGGTATCTAGAGAATTTCTCGCCTCCAATGTTTTGGGACTTCACCCCCGAACAATTGCAGGACCCTGATAAAGTGGTAGAATTTTTAAAAGGAAAATGCTGTGGCTATTCCAGAGAGGCACAACTCACTGCACTGTGCTGGGCCCTGGCCAGTATCTACCAAACACTGCTCAGTGTTATGCAGCACCCTCAGGGGAAAGAGGAGGAAACCAGACCAGTAGGCACTGCAGCTGTCCCAACCCCTGTGACAGACAATGCAGCTACTCCCACCCCGGTGGCAGGCCCTGTGGCTACTCACCCACCTGCGGCAGACACTGCAGCTATTCCAACTCCAGTGGCAGAAAATACAGCTACTCCAACCCCGCTGGCAGGCAATGTGGCTACTCAACCCCTGGTGATGGGCAATGCGGCCACTCAAACCCCAGTGGCAGACACTGCAGCTGAACCAGGCAACCAACCCGTGCCTGTGTCAGTTGCTCCTGTACAGAAGAAGAAATACACCAAGAAATCAGTTCGCGTAGTTAGGGATGATGATGAACCAGGGCCATCAAAGGAAAGGGAGGAAGAGATGGAACCAGAGATAATCACCCGATCCCTATCCCCGAGTGAGCTGAGAGATATGCGAAAGGATTTCAGCCGACTTCCGGGCGAACACATTGTCACCTGGCTGCTCCGATGCTGGGATAACGGGGCCAGTAGCTTGGAATTAGAGGGTAGGGAAGCCAGGCAGCTGGGATCCCTGTCTAGGGAAGGGGGCATTGACAAGGCGATTGGAAAAAAGACACAAGCCCTTAGCCTCTGGAGGCGACTCCTGTCAGGTGTGAGGGAAAGGTACCCCTTCAGTGAAGATGTTGTATGCCGTCCAAGCAAGTGGACCACCATGGAAAAAGGTATCCAGTACCTAAGAGAACTAGCCATGCGGGAGATGATTTACTATGACCCAGATAACACACAGTTACCCACAGACCCTGATGAAGTCCAGTGCACAAGGCCCATATGGCGGAAGTTTGTACGGAGCGCACCATCATCGTATGCCAACTCTTTGGCGGTGATGGAATGGAAAGGTGAAGAGGGACCAACGGTGGATGAGGTGGCTGGCCGACTCCGGCACTATGAAGAAAGTCTCTCTTCCCCCCTCGTCTCAGCTGTGGAGAAACTGTCCCAGAAAGTCCAGCAACTCTAAGAGAATATATCCTACTCCCCACCTGTACAGGCCAGCATCTCAGCTATTAGGAGCAGGCGTTTTCCTACTCAAGAGAGAGAGTATAGAGGGTACACACCACGAGGCACCCTGTGGTTTTACTTGCGCGATCACGGTGAGGACATGAGGAGGTGGGATGGACAACCTACCTCGTCCCTACAGGCATGGGTACACGAGTTGCAAGGAAGAACAATCACAAAAGGGGATCCATCTAGGAAAAGTGCTGCTCCCATTTCCAGCAGACAGCTCCCCAAACAGAGTAGAAGGCCTGATCTTGCCTCTGATCCTCTTGAAGGGACTTCCAAGTAATTTCTGCAACAGGTGAGTAATGGATACTATGATCAGGATTAGAGGGGTCCTGCCTCCAGCCAGGTGGGGGAAAGGGACAACCGGGTTTATTGGAACGTGTGGATTCGATGGCCTGGCACATCAGAGCCACAGGAGTATAGGGCTCTAGTGGACACTGGAGCTCAATGTACCTTAATACCATCAAGTTACAGAGGGGCAGAATCCATTTGTATTTCTGGAGTGACAGGGGGGTCCCAAGAGTTGACTGTATTGGAAGCTGAGGTGAGCCTGACTGGAAATGAGTGGCAGAAGCATCCCATTGTGACTGGCCCAGAGGCTCCGTGCATCCTTGGCATAGACTATCTCAGGAGAGGATACTTCAAGGATCCAAAAGGATACCGGTGGGCTTTTGGCATAGCTGCTTTGGAGACGGAGGAAATTAAACAGCTGTCTACATTGCCTGGTCTCTTGGAGGACCCTTCTGTGGTAGGTTTGTTGAGGGTCAAAGAACAACAGGTGCCGATTGCTACCACGACAGTGCATCGGCGGCAATATCGCACTAACCGAGATTCTCTGATTCCCATCCAGAAGCTGATTCGTCAACTGGAGACTCAAGGAGTGATCAGCAAGACCCGCTCACCCTTTAATAGTCCCATATGGCCAGTGCGGAAATCTAGTGGAGAGTGGAGGCTAACAGTGGACTATCGTGGCCTGAACGAAGTCACGCCACCGCTGAGCGCTGCTGTGCCGGACATGCTAGAACTTCAATACGAACTGGAGTCAAAGGCAGCCAAGTGGTATGCAACAGTTGATATCGCCAATGCATTCTTCTCAATCCCTTTGGCAGCAGAGTGCAGACCACAGTTTGCTTTCACTTGGAGGGGCGTCCAGTACACCTGGAATCGACTGCCCCAGGGGTGGAAACACAGCCCCACTATTTGCCATGGACTAATCCAGACCACACTGGAACAGGGTGAAGCTCCGGAACATCTGCAGTACATTGACGACATCATTGTATGGGGCAACACAGCGGAAGAAGTTTTTGAGAAAGGGAATAGAATAGTTGAAATTCTTCTGAAAGCTGGTTTTGCCATAAAACGAAGTAAGGTCAAGGGACCCGCACAGGAGATCCAGTTTTTAGGAATAAAGTGGCAAGATGGACGCCGTCAGATCCCAATGGATGTTATCAACAAAATAGCAGCTGTGTCTCCACCAACCAGTAAAAAGGAAACGCAAGCTTTCTTAGGTGTTGTGGGGTTTTGGAGGATGCATATTCCAGATTACAGTCTGATTGTGAGCCCTCTATATCAAGTGACCCGGAAAAAGAATGATTTTAAATGGGGCCCTGAGCAACGACAAGCCTTCGAACAAATTAAGCAGGAAATAGTTCATGCGGTAGCCCTGGGGCCAGTCCGGGCAGGACAAGATGTTAAAAATGTGCTCTACACCGCAGCCAGGGAGAATGGCCCTCCCTGGAGCCTCTGGCAGAAAGCACCAGGGGAGACTCGAGGTCGACCCCTGGGGTTTTGGAGTCGGGGATACAGAGGATCTGAAGCCCGCTATACTCCAACCGAAAAAGAGATATTGGCAGCATACGAGGGGGTTCAAGCTGCTTCAGAAGTGGTTGGTACTGAAGCACAGCTCCTCTTGGCACCTCGACTGCCAGTGCTGGGCTGGATGTTCAAAGAAAGGGTCCCTGCCACACACCATGCGACTGATGCCACATGGAGTAAGTGGATTGCACTGATCACACAGCGGACTCGAATGGGAAACCCCAATCGCCCAGGAATACTTGAAGTGATCATGGACTGGCCAGAAGGCAAAGATTTTGGAATATCACCAGAGGAGGAGGTGATGCGCGCGGAAGAGGCCCCACCGTATAATAAACTACCAGAAAATGAGAGGAAACATGCCTTGTTCACTGATGGGTCCTGCCGGATTGTGGGAAAGCATCGGAAGTGGAAGGCTGCTGTGTGGAGTCCTACACGACGAGTTGCAGAAGCCACTGAAGGACAAGGCAAATCGAGCCAGTTTGCAGAGGTGAAAGCCATCCAGCTAGCGTTAGACATTGCTGAACGAGAGAAATGGCCAGTACTTTACCTCTATACTGATTCATGGATGGTGGCAAATGCTCTGTGGGGGTGGTTACAGCAGTGGAAAGAGAGCAACTGGCAGCGCAGAGGTAAACCCATCTGGGCGGCTGAACTGTGGCAAGATATTGCTGCCCGGATAGAGAATCTGGTTGTGAAAGTACGTCATGTAGATGCCCACGTACCCAGGAGTCGCGCCACCGAGGAACATCAAAACAACCAGCAGGTAGATCAGGCCGCTAAGATTGAAGTGGCTCAGGTGGATCTGGACTGGCAACATAAGGGTGAATTATTCATAGCTCAGTGGGCTCATGATGCCTCAGGCCATCAGGGAAGAGATGCGACATATAGATGGGCTCGAGACCGAGGGGTGGACTTGACCATGGACACTATTGCACAGGTCATCCACGAATGTGAAACGTGTGCTGCAATTAAGCAAGCCAAGCGGTTAAAGCCTCTTTGGTATGGAGGGCGATGGCTAAAATACAAATATGGGGAGGCCTGGCAGATTGATTATATTACACTCCCACAAACCCGCCAAGGCAAGCGCCATGTGCTCACAATGGTGGAAGCAACCACCGGGTGGCTGGAAACATACCCTGTGCCCCATGCCACTGCCCCGAACACTATCCTGGGCCTTGAAAAACAAGTCTTATGGCGACATGGCACCCCAGAGAGGATTGAGTCAGCCAATGGGACTCATTTCCGAAACAGCCTCATAGATACCTGGGCCAAAGAGCATGGCATTGAGTGGGTATATCACATCCCCTATCACGCACCGGCCTCAGGGAAGATAGAACGATACAACGGACTGTTAAAGACTACACTGAGAGCCATGGGTGGTGGGACTTTCAAACACTGGGATACGCATTTAGCAAAAGCCACCTGGTTAGTCAACACCCGGGGATCTGCCAACCGAGCTGGCCCTGCCCAATCAAAACTTCCACGTACAATAGAAGGGGATAAAGTCCCCGTAGTGCACATGAAGAATATGTTAGGGAAGACAGTCTGGGTTAGCCCTGCCTCAGGCAAAGGCAAACCCATCCGTGGGATTGCTTTTGCACAAGGACCTGGGTGCACTTGGTGGGTGATGCAGGAGGATGGGGAGGTCCGATGTGTACCTCATGGGGATTTGATTCTGGGTGAGAATAGTCAATGAATCAAATCTTATGATGTTATGTGCTAAATAACGCTGTCACTGCATGTCATCATTACTATAACTGCTATCAAGGGTACTACGGTGAGAATCTCCCAAACCAATGACAGATGGACTTTGATAAAGCGGAGTAAAGTGCAGCGGTGAGGTAATAAGAACTGACCTCATCAGCTGGCGCCCAGCAACTTCCTGGAGATCAACATCTTCAACCTGCGAACTGCGGGCATGGGCCACACCGGGTACACCAGCCACGAGCTCCGAATGCAGCGTGCACCAGTCCAGCACCACACACCATCTCGCCTGCCCTGAGAGACTGCTTTCACAGATGCGGCCCACAGTGATGGACTAAATTAACTCAATGAACATTTTAGAGGGATCGCCCATGGACGGTGGGGATTAAATCTGTATGTATATAGATGTACATATGTATATATATATATAAGACAGGGGAAGGTGGTGGTAGATGAATGGGAACTGTAGGATCTGGGCATGGCGCAGATGGTATGGAATAAGGGGTGGATAATGTCCTGGTTCCGGCAGGGCTGGGGTTAATTTCCCCAAGGATGGGAGGGGACACAGGTATCCCACACCATGTGAGCCATGCCCGGGCGGTGGGGGGAGCTGCCGGGGGAGGGGGTGGGAAGTCGCTGCTCAGCGCGGGCTGCGGCGGCGCGGGTCCGGGTGCGGGTCCAGTCGGTGAGCGGCGGTGCCCTAATCGCGTTTGTATATTCCGTTATCCGTGTTATTGTTACTGTTTTCTCGTCCCTTTGCTGTTCTGTTAAACTGCCTTTATCTCAGCCCATGAGTTTCGCCTTTTTTTCGTATTTCCCCACACACACACAGCTGTGGGGGGCTGAGCGAGCGGCCGCGTGGTTTGTTGCTGCCAGCTGAGGCCAAACCACGACACCAGGCTAAACAGACCCAGGTCTCTCAGCCTTTCCTCATAGCAGATGCTCCATTCCCTTCATCACTGAAAAACATAACGTTAAGATGTAATGTTACATGTTCTTTGAAAACCAGATGACTTCATACTATGCAAAACAATACGGCAAAAGGAGTTTCTAATGAATAATCCAGTTCATCATATGATATTTCAGTAAATACTGAAAAACAGAATTATTGCTCAAGGTTATACAGTCAGGTGTTTCTTTATGAAAATATTCCTGAGTTAACTTCTGTGGACAATGCTGCTCAGAATTTGTCCCACAGACAGTTAGCTAAGAATTTTTAAAGAAACATGACCAGTAAACTCACATTACTTAACTTTTGCTTTAACAGAAAGGAATTCATAGACTGTTCTGATGACAGCTCAGTCCTCCATCTCTGACAGACTTGAAAGGCATTTGTACTTCTACAGTGAAGACGAAATGTATGCATTACCTATGTTGTAAAAAGACAGGATACACAGAGGGGAGAATAAACAAGCATCAATTAACACCTGGTTTCACCTGAGGCACATGTGGGTTTCGCATCTTGGACTTTATTCCATTTCAGAGTTCACATTCAGGCTTTGCGAGAGACCAGATGCATGTGTTGATTGCAAGCAGTGTCCGTCTTTCATGTCTACAGTACCTAAAAATGCATAGTTTAGTGCTGTATGCAGGGAGAAGGACAGAAACATCCATGTTGTACTTGGAAAGTGAAAGAAAAATGCTCGTTTCAAGTCTGCAGCATCACTCCCTGTTCCAGTGGTTTTCCAGTGAGCCGCCCTGTAGGTAGGCCCATTAGCAACTCTAAAAAATTGTCATTACAATTTGCTTCTCAATATTACACCTGCTATTTCTCTGTGGTAACTAATAAAAGGTACAAGCATGATAGCCATTTGAACAAGTGACCTCAAAATGCCAAACTTTGGTTGCAGGGCAGTTCAAGGTTTGTGTACAAGTCTTTAGCCTGAAACTGGAGTTCAAACATTGGTTAATTCAGCGTGTTGGAAAGAGCCTGATAGTTTATTTGTGTGCATCTCCAAACCGCTGCATAGTTTGGCATGGGAAGGGAATAGCAGCGAACTGGCGGGTCAGCAGGGAGGTCAGCTGGCAAAATGGTGAGGAAGCTTGCACAATACCTGCCCGCCGTCGGTTTGGCTCTAGTTGATGCTAATGTTCCTTGCCGCCAGGAGCTCTGAAGTCACCCACAAATCAAACAACATTAAAGAAACACCCGGTGCATTGTAGACATTGGTATAACACTGTAAACATGAGTCAATTTTATTAATGAAATGTGCTTTATCAATGGAAGTGGGAATCTGGATTTGGGGGAAAGGAGATTGGGAGATGGGTATTTTTTGGGGGGGTAAGGGGAAGAGGAGTGTCTTCTGCACAACAGGATTCATTCCTCTGGAAGGTCCCCACCAGGTGTTTTGGTGAAGTCCTGTGGAGGAATGTACAGTAATAAAAAATGGAGATTCAGTGAACAAACTGGGAGGCAAGGATAGATTTATGTCCTTGGCAGCTCAGGCCAGTCTCCATATGTTGTTAACATTAGATGGCGAGAGAAATTAACTGTATCATATGCTATTGCACAGCCTGTATTTTGAGCCTCTCCTGTTTAAAAACAGCTTAAAACAAATGGAAAAGATAAAACAAGAATTTTCCTCAAGTGAGAACAGATGGCAAAGTTTTCAGGCTCTGGAAGGCGGAGAGACACTTCTCCATGGCCAGAAGGATGTGGGACGAGGAGCTCTCCTCAGGGCACTGTGTCACCTCTTTCTGCAGCAGGAATGTCTAAATCCTCCAACAACGTGCTTTTGTCGCAATAACTTACCTCTTGTAGCCAGCCATGCTCCCCTTGCTTTACTATGGCTCAAAGCTGAAAATATGGGCATAAAGCTCCTCGATAGACATGGTTATTAGTCCTGATGACACTTGATTTATTAAGCTGCATTTTCCAACTTCTTCTTGGGCAAGACTTGAGGCCTGTAATGTGGTACCGTCAAGCATCTTGGTCTTCTTCCTTTCTTATCTATCAGGAAATGTGGGGATTTATTATTGATCTTTGCGGCATTTAAGTTGCTCTCAGGCGGTCTATCTGCTCAGCCGGCACCTCCAGTTCTTCCTGGGCTGCAGTGCCGGCAAGTGAAGGAGCCATCCCAGACGTTGGTGGGACCCGGAGGTACCCTGCCACTGGCGTCCACAGCCTCCAAATAAAGCAGGGAGGATGCTTTTAAAACAATTAGTTCAGGAACTCTGCAGTTTGGCCCCGTGTTTAAATAATTTACTAAAGATGTAGGCTGACTTGAGTTCCTTAAAAGCCTTAGTTGCAATTTTTTTTCTTTTAAGATGTGAGCCTTTTTAAGGCTCTGAAACAAACAAACTCTGCTTCCCATTTTGTCCAAAAATTTTGTCACTAGAGCACCTGCCTGGGGAGGCTCCAATTCTCATTTCACCTGCAGGGGATTTTTTAATTCTTATCCATTTGAACCATAACAGTTACCCCCCCTAAAACAATGCCCCCAAGTAACAGGGTGTCTGGGAGCTGTTTCCACAATCTCTAATGGTGACTTTCTCTTACCCAATAAAAATTTATTGGGTCTCTGAAATAACAACATCATTAATTAATTATTCACTGGTTTGCTTTACCTCCCAGTAGAGTGCCCTAACTGATAGGCCTTAAAGTCATTTCCCTCTCTCTTTGTTCAATGTATATTTAAGTAATTACTTTATACAAAGGGGTGGACCAGCTCCAGGAGGAGAGCTTGGCAGAGCAGGGCTGCTTTGTCAGGGCGGGCAGGATCCTCTCCTGAGAGACGGCTGCTGAGGATTTCACATCCCAGTAGGGAAAGACAGAGGCTGAACCAGTATCTCCCAAATCCTGCATGCGGGCTGTTGAACAAAAGCACTACTGCCTTCATTTAGAAAATGATGCTGAAGCGCAGCCATTTGAACATTTTGTTTGCCCTGAAACAGATTGGTTTGGTTTAATGTCAATAAGGACACCTTTCTTCAAGTCCCATTTTACTTTGGAAACAAATGCCTTTTAATTTTTTCAGTGGTTTACTTCCAAGCCTTAAGTAAAGTGAAAAAACCCCACGGAATTTATTGACACATCTATAGCTCGCTGGGCCTTTCAGAGAAAAGGCAGAGAGGGAAATGCAGCTGCAGGTTGATCCCCGCAGGGCAAGGAGATAGCTTTTCATTTTCCGTCTGCCGCAAGATGATGAATTTCATTGCATCTGGAAAATAGTCATGGCTATAGGATCGCAGCTCAGCTATGACCTTCTGGGCCGTTCATATCGCCATGGAGCCTCGGGGTTTGGTTGGGTTTGTAATCACTGCTGCACCGCCTTACGCTCGGTAAACATTTTGAAAGCTGACTGCAGCTCCAACTGCTAGAGACTTTATTTTTTCAATGTAATCTGAGATCCAAAGCCCGTTTTGCGGAAGGGTTGAGCTGTGGGCACTCACGAAATACACAGCAGAGGCTGTCATTGTTCATGCCTGTATTTCTAATTGCTGACAAATCTGGTAGCAACCAAATCACTTTATAGCCTCTGCAAATGAGAGCAACTGAAATACCGGATCAGCCAAGCGCAGTGGTTTGACTACAAATGAACTACAATGTCTGGACAAATCTAGGGTGGATTGTCTGTCTAATCAAAATTTGTAAGGTGTATTCAACAGTACAGAATCTGAATTTCTCAGCAACAAGTCATCAAATAGTTCAACAATTGGCCAGGAAGTTAATTGTTTACACTAAAACAGCTTTCTTTCAAGACTTTGGGTGTGGATGAAGCATAATATTTATTTAAAGATGGAGATAAAAATTTACCATGCACACATAATCTTGTATGTACATCTCTGATATAAACACCGTCTTATCCCTAATGCCTCTGACTGCTGTAATCATCTATTGCACTATTTATATAACCAGGAAGATACGAATTTAAAAGGAAATCCTGTACATCTTTTACATTAGAGGACACAAAAGCACCCGGAGCAGGGAACCAGAGCCTTCATTTTCACATGGATTTTGTGGTTTTTAGCAGACAAAATGACATCTAAGCACACATATTTTCCTCTCACTATGTAGTTTCTAACTGTTGCAGTATAGGTTATGTCTAGAGAAGATCAGCTTGCTTCCCCCGTCTTTGTAGTATTAGTATAGTAGGGGGTTGCAGGTTTGGCTTTCTCCTCTGCCTCATTTGGCAGCAGGCACGGGCTCCGTGCTGCAGCAGCCCTGGGAGCAGTTAATGGTGAAGTGATTGCTGCCGTGAGGAGATGCTTAGCAGGCCGGTCCCAACACGGCGTACGTCTCCCTTACCAAGGATTTTAAACTTGTTGACTGGGAAAACCCTACTTGCCAGAACAAGATCTTTTTACACACAGTGAGAACAATCTCCTATTGTCTCCGGGGATAAAATGGTGCCAATAAAAGATAAAACCCCCATGCCAATGCGGTGATACATAACCATGTTAACTGCTTCACCCCTATATTTAACTATGAGGTAAAAGCCTCTGAAAGAGGTGTTTCTTTTGGTCTTGCACATCTGAATAAACTGAATGTAGCAATTACTTTGAAAAAAACCCCAAATGTTACATTCACAACTCCATAACTATGCAACTATGAATATTAGGGTTTTTTTGTTTGTTTTTATGCTTTGTCTGAGTGTCTGTACAGCAGGGCAGGAGTGAAGGTTGGAGCATCTCCTGCAGCCTTCCCAGCTTTGTGGGGCTGCTGTCATGTGTGAAGATGCTGGAAAGAAGATGCTCTGACCCACTTCAGTTTTTCTTGGAATGCACCATTTCTTGTGCCTCTTCTCTCAGTGGTTCCTCCCCTCCCACAGAAATGAAGGTTGCCTCAGTTTCTCCTCACTGGGGCAGCCCAGCTCTGTATGAGCAATGGCAGCTTGAGGGCACTTGTTTGGTGTAGCCGGCAATTTTCAGGGAGCGGAAGGAGACTAGGGATGGGTCCTATCTAAGGCATGCATGGGCTAGAAAACTGTGGAAGCTGGGTCTGCTATTTCTGTGTCGCCCCCCACCCCCCCAGCTTAATGCCCTGACGATGAGCCTGTAGGGTTGTGTTCCCTCTGGCCCCAACTCCTCCTTCTCCTCTGACTCACACTTTTGATGGCCTGTCCCCATCAGGCGAGGTATCAGGCCCTGGAGACAGGACAGTCCAGTGGCGAGGTACTTCTCTGCACCATGGCTGGGTAGGCTTGTAGGTGAGATGAGCCTGAAATGCCTTCTCTAGAGACGTCATCCATGTAGGGCACCAGAGCAATTCCCAGAAGGGACTCTGGATGCAGCAAGCTCCTATTTCAAACAGAATATCCTTTAGCCATCCCAGGCCTGTTATATTCAGTAGTGTAGGTAAGGTCTGCAGGATGTGAAGCAGGAGCTTGCAGAACCTGTGTGGAAGATGGGTGCCTCTTCCCTGAGAGGGGTGTGCTCAAGACAAGGGGCTCAAGAAACTCCCAGGCTCACCAGGGAGGCACTGGGGGACTGCAGGTTTCTCAGGCTTATGTGCTGCTGGCCAGTATAGGCTTTCAGGGTCCTTTGGCTACTTGGATACAGGTAACCACAAGGAGAATTTGGTGGTCTGAATCTTGCTCTGTGCTTTCACCTGATTTTCCCAACACAATTTGATGATTGTGCTGACAGTTTTTAAACAAACCTGCTGCTTTTCCTTTGATCTCCCATTGCTCTTCCTGTCCCTCTCAAGCCCGTTCTGTAAGTCAGTAAGCCGGAGGAGTGACGGTGTTTTTCATGCACATCGCACTGGCATTACCTTCAAATGGTCCTCAGATGTTTGCTGAGGGGTCCTTTACCTTGAACCATTCCAGCCCTTCCTTCTCTTTTTATTCCCCCCTCCCCTGCTCCAACTTCTCTTCACTAAGCTCAAACAATATATCTCCTAAAGATCAGGTAGAGAAGCAGTTTATAGTATATATTGCATGCGTGCACAGTGTACATGTACACACACAGGGCATGGTTTTATCTACGTATGTGTATGCATATATAGAGTATTGCAGAATAGCTCCAAATGTAGCGTAGCCTCTAGATGTTACTGCATTACAAACAACCAGTCCCTCTTTCAAATTCTCTTTTTTTAAGTTTGGATGTACTCATTGTGGAGAGCTGGCCCCATTATGGGGCTTGCCCTTTTCCATTGATTACATGGCACCAAAATGTAGAATTGAATGCAAGTCTAGGTTCATGCTGAGAAAACCCTGCTAACCTCAGGGAGAAGGAATTAGTCGGTTTTGGAATTTTAATTTGGTCCCAACTGTATTTCAGCTTTCTTTCAAAAATCTGAAAAGCATAACAATCAGGAAAACCATGCTACATAGATCCATGTCATTGAGTTAAAATGTTTGTTTGGAATAAATAAATGGAAGTGCAAACCACCGCAAACAGTCTGGTTGCAGATTGTTGTCAAAATTATATACGCAGATGTATACATTTTCATTTCCTTCCTCCCCAAGATAAATTATCCCTTAAGCTTCTCCTGTGGAACACATGTGTCTCTGGAATTTCAGGAGACTAAAATGTGTAGAAATGCAACATGTGAAATCAGCATTACATCTGGTTATGTACTTTTTAACTCCAGTATGGCTCAGTCTCTTGCTTCCCAAAAATGTTTAGATTAAGCCCTCCAAGATGAAAATTGATTCTCTTTGTGTCTCTGAATTTGCAGCCACGAGAATTTAAAAAAAAAAAAAGGGCGGCGAGAAAGCAAGACTTTTTCTGGTGTAGTCTTTTCCTGTGTTGCTCTACATCTTTTCTAATTGGTAAAATTGGCTGTTATGACAGAGGCAGCATCATAAATAATAAGCAGCAAGCTGTCCAACTAAGAGCTTCTTTCTCACGCTATTTCCTGCAGAGTCAGATTGTATGGATGCCTGCAAATATCTAAACTTGGGGCAGTATTTGAACATCCCTATTACCTTTCTGAGCTTTAGATCCAACTCTTTGATTTGTTCTCTCAAGCTCCTTAAAGCTCCTTCTCTGCCAGTTTGGATGATGTGTAGGAGTCTGTGATGAATACGCTCATTATCTAATACAAAGTGGCATAAAACACTCATGCCATGAACTCCGCCACACAGCTATACCCTGCTGCAATTCTCTGATTCATGCTGTACGAGATTAATAGCATTTATGTTATTCATATATCTTGGTTGACCTTGATCTGTTAGAAACTCCCTCCTTTTTATCTCTGTCCCATACTGGGGAGGTTTTGTCCCACATTAACAATGGATCTTTTGTACTTCAAAGCACATTCCCCCCACGCCCAACATCCTGAGTTTTAATTTTCCTTACATATATAATATCTGTTCCCTTCTCTTTCCCTCTCATATTCTTACCTATGTTTAATGGGCTGATACTATCTCAGGAGCTGTAAGCTTTTATTTTATTTTTTTTTTAAATCATCTAAAGTTAACCCTTTGGAAGCTAATTGCAGAAAAAAGATTTAAATCCTACTGGAAGAAATAAAAACATGCTCTAAGAATAAACACTATTTGTAGCTTTTCTCTGTGGCATTGTAGGGCATATATTGTCATTTCAGCTGGGAAAATACATAAGGCAGTGTGCATGTGTATGGGGAAAAAGATGATACAGGAGTTCAAATAAAGGAAAAAGGGGGTCATACAGTTATAGATGTGATTTTTCAGAAAGCTACGGTTCCTGTTTCTCCTTTGGCACATTACAAAACTGGGGCATGTTCCTGCCTCTTGTGTTGCTCCTGCGCTCAGAGGGATGAATTGCTCTCCGTGGTCCCCCACTTCTCCTGCTCCCTGCTGCAGCACGCTGCTCCCCATTCACGGTGATGTGAAAGATCCTTCGTCTTCAAGAAAATTCAGGTCGTGTAGGGAAAAAAACATCTGTTGGAAGTAGGTATCCGTGGTCTAAGATGTTTTCAGCCAACAGGTCTGCCTTTGCTGGTTGCAGCCTCCTGCTACTGGTGATGCACAGGGAGGTCGAGGGGTGAGCAGGAGCTGGGGCAGGGGCTTGGAGGAGCCATCCCTGCAAGTGAGAATCCATCCTTCCCCAGCCCCTGGTGACAACACTTGTGCCTCAGGAAGAGTTTTCTGCCATAGTGGTGGGGAAGGAGCTCTGGGTCCAGCAGCTCTTGTCTCAACTGTGTGGAGCAGGAGCTACCAAGGGTCAGGGCAGAATGTGCCCAGGAGGAGACACAGGGACAAAAGCAGTTTGTGCAGGGGTTGCTGGTGGTGCAGCAGGACAGGGAGTGCAGAGGAGCACAAAAATGGATGCAGAGGGATGGTGAGACAAAGAATAGACCAAAGGTGGGAGGTGGTGATAAGCCTAAGCGTGAGTCTGGTGAAAATAAGAACAAATCCTGTGCACATGGTGCAAGGGCAGAGACTGCCTGTAGTTCTGGGGCCAGCCTCACTGCTCAAGGAGTCACGGCTCTGCTGCGGACTGGCCGTCTTACACCTTTACTGTCCCTCCTGGCCATCTTCCACCATAGCTGGAAGTGGGACCCAGCTCAGTCTGCGTCCTGGTCTGTCGCAATTGCTGTGACACTGCCATGGGTAAGCTGGGAACTCCAGCTACCGCCTCCCTCCCTTTTCTCTTCCTCAGCACATGCCAATACTGAGAGCTGTCAAAACAGGTATATGCCTGAGTCCAAAAATCGCAACTGGCAAGGATCATGTGATTCTTAGGGTTATAACGGCTTTCCAGTCTATTTACTTACATCTCCCTTTGGCTTGTGATCGGTGGCTTCTTGATTTTAGTTTTCCCATCAGCTTTCTGAAAGGCTGGATTAGAAATGTAATAGCTAAAAATGCTGATCTGGAAATACATATGAACCACGAGCTGTGAGGAGAGGCAATGTCTTTTATTAGACACACTGATACCACTGAAAAAATAGACAACTTCCAGAGATAGCGGCTCATCTTTAGGTTATGAAATCTTGTCTTTGTTTTTTTTCCCCAGTGATATTGGTTAGGACTAATAAAAGACACGACGTCTGCTTCCAGATTCTTCCTTGCTTATGTCCCTAGACCATCATCGCTCCAGCAGCACTTATCAGTAAATATTTGTGGCCAGAGCTGTGCCGCGCAGAGCGGTTCCTCCCTCCGGCTCCCTCCAGCCCCAGCTGTCGTCTCCTCATCGCCCCGCTGCTGCCGACGTGCAGCCCCTGTGCTGAGCGGCAGCGGCCCGACGAGCCGGGGGGATGTCTGGCTCCGCTCCACGTCCCTAATGCTGCACCCGCCCGCAGCTCTCTTCTTTGTAGGGGATTTGCTGAAAGGGAAATAAAATAATTACCGCCGAGTAAATAGAGCAGATCCTACCAACCTTTCGTTGCAATGTATGGTGAGTTCTGCATATTTGTTCCTGCTGTTTTCCAGGGCTTTTACAGTGCATGAATCACTATGGATCAGAGTTTTTAAAGCAGACAGTGCTTTAAAATGCTTACGGGTTTTCCTTGTGCTCATGCTGTTGTTGCTCATGCAGGTCTGAAGCACGTTAAGGTCCATCTACGTTATAATCCATTGAATTAGCTAAGGGAGAAAAAAGGAGAGACCGAGATAATTTTTTCTAATCTCTGCTTTAATTCTGCAAAGAAAAACCTGACACTTTCTAAAAGAATTCCTAAGTGATAACAACCTTATCAGTATTAGACCCATGGTTTAACTGTGCTGTGCCTGTGTTAAAGGAAAGCTCTGTTGACTCTGGATTTGCAACAGAGCATATACTACTTTCATGGGATTAGAAGCCCATATACTTTGGCCTTGTGAAATTGTTTTGCTTTCTCGGCATGTTCGAACGTCTTGAGGAAGTGAAGGACTTCCTCTATGAAGGGCCATGCTTACTTCATTTCTTTGTGCTCCAAGTACTGAGACAGCAAGTTCCTCAGGAGATCTGTTCTTTGTTCACTTAGGGTTTATTTATGACATGCATCTGCCTGCCTTTTCCTCTCTCCATTCAATACTAAGAAGAAAAAATAAAGGAAAAAAAAAAAAGAAAGAAAGAAACTCTTGGTGCTTCTACAAAACCATATCCCCTAATCTTTATTCAGGGATAGACTGACACTTTAAGGCACAGTTTCACAGTAAATTTAATTACAGGGTGCAGTGCCAGCAAGTGTATCTGAACATCAGCAGGGAATATATCCTACCCACCACCATCCTCCTGGACTTTGAGAGAGCTCTGCTACTTTTGTGGCGTTCTTTTTTTGAGATTATAAAAATCAAGCCATGCATCAGGGTGGCCAAACACTTTCTAACGTTATGGTGTCCACCAGGCCACACCCAATTAATAGGTTTGTGTTCTGCCTTTTCAAGCCTGAGCTTTTGTCTAAATTTTTTATTTAACTCCAGGTGAGGAATTCCTTGTTTCCATGTAGGTCACATGAATTCCCACCAGTGCTACAGCACCCACGTACTGCTTGCAAATTTGTGCAAAAACTTTCCTTAACAGGATGGGTTCCCAACCCACTTCGGGTAGGATCGGCCTGTATTGCTGCTGTCCTAGAGCACCACATGCAACTTTGATTGAAAAGTGGTAACAGCCGCCTTATCCTGTCTCCTGAAAAGTCTGCACTTGAAAACCACAACTTTTTTTGGTGGACATGCAAAAACTCAGTTTGTGATCCTAGAGTTGGTTGCTAGGGTTGAGGTCTCTCTAGCTCAAGCTAAACTCATCCTTTAAGGTTCCTCTGTGGTCAGGGGTGATGGATTCATCCCACTGAAGCAGAATGGTCTGAAACAGGAATCCTTCTCTCTTTCCAGGGATTCTTCTCTCCCTTCATTCAGGGCTAACCCAAGCAGTATGCTTAGGCTAGCTGACTACGTTAGCTACTTATGTTTAGACAAGTTAAATCCTACCATGAGCAAACAAAGGTAGTTCCTAGCTGAAAGTCAAGGTACACAGAGAATGACCAAGTTAATACTCTGTACACGTGCAACAGTTCCACAAAACATCCCACAGTACAAAGCCACACATGGGACTTCCTTGAAAGCTGGACGATGCTTCTACCTTTAACACATGTGACAGTTTGTGCTTACCAAAGCTATTTGCTGATTCCCAACATAACATAAGAAGATGCAATGGAAGAGGGGAGAGTGATGATAGCATTTAAATTTAACCTCCAAAAGGAGGGGAATGATCTTCTTTTCAGGTCCATAGGGAGAAGAAATAATTTCATCAAACTGGAACGAAGGAGGTTTGGGCAAAAAAGTGTTTCTGACATAAAGGATGACTAAATGCTAAACTAGACTAGGAGGCCACAGAAATCTACCACTAGAGTTTTGTCAATTAGAGGTTAAACAAACTTTGGTTTAGTTTATATAAAGAAACAAGATCAACTGAAGAAAGATGGACCTGCTTCAAAGTTACAGAAGGGGCTTCCCAAACACTGACCTCTGGGCACTGAAGTTTCCTTTCTACTGCTCCTGCAGCGAGCAGGAATTCAAAGTATTAGGCTGTCTTACACAGCGTTTGGAAATGGCTGAACTGATGACTCTGGATTTGGGGGAAAATTTTGCGTCGTGTTAAGAATGTGTGAGTACAGGGATTATAACAGAAGTCTGAATGGGCACTGCATTACTCAACAAGGACTGCTGAAAAGCTGTTTGACTTAATGAGTTACATGACACAAACCTGGAAACCAGGCAGCCAAGCCCTGTCTGACGTGCATTTACCAACTTGGTAAAACATCTTTCAGAATGAATGTAAAATAACTATTTGTAAGAAATTCCAGGAAACACGCTGAATGGAGGTAGCAGGCAGGGTGAGAAGGCAGCGATAGTATAATGTGTCTTGCTGTGCGCATGTTTGTGTATCCCTGCCACTGTATCCTCTATAACCATCTGCAGTTGTTGCCTGCCTTGTTTGGGATCCGGACAGGGGCTGTATTTTTAGCTTGACTTCAAACATTGTCAGTGCTTGGCTCTGAGTTGCACAGGCTCTTGCCATTTCTAATATTCATTGTTTGGGACTGGAAAGCCTTATATAGCCTTGAGTTGGAAGATAACGTATTCAGCTTCTGCAGTCACAGGAACTGGCTGACTGATTTACACCCACTTGGTGTTGAGGATTTAGGTAAAGCCTTCAAAAAACTCTCAGTGTTGTTGAGTAGAAACTGGGAAACTTATCTAACTGGTACTGTATTTCACAATTCCATCTTACTTTGTTTCTTTCAGAAGTTCCTTTTTAGACTTTTGGATCGAACCCGACATCTTAGATGGGGCTGTTGTGGTAAGGAATATGGCACTGTCTGGAAACACCAATTGTTCTCCACTTACAGTAGAGGGAGCCTAGAGGGCTATCTTAGATTACGCATTCATCTTTCAGGCTGCTGACATTAGATTAGAAGAATCCATGTCTTTGCCAGTAGTGAAATCAAACCACGAGGAGAGAAAGTGCCAGAAAGCAGACCTACAGAAGTCAGTACAGATTGGAAAAACTTAGCTGGCTATTGGGAAATACTTGTGAGATAGTGTGGTTTAGGCACTACTTCTGAAATTGAAACACCCACTTTGAGGTTGCAAAGAAACACCTACTGCTAATTGGGGTCACAGCAATGAAACAACTCCTGGAGTTAGTTACCTTAGTGCAGCTGTTCTCATAAAGACCGGCAGAAGATGAGAGCTGGGGTTAAAGTATTGTCTGGCAATGTCAGAAATACGAGGCCTTTGTCTCCTCTTTTGACTGCCACTTCTGAGAAATGGCTGGTTTAATAGCCGACATCCAAGAGACCTATCTTGGCCATGAATTCCACGTGGAGGGGTGCTGGTCCATGCAGTTCAGACTCAGGTGCCTACTTTGTTTGTAGAGATGTAGAACGATATGGCACAAAATCAGTTTCCAGGCTGGCCTTTGCAGGCAGAGGAGTACAAAGTCTGTGAATTGTCTGTCTTTAGATGTGAATTAGGTGTCAGCTTGCTTGACACCATCAAAATTTAGCTTGTTGTGAGCATTCCCAGGAGAAAGGTATTTAGGTACCAAAGGAAGTTTACTATAGAAACCATGAGTTGGGTACCTCCAAGGTGACATGGCACCTAAACAGAGAATTTGAAAATCCAGATTTGGCCTTAGACTCATAGAATAGCAGTGAGGTAATTTTGCAAGGGCTGTGTCCTGGTAGCTGCTTTGTATGGCGGCATGGAGTTTGGCCCACGGTTACATTATGAGTCCTTACCAGAGTTCACTTGTGCTGCCTGAAATTAATTCCAGGCTGCAGGGGTCTAGAGGACTTCCAGCTCCCAAGTAACAGGTCCACCAGATAGGCTTATGCCACCCTCGGGGAAGCAATGCACTTGGCTGTGTCTTGCTACATAACTTATGAATGTTTCTATGTACCCCACAACACCAGTTCTAGCCATAGCTTTTCTAGACCTGGCTTTTAGCCCTCAAGACTCAAAATCTGAGACACTGAAAACCTGGAGCCTAAGTGCACTTGAAATCGCAAGAAGTATCTAAGTCTAAGAGCAGAGTTTCTTTGCCCGTGTAGGCAATGGAAGGAGCGAGAATCACCTGCAGAAAGGAGGCATCCCTACCTCTAGGCTGAGATGTCTGGGACACCTTGGTAGCTTTTGGTGCGGGGACCTTGTCCTTTACTACTACCACAAATAGGACTTTTGCCACAGACTTGCTGTAAATGGATCACCCTTATCTCACAAACGTTTCTTTGTAGAAGAGGCAGGAGCAAAGCAGTGCTCACCTTTCGTAAAAAAAGTTAATTTGGAGATGGAGTGTGAATTCCCGTGTCCTAGTATAGATGGTTTCAGAACAAAAGTCTAATCAAGTGTTCTTGCTGAGGCAGTTGTTTCATAAATCCTGTCTTGTTATACGATGCTACTGGTCCTATGTGTTTACTTTCAGTTCACGTTGTTAGCTCTGTTTATTGGCTTTAATAAAAGCTCATCAAGTGAATTGTTTTTAAGTCCTGTTATGAGAAAGATGAACACCAACATGTGGAATAACCTAGATAAATAAACTGAAAGTAGTTGAAAGCTTCTATACTCAGAAGTACCTTATTTGAATTTCTTGCGTGGGAGTATTTACTTGCAAAAGACAGGATATTGATGATCAAACATGCAATTAACTGAAAGGGTTCTGTGTTCTTTGTATTAAACAAAAGTATATTGCATAAAATCTCTGGTAGTTTATTTTTTTAACTCTTTTTTCACTCACTTCTTTAAATGAATGAATGCATATGTTGCAATATGTTTTACCATAAGCTGACTAAATGTAGTCACATATTTTTTAAAGGAAAAAGATCAGCTTTCAGTGACTTAAAATGACATAGAACTGATGATATAAATTGCTTCATCTGTGCAAGCCAATCTGTCCATCTGTTATATTTTATACTGGTTCATTTCTATATTTTAGTCAGAGGATCATTATGAAAGTCCTATCAGATCTCCTATGTAATGCAGCTTGTAGGTCAACTAACAATTTTGAATCAAGCCTGTAGTGTCTATAGGAACTAGTGAGTGTCTCAAAGACTTCTCATTCACTTATAAAGCCTAATGGTGGGATATTTCTGCCTTAATATTTACCACTCCATCACATTTCAGAAATGCTTTTATGTTATCCTCCTCCCTCTGTGCCAGCCTTTCTAGTGCACCTGTTTCTTTTTTTTTTTCTTTTTCCTTTCTTTCTCCCCCCCCCCCCCGCCCCGGCTCCTCACAAGTGTTTGTATTCACAGTTTTTGTGTGTCTGTTTGTATTTTACTCTGCCATCTGACACCCTGTTTCTTTGCTGGGATGTACCTCTACAGTCCCAGTCTTTCCCATTTCCTGTTCAGTTGTCATTTTTATCCTACCCTCTACTCCCAGACACAGAGTTACCTTTGTGCTCTTGACAGCTCCAGCAGATGTCTTGATCTGACCTGAGTGCTCCCCAGCACCTGTTAGCTTTTCCCCAATTCCTGTTTTAAATAACCCCTTCTTCCCCTCCCAATTCCATCAGTTTTCTTGCTGAGTAACGTGGCTCCACCATGCTAAGTAGTCCTTTCCTTCTATGATTCTTCCCCTCCTTATTCCCATCTTATCCAGCATTTAGGAAGAGTAACCTTCCTTTTACATATCTTCTGCAAATGGACAGTTTTCCTTGCCAGCTGCTGCAAGGCGTAGCCATGAAGAGCAGTTCAGGATAAGATTTGTGTGACAATTTCAGGCCTAATGACTGTGTAGTCATACTTGTTTAGAGAGATGTGTTCTGTACAACGTACTTCTTGCAGGGATAAACTGCATTAGTTTCCGATTTTGAAGTCCAGGCATGGCCTAAGATGGTGAGGTCCAACTGGTATGTAGAACCAAAATGATTCAAGAGAGGATTTAATAACTTTAAAAAGTCCAAAATTTGAACCATGTCCTTATTAATCAAAGCATCACAGAATCATAGAATCATTTAGGTTGGAAAGACCTTTAAGATCATTGAGTCCCATCTTTAACCTGGCACTGCCAAGTCCACCACTAAACCACCCAGACATCTTTTAAATACCTCCAGAGATGGTGACTCAACCACTTCCCTGGGCAGCCTATTCCGATGCTTGACAACCCTATAGGTGAAGAAATTTTTCCTAATATCCCATCCAAACCTCCCCTGGCACAACTTGAGGCCATTTCCTCTTGTCCTACTGCATGATCTCTTAACTTCTCCCCCAGATGTGCAATACAAGATTGCCATTACATTCTCTGGCCATTACCAGAGAAATGTGGATCCATGGTGAGATACCCTTCAGTCCTGAGATGCACAGAGTTACCCCTGATAACCAGGTCTGAGGGCAGAAGATGCTGAGTCACAATTGCTGCACCTGAGAGGAGCGACTGCTCTTTTATAAGCAACGCAGATCACATGCGAAACAGGAATACGACCAGCTGCTGATTTTCGCTAGCCTTTCTGAAGCCTATGTGAGAGTGACCCAACTTGATGCACCACCTAGTGACACCCAACCTAAATTCTGACCCCCAAAATGGAATTGGCTTTTCTTAAAACTGCTGTCCCCCTTCCCCATCTCCTAGCCTGCTGCTTTTCACGCATTCCCACCCCCATGTGAAATGCCTCTGAACTACTCTGTCCCACACTGCACATTTTGGAAGCGTGGTGAAGAAATATTCAAGCTGACCCCCATGAAGAACTTGCCCAGATTCAGTTCATTTGCTTAACTCAACAGGAACCCTCGTGTGCTTGAGTAACATCAACGAGCCGTGCTTCCCTACTTGGGAACTGGTGCTACAGGTGACAGCTTAGCACACGGAGCAAACCATTTGCTCTGTTTAAAAGTGAAGAAAACTTTACTCTTTGAACTGTGTGGTGTGAGCATCTCTTCTAAGAAATGTTTTTTCTTAAGGAAGAAGAGAGTACGTCATCTGCAAACCCGTTGACACATTCTCCCCGTATGGAAAATATGAGCTGTGCTAAAATCTAGCAGGTGTATTTGAATTTAACAGAAGATGTCAAGGTTCTCTTTTTAAAACATATTTCTTATTAATCAGTACTGCCAAAGTACAACAAGGTGTAAGATTTAGCATGGTGGTATCCAGATGTTTTCTGGGCTCTTCCCCTTTTCCTTTCGTTCCTTCACAGACTGCTTTGCTCTCCCCCTGAGCTGCCTGTCTCATTAGGCAGTGACTATTGTCTGTTGTGGCTGTTGATACTTGGTGATACGTTGTACGAATGATTTTTGTTTGTATGTTTGTTTGTTTGCTTTGCGTAGGGGCTAAGAATGCTTAATAGAGTGCAAAAGTACGTGGGTGCAATGTAGGAAAACACCCAGGGTGGTTGCTTAATTTGTCACTGAACTGTGGCCATTTTAACAGTCTGCGTGGCCACCTCTCCGTACGATGGGCAGCCTACGGCACATCTGTTCGGGACCTGCAACTGCATTAACCTCGGGATTATGACATCAAGAATGGCATTTGTACAATTAAAAATGTTATCTCACAGGGCAGCCCCTGTTGCCCTCGGCCACCTTTGGGTAAATTGTGTTGTAGGAAAGGTTAAAAAAAGCTGCTGGAACTAATCCTTTTGATGAAACCTTTAACAAGTATGTCAGGCTCCTCTGATCTTGGCCCTGGCAGAGTATAGTCGTAGTTAATGTCCTCGGCTCTAACTCACCGTCTAAGACCCTCTTTCCTGCCGCGTGTTTTCTTCATCAGTTTGTATTTCTGCCAGTCAGTGTCACAAAGCACTTCCTGCTTCATCCCCGCCTGACGGGGTTAAGCCACGCTGATGGTCTGCAGTTGTGTGCAGCTTCATTTTTCATAGATTCTTTCTGATAACCATAACATGAACTCTGGAGTATGTGTTAGGAACTGAAAACAGGCCAAGTGTTTTGTATTAGAGCCTGTATTCCCACATTCACCAATTCTCCAAGGGTTGAAAATGCATCAGTGACATGTATGAGAAAAAAAAGGCTGGGACTAAAATCAATTTTCTCCCCTCTTGCCTACATGAAACAAAATTAAAAGCACAATGAGCCTTATTCTTTTTTCATTTACTGCTGAAATTCCTCTGCCGTCTGTGAAGCAACTCTTGTTACACCACCGTAACTGGAAGGAGAATCAACCCCGGTGGCTGCTGCAGATGTTTATACCTTAAAAAACAGGAGTACGCACAGTTTCTCTATCCACTCCTGTTTTAAAAAGGCAGTAAACATTTTATCTGGATGGATGGATCTAGACCCCAGAGAGCTGCATTAACTAAAACTTGTAACTCGCTCTAAATGAACGACTTGATACTCCCTTATACATGACTGGCTTTCAATATCGTAGTATGTATTGTGACCCTAAGCTGTCAGTTTAATGCCTGTGTTAACACAGATCAAAGGAGAACTGAAACAAAATATAAAAATATAGCAATAAATAACCTAGTGTGCTTTCTTATCTCCATCGAGAATTTTATATTAGGTTGGTTTATTTGCTTGGTACCACAGTCGTCTTTACTTCCGTTGAAAAAACTGGGGTGAAAAGCCGCAATAATCCTTCAGATAAAATGGAAAGAGTTATTTATGTCTGTGCTATTAATAGACGTCTCTTCTTAGAAACAACCATTTGTGGTTTTTTTTTTTTTGTAGCATCAACTTTTCTCCCTGAGATCTCACAACCCTTTTTTTTCCTTTTTTTTTCTTTTTTTTTTACTGTAATGCAGACCCAGTTAACAATTCTGCCTTCCTGGCTGTCAAAGAGATTTCCTGTGGTCTGTTTTTGGCTGTGCACTCAGCCAGTTGCAGTGTATATCAGGCATTTGTTTAAAAAGTAAACAGCTACAGTCATCATCGGCATAAAAATTAACCCATGACGCACAGGATTTTTCACTTTCTTAGCGTGTATCCAAGAGCCACCTGAAGGCTCGTTGAGAGATGGACAGCCAAGGAGTTGAATGCGTTTGAGGGTGGTTGTTGCCATGAGAAAGGCAAGCCAAGTGTCATCGTCTGAATGTTAAACAGGGGTAACCATGGATTTGCTCATGTGATTTGGTCCCCTTGCGCTGCTCAGACAGAGAAAGGGACCGAGGAAACACTGCTGGGGCCTTTCCAGCTGGGGACGGAAGGGGACAGTACCTCCCTCCCTGCCAGCACCAGGCTGTGCAGGTTCCACACAACACCCTTAAAATACATCGGGTTCATTTTCTAAGAACAGATCAACTACAGACATTTTTCTTAGCATCAGTTGAAGAATAATTGTGGTTTCACAAGTTATTTTTCACAGTAACATGTGAAGAAAAAGCTAAATTACTTTACTGTGGTCAGGATGCAGGGGTACGTAGAAATATTTACCAAAAGTAGGTGCCTTCAGGCTTAAGAACCTAATGACATTTTTTTTTCTTTCTTTTTTCTTTTTTTTTTTTCCCCCTGTGCTGCAATTTTGAAATAAGGTGCCTAGTCCTCTTTTAAACATCGGATCACTGTCTGGCTCTGTCTTGTAGTTCCTAAGTATTAAAAATGTTTTTTGAGGCTTGCCAAGAATGCTATATGAGTGAGTAATGCCATTTGACTTACTGAAAGGGTTCTAATGCAATGCTAATTCAATGTAACAAACCTCTCACAGAGCAGTAATACAGCTTCCTTTAAAAGCTGATGAGATACCATATTATAATGTCACAACCATAAAGATTTGCAATGCATTAGTTTTAGGCCTGGCTATTTAAATTTGGGCAGTATAGAGGTTAATCTGAATAATTATTTGCTTTAAGAATGAATCAGAATATATATTTCCTGCATTAGACTGTACTTTTTAAAGAAAGTGTTGTTGGAGATAAATGCCTCTGTTTACAGATGTTAACATATCTTCCAGAAACCTCCTGTTCTTTCTGATACAGAAAACAAAATACTGTTAAATTGTGTAGAGGCTCACAGGTTTTCATCAACCTTGGAAAACCAAACCTAGGGTTATATAACCAAATTCTTTATACACAAACCAATATACCAAGGTGTCGTACAGAGTAATTTGGCGTAGGTCTCATTTCGTCTGACTTTAGCTCCCAAAAGGCTAGTCTCCAGGTACATGTTCCAGTGGATTGTACACCCCATCTTTAAGTTGGAGGTCTAAAGTAGTTGAAAAGGTTCTCGTTTGAAATTGTTTTTTTCTCTCCACCTAAACATGTAACAACAAATGAGACAAAACTTCTTTTTTTTTTTGTCTGGAAATATTGCAAGACACAGAAAAGTTAATGAGCTCCAAAAAAAAGTTGTTACTGGGAGTAAACTCGCTAAAGACGCAGAAGAAGGGTTTCAGAATAGAACATAGGCATCTCAAGTACAGTTTAGGTAGCAGTAGGCATCCATGTTTGGAAGAACAAGCCATTTGCACCTCCTGAGTTAAATCTGTGTCATGAAAGGATGGACAGAGAGGAAATGAATTCATGCAATGATTGGTCTTGGCAGATCCCTCCCGCTCTTGCAGGGACTCTTTCGTCTAGCGTTTGTTAACATTTCCTCTTTTTATATCATCACAGTGGTGAGCTCTTAGATTTTACATTCATCCAAGTGTACAAGGGAGCCAACCTTTCCCAAATAATTCCAGCCTGGGAAGTAGAAAACCCAGGTCCCAAGGAAATTCAGTGATTTCTACCATGTCTTCAGAAAATGTCCTCCTGCAGTGCTTTAGAGCAAGGCTGGGGAGGTGGGAGAGCCTCCAGTCTTCTCCTGAAGCTTCTCCATGTCTAGATGAAGACAGCAGGAGTCCTGAGACCCAGGGGAGATCAGGAGAGAAGGGACATGGTGCCTGTGTGGTGACCAGGAGACAGGGCAGGGGCTTGAGAAGGGTTTGTCTCTGTGCTTGGAGAGCAGTTCCCCTTTTCCATCCTCTGCCCAATATAGAAAGTACATGCAATCCACCCTCGGTCACAACTGAGGGACAAAGGAAGAGCAGAAAAGGGAACATGGGATCTGGAGTTAATGCTGTTCTCAGAGCAATGGAAGTGCCTGGTTCCAGGGCAGCTTGTGAAAGCACTTCACATTTGGGGGCCCTTTATGGGATGTGACATGAAATCACTTTCTAAGCTGAAACTGTGTACTTCCAGTGCTGATGAAGATGCCACTGCAAGTCACTCGTTTCACATATTAAGTGGATCAATTATTTTGGCTCTCTGACCTTCCAGTTCCAGGAATACCCTGGGCTTTTTTGTTCCCAAGCTGTATTTCTTTTTGCACAGACCATGAACTGAATTCATTTCTCTAAGGAACATGCATAAAGTTTGTTTTTCCTAAATTCCTGGCAAACAAGTTGATGAAATCCATATGGATCACAAAGACTGAATGCTTGAGTACAATGTTCCTCATGTGAGCAAACACTTGTCTTTTAAAATAGACGGCTTTTAGCTGTGGGGATTATATATATACATATTTGAGATCCGTTCTGCGAGCCATCAACTAGATTTCAAAAGCATAAGATAGGAAGCTGACTGCTTCTGAAGGTGTTTTCCTTCTTCCTTATGTTAAACATACATGCTTTTCAGATAAGGGTTGTTAATTCTAATTTGTCATCATATCTGATAATTAAAGAAAAATGGTTTAAAAGTGGTTTGAAACTTTCATTTTAAACCCTAATCCATCTCAGCCCAAACGGCTCTGAGTTTTAACCTTATTCTTAACATTGTCAAAATCCCTTCAACACACACACAAACGCACACACCCTGAGTCTCCTACCTTGGCCAAGCTGCAGATGATCCAACCTACTGGGATTTTGAATCAACCGCTTTTTTATATGTCCTGTGCACATCTCCATGCCCCAGCATGTCTCCAGCCCACACCCTCCTGACACCAGACTGCCGGAGACATGCTCAAGTGCAGGATAAGATGGGAAAGCATCTTGGGGGCAAGCGCTTTGAAAGGTTGCAGGGAAGGTGCTTTCTCACACCTCCCAGGCTGCCCAAAGGAAAGCTGTGCTCTTCCCTCCTTTTGGAAAAGGAAGTGGGTGACCAGCTTAGCTAATTAAAAACTGCTTGTCGTTTGTGAAATGAGTAGCAGTGAAATGAATTATCAGTTATCAGAGCTCATCTGTATATACTTAAAATCTGTACGGTGGTTTCTTATCCCTGTCTGTACATGAAACGTAACACCTTCAGGTGCTAGACCCTATGGCTGTGTCACCGCCAGGGGACCGCGGCCTTCCGATGCAAATCCTCTTTGACATCCCCCAAACCTGCTTGGGAGCTTCCGCACCAGCCAGGTGCTTCACCATGCAAAACCTTCTCTCTTTTAGGGCAGGAGCAAAAAGGTGTGTTTATTCATATTCTCTACTGTCTTATCTCCTCACCTCCTCAAAAGACAGAAGTGGTCTTAAAACTCCATGGGAAATGCGTGTGACAGAGCCAAAAGCATTGGTGGGAGAGTGAGCAGCAAAATGGGGAGACAGCAAAGCAGGATGGCTGGGTTTGAGTGGCCAGGAGAGTGAGGATGGGGTTGGTGTCTCCCCATAAGGAGGCTGAGTAGGGCTGGGCAGCTGCCTTCTGCACCTGGGGGCTGGAGGTGGCTACCGGCCACCTGTGGTAGCCCTACACAGTAAGCCACAATCATCAGTTTCTCTGCGAAATAAAGCATAAGTTTTTTAGTGTACAGCCCTAGAAACCTTTAAAATTACTTGAGAGAAGAATAAAAGCAATTACCAAAATACATGGTTAGAACCAAGGCTGTTTCCGCTGATTTTTTTCCTAAATGTTTATTTTGTAATTGGAGTGAACAGTGTGTAGTAAAAAAAATTAAATAATTGAGAAAAGTTTTCCTTGGCAAAAAGAAAGCATTTTATAAGCAGCAGAAGATGAAATGTCAAGGCAGCTGTTGGATTGCAGTCGCTATGGTAATCATAACATAACACTTTGATTAGTTAGGCACACGGCGGAGTCCCTGGGTAAGAGTCCGGGGGTGGCAGTGGTGAAGGGCAGGTTGCTGTTTTTTTGAGGACGTTTTAAAAACTCAACGCAGAGAAGGATCTGTCCTTTTTAAAGGACAATGTATGCTGAGTTTTATGCTAAAATATATTTGTACACACATTTGGGGACTTTAAAAAAATCCCATCTTGAAACTAGTAACATTCAGGCACTTTTTGCTAAAATAATGTTTGCAGGACAGAAGGGTGATTCCCTTAAAATGGGGTCTGAGCATCTTATGTCTTTCATGTATTTCTATTCACAACAATCCTGTGGAACAAGGAAGTCTTTTATTCCCATTTTTTTTTGTGGGGACGAGAAACCAGAAAGGTGATGGTGCGGGTTCATGAGAAAACGCAGGTGCTTGGACACTGCATCACCTAACGCGGGCACATCCAAACTACCTGCCTAGTGAGTTAGGCTCACCCGTGTCTCCATTTGTGCAGGTTTTTGATAGCGGCATGAAACGAACATGTTGAAAACAAGGTAGAGCTTCCTTTTCGGTTTCCTCCTGCTCTCCTCCACTTCCCACAAACCAGAACTGAGCCTTAAATACTGTGCTATTGGTTAGAAGTGAACATTCCTTCCAGTTCGTCTTTTGAAAGGAAGGAAAGAGGGTAGGTCAGTTTTGAAGAAAAGACCTCACTTCCCAGCTTCAGTAGTGGGTTGAGACCTAGGAAAAGCTCCTGGTGGAGCTGAGCAAGGGTATGCCTGGTTGGAGTTCGCATCAGGATGTTCACTGCTGCCTCGCTGCTGCCTCGCTGCAAACAAGGATATTTCAACTCTGTATTTGTGGTTTCTCTTCACACCTTTTGTCTGTTGTGTTTATTTTGACTAGAAACTCCTTCGTGGGGTGGTGAGGGGGGGCAGTGGCTTCTGTGGCATGTGTGCACAGCCCGGTATGCCTCTGAGGCGATTTGGATGCTGTAAGTACACATTGCCAATGCAAACAGTACAAATAATGTTACATATTCTTTCAAAGTGTTGAAATACATGAATTACCCAGGATGACACATCACCTGTTTATCCTTTTGTCTCTCTGAAAAAGACAAATCAAGATCAACTTGGGCTTGGTATTTTTTGCACGGGGAACCTTGAAGAGGAATGACAATCCTGTACCTTGTAACAGGTTTCCCCAAGACAGACTTTCTTACCTCTTTCAGAGCTGCTGCTGATTTTGTGCGGTGTTCAGAAGTCAGGGGTGCTAAAATCAATCCCTTCTCTATTCTGTTTCTCAATTAAAAATCTCCTCTCGCCTTTGTGAATTCAGGGATTAATTCCTTCTTTCAGCTCCCACTCTTTTTCCTGGGCAGCAGCCGTCTCCCTCTGACATCCCCTGCAGCTATAGCAGCCCCAACACCCTCATCCCCAACACCCTCATCCCGGGGAGCCCCATCCCCAGAGCAGCCCCTCACCGGTGCGCAAACTTCTCTGGTTTGACTGCACGGATCGGCTTGTGGGACGGAGACCTCGGCGCACAGCCTGAAAAGCCATTTCAGCCCGACAAGTGCTGGAGTACTACAGTCATGTAAAGTAATACCTAAACAAACCCACAAAACCTAGAAGGGAAAAGATTTAAGTCCTGTAATTGCCCTAAGCTTTGCTAATTGTGAGACCACCAGCCGTGATAAAGGAAATTGATTTCATCAGTTGTCAGTCATCCTCCTTTTATTAATGATCAGAAGTTCACATCTCCTCCAGGCAGGGCAAAGTCCTGCTCTGCTCTGCTCCTCTCTGTCAGGCTGAAAGCTTTGGCTATAGCAAACGCTCGCATGTTACGCGGGGAGTTTTGTCTCTTCCCGGTGGATTCTCTTGCTGGGATCATGCTGAGACGAGTCCTTGTCCTGACAACATCACTTGGAAGTTTCTTGTCAGGCTTGTTCCTTCATCCCTTTGCTTATTAACTAATACATCTGACTTCTAGGACACAGTTTGTCTGTGCTGTGGCTAAACTGGTTTCTGTTAGGAACAGCTAGGCAGCTACATTACCCTGAGAGGGTTTTTCTAAGTACAGAGATGCAGGACGCTGACTGATTCTAAGTTAAAAAAAAAAAAAAGCACTCTTCTTTCAATTTTACATGAAATTGAATTTAAATTAGCCGTATTGCTAGTTAAGATTTTTGTTTGAAAATACAGCAGGGAATGTTCCTCGCCACCTCTCCTTTACTCCAGTGCAAAACTAACTCTTAAAAAAGCTGTTGAAAGATGGAATTTTATCAGAAGTGAACTTGAAATTTTGCTGGCTGTGTATCCATCAATTCTTGCTTGTTAGGGTTTCAGTTTCAGGTAGATGTGTATTGACAAGCCTTGGTACTGCTCTTGGAAAAATGAGAGAGCTCTTAAAAATAATCAGAGAAGAATGAAAAAGAAAACCAGAACAGGCATGTCCTTCTCCCTCTTCATTCTAAGCAAATGGTTCTGGCAACGCTCTTCCAGCAGTGCTGACTAGAACTGTACAGACGAAAAAGCTATAGCAGACTTTCAAGCTGTCAGCACTGAACTTTATTCTCACTAGAAATGGATCATTTTAAAATTTATTGAAGGAACATTGGGAAGAAAAAAAAAATGTTTGGGGGCCAGATGAGAGGTTTTGCTTAAATGTTGATTTTTGGTTTGCCTCTTTCTGTCTACTGTATTCAGGCTTGTCCATCTAAGGGTTAGACACCTGCAGTAGGGCACAGGAACCCCAGCCCTGCAGTCTGACACAAAAACTGGTACTGCGGTATCCAAGTGCTGCATTTCATCAGCGTTCCCATGAAGAATCATGGGGTCATGCATCTTTAGTGCTTCAAGCAAAAATACTGTGGACTCTGGCAAGGGAGAATGACAGGAGGAGAATGAAAGTATAAAGTGGGGCCTTGGGACCCACATTGACTGTGCAGTACCATTTGTTAATTTTGCACTTTAATTAGACTTGTGAATTCAGTACCTTGTGAGGTATTCATCTGTGAAAAACTTCTAATCACAAAGTTCCAGTGTCTTGGAGAATCTCAAAATCTTTTAAAGTCATGTTTGCATCACAGCTGTTCAAGTAAAGATGTAACTTTTATGGAAAAAAAAAAATATATGAAGGAAATGGATGATATGCTCCAGAAATGGAAAACAAGATGGGGAACTAGTGAGCTGGGGTAGAAGAGATGAAGGTTAGTAGGAGGAAAGGAAATTTTGCAGAAGGATAGTAGGAGTAGAAGATGGCAGAGAGGAGAAGTGGAAAGGGAGGAATTAGAGGGCAGGTGTCTGGGTACAAAACCTCGCTGGAGCCCAGCCTTGAAGGAGAGCTGGGTCTGCAGAAAACACTGACACCCTCAACGCGTGAAGGAGATTTTGCACAAGATTGAGACCTGTGTTTGCTGCAGCAGCAAATATGTGCCTCAAAGGTACCCCCCAAAGAAAAGAAAAAAGGGGGAATGGAGTGCTGCCCTCTGTGATGTGCAGAAAGCTTCTCCGGAAAACCCACGTAACGAGTGCTGCGCAGTGCTAGGAGGAGTGTTGTGACAAGAAGGAGAACACTGCTTGTTGCACTTTCTTATCACTCTGTGACCTTAATACATTTTATTATTTTAAACACTTAACTGTGTTATTTAAAACCTCTTATAATTACTCAGTTCTCTAGAGGCATAATTACAGCTTTTGCACAACAGCCCTGGGTAGATCCTGAAGCAATTATTGAGGAAATCCTGTGAAACACTATATTGTAGAAGCACTCTATGGGTTAGTTATAGCGTAATAATTAAGGGCACATACATAACTTGCTAGCTTACCGCCTCTTCATACCTGCAGCAGGAAACAGCAGTATCAGGAGGACAATACAAGGGACAGCACTGAGTCCCTGTCAGAACTGTCACGCTCCACAGTCACTACCTGAGCATTGCTCCTTACCCAAGGCAACGCCTAGCAGTGCTGGAGTCTGACTGGGATGCAGACAGTCAGAGGTCAGGGAACAGAAAAGTCATTACCATTGTTAGATGACTCTTTGGGTTGAATTGATATTTATTCGCTGTTTAGATACAATTGAAACAGGTGTGACAACTGAGATTGACATGCTAAAAAGTAACAAGACAAAAATTACACGCCATTTCCAGCCTTTTTTGTTTTCATCTCCACTTTGGGATACGTGGCATCGTTTCTTCTCTCTATAAAGTTCTTGTGGGACTTCCCTCTATTCTGTCTATTTTAAAGATTTTCCTTTGTTTTGTTGTAAAAAGTTGAAGTGTTGCGAAGCAAGAGCAGCGCGTGAGTGTAGGCAGCTTGCTGAGACTCTGCCTCTATGGAAGTGCCACCTCTTACGGGGAAGAAGCCTGGTGTCCATCTGAAGAACGTCCATGGGGGAAAGCAGATATTTTTTGAGGCACCCTCCAGCAGTGAGCTGCTCGTTGCCAGTTTATCTCTGTGTTTAAACAGTAATCAAGCTCTTCCGCTCTCAGTTGGTGATTCACAGTAATTTTGTCCTATACAGGCTCTAGATTAGATGAAGGCAGCTGCGTACATTTGATCAGACTCTCACATCAGCTGAATTCTGACAGGCTGGCACTGTCCTGTTTTTAGCACCATCCTTCATGCATACAAATACTCTGGCATGAGGGTTTCCTAAACTACATGGCTGAGGCTGACCAGCATGAGAACCCTGCTACTGCAGAGAATGAGTAAGTGCCTTGCCTACAAAGTTCAGGCTATTTTGTTTCCCATTTAGGTCGCTGCGCTGGAAACGCGATACGTCCAGTTAATCTTCAACGGGCGATCTCAGACGTTATAGATCCACTTATACCTTGTGATGAATTACTGCAGTGTTTGGCAAATATTAAATAACATTTTTTTGTTGACATGGAAGTGTGACCTGCAGGCTGCAGCTGGTCCCAGTGTTTGGTGCTGTTTGTGTCCTGCCGTCTGGCTCTTCCTCCCTCTGTTCTCCCGCTATTGAGACGCAGCTGGTTTACGTCTGTCACAATCAATGGAAGGACATTTCCGAGCTGGTAATTGCTGAGAGGATCCGGTGCTGATGGCTTCTGGAGCTGCCAATCCGGGGAGCAGCTTTTGGCTCCTGCTGCGTACAGTATGTCTGCAGTTTGACCATTTATCTCACTTTACATACTTGAACTGAAAGAAAGGTTTGTGCAAGCACTTGCTGCTCATTCCCTGGCATGCCTTTCTCCCCCTTGTCCCCTCCCTCCCTCTCTTGTGTGTTATCAGCTATTGCAACAGCACTAAAATGTGTCAAATAAGGTGAATGCTGTTGTCTAGTTCTGGAGTAATGCTTCACAGTGACTCCATTCAAAATATGACTTTGAAATAATCGCTGGTTCACAACTATGGGAAAAAAAATATGATTATTCTGGCTATATTCTAATTGAGTGTTGTAGGCCCAAACTGTCAAACTTTGGTGTTTAAATGCAGCTGCATAAAACGTATTGAGGCATTTTCATAGGTGTTTCTAAGCTCAAAAGCTGGTGACGACTCTCTGAGATACAGATGGTGGAAGAACAATGAAATCGGGCTGCTGCTGCAAGTGGTTGAATTGCTTCATTTAAGATATCAGATAATAAAAATATTGAGTGGGATCCAGCCTGCAAAATCCTGCTTATGCTGGGACTTAGGTTCCTAAAAGCCACTCAATTTCCAGTCTTGCTTAATCCGATGGGAATCTAAATTCACTAAGCCACTAAGCCTCACTACCTAGTTGAAAGCTCCTTTGGTTCCTGGTTTTATTCACCTGCAAGTGCTCAGATTGCTGTTGCTAGGAAATGGGTGTCTGTCTGTCATCTAAAGCAGTTTGGGATTCAAACCGAGGAGGACAGGTACTCAAATAATGCCCAAGCCCCTTGGAAAAAAAAAAAAAAAAAAAGAAAAATGAGATTTCGTCAAACCAATGATTACTTTCATTTGACATAATGACACTGCCCATGTGTTGCTGATTAGCTGAGTGTCTAGCATGCTGACAGAAGAAGGGAGATGCTGGGCAGTTAGCACACTGACAGAAAACTGCCAACAGAAGACAAAAACTATTTAGCATCTTTCTTTCATCTAAAGAGCATGTGGAACCCTTATAGCTCTTAGTGGAGCCCAGCTGGACCCAGCTAATTGCAGTTTGCGCCCTCCTTATATTAGATTATCAGTGGATAAACAAGAAAAACTGCCTTGGGAGCAGGGGTCAGAATAGTAGGTATCTACCTTTTCCCCTTCAATTTCTCAATTTTTTATAAAGCTACACAGAAATTGTATTGAAGAAAGCTACTAAAATAAAAATGTTACCCTTTTCCCTTCCCTTCCCTTCCCTTCCCTTCCCTTCCCTTCCCTTCCCTTCCCTTCCCTTCCCTTCCCTTCCCTTCCCTTCCCTTCCCTTCCCTTCCCTTCCCTTCCCTTCCCTTCCCTTCCCTTCCCTTCCCTTCCCTTCCCTTCCCTTCCCTTCCCTTCCCTCCCTTCTCCTTCTCAGTCCTGTTCATTCCCTTTGTTTAATCTGTTTTAACTTTAACCGGTTGCTACTCTCCATCACAACTTCTGCGGCGCTGCTCTCTCCTCTGCTGCTTGATGTGTGTGTATTTGTACAGGGCGGAATGCTGTCTTCCTGCTTTGGCATCTTCTTTGTTTAGCTCACCTGTTGGTCAAGACTGTTCACATCCGTTTGCTTCTCAGGCTCCATGGAGACTGCGTATAAATCCAAAGTGAGGTGACAAAGACATCATAAAAAGGTGTGTTTGCTTCAAGACACATATTGAGAAATTTCTGATAAGTAGGCACCAAGTAAGTGGAAGTAAACATCCTCCCAACTCTACAGGATAAAGAAAGTTCACAATAATCTCTCTTGTTTCTTATCTCATGCCTTCAGAGAGGTGTCACCAGATGGCAAGAACTGTAGAGAACCCCCACATCCTATTTTTCTCCTCACTGTTTTCATCATTGGTCTATTATATCAGATCTATACTAGGTGAAGGATGGAGAACATCAGCTTTTCTTTACAAAAGACCGAGGTTAAATAGCTACTACAGCAATCTGCAGAAGCCTTAGTCTGTGTATGCCAGACTCCTCTGTCTAGCTCTGTTCTGGTACACATATGAATAGTATGGCATGGTATTTGGAGGAAGGAAAAAGAGGGTGGCAGTCTGTTCCCCTCTGTTACACCCCACGCCTGGGTGTGCACAACTCAGCTTTGCAAAGATGAGCACCAGAAGGCAGGAGATCACCTCAGGGTTGCATTTGGTCTGGCTGTGAAAATCCATTCCTGATTCAGTTCCTTGCACATGGGCAAAAGAAAAAAAAAGTATTTTGGAATAATTTTCTGGCTCAAAATTGCTTAGTTACTGAAATGTGGCAGAACAATATGGAAGGTTACGGAAGATTAATTTGACAATTGATGGAAACATTTCTGTGGAGCAATCAATTTCTAATTATTATTCAATTACACGTATTAAAAATCTCTCCAAAAGCATATTCTTAAAGGGAAAGCTCTTCAAAACAACAGGACAAAATGTGTGCAAAGACCTTTTGCGCTGAATTTTTAGCAGTGTCTATCAGCTTTTTATGGCTGCAGATGACTACAAACAGAACATGACAGAGGAAATCAGGCCACAGCAGACTATCAATGATAGCTAAACTGGTAAGTAAAAAGGCACATAGATAACTGGAAAAAATACTTGCCTTTTAAAAATTTAATGGAAATGTGCTTTATTTCTATTTTCAATAGGACAGAGAAGACTAGAATTCAGGGACCTTCAGTATGACCTAGGACGGCCTTGTTCCTAAAATTTTGTTGATTTCTTAATAGAAAATTTCTGTTTTCCTAAAGTTTTATAGCAGTAGGTGTTTAAGTAGAGAAAATATCACAGAAAGAACACTTACAGGATTGCCTACTGTCTATGATTTACCCGATGGAACAGAAATGTTTGCCTTTCTTTGCGAGATATGAAAACCATTAATTTAATATAAATTTTGAAAAAACCTATTCTAAGGTTCATTCACAAGAAAGGTGAACAAATAGATTTAAAAAAAGAAGACAAATATCATTCAAGGTTTAAAAACTCCTAAACTGCAACACAGTTCCACTGAATTTATCGTGGCTCATACCATCCTTGAGAGAATAATTTTGTGTGTGTTCTTATCCCAAACCAAACAAACCATTCATAAATAAGTGTGTGATATATTTGTCTGTAGGTTAAAAGAATAAACCCCTTAAATGACAACACATGCACAAAACTTCAATAATGATAAAAGAACTGTAGGAACTGATCTTTCAATTTGCGCCACGCAGCAGCAAGTGGATTCACCCATTTTAGCTCCTTAAGGAAGGGGGAGTGGGGAGGGGAAGAAAAAGCTTATTCAGAAAATTGTGCATTTCATTTTTATTTGCCCGGGTAAACAGTGGAAATCCATATCAAACACCAGATGTCTGTTGCATTACAGCATTAAGGCCTAAACCCAAATATTTGAATGTTGTACGAACATTGGGATGTGAATCACACTGAAGCTTCTTTGACCTTAGTGAATGAACACGTAAGGCAAATGAGAGAATAGGCTGTGGCACTCATCACACAGGGCTGAACCACACAAAGATACTCAAAATGATAAACGACACCTTCAGAACTGACTTGAGGTACGAATTCTGTAGCAGATAAAGAGGATAAAAGGAAAATAATCACAGATGAATGTGATTATTGCACTGATTTTATCACCACATGTCACAACATGATTTTGGGGCAAACCTTGTCATCTGATACAGTGAGCATGGCTGTGCCTCTCTCACTTGACCAGACACAGACGGTGGTCTGTCCAGTCCTCCAGTTCCCATCACCCCATCATCTTCTTCAGAAGTTAAATGTGCAGTAAATTAATTTCTTGGAGCGTTATCAAGATTTTCTTGACAGAGGCTTTGCAGATAAATTTGGGTGACCACATGCTGGGAAGAAAATTGGATTATGTTCTCTTCAAGTTCCATCTTTCTGGAATCAGGAAATACGCCTTCTCTTCTAAAGCAAACACGGCTAAATTATAAGGTTCTTGGTCAAGTTCCATAAGTTTCTGCAAATAGGTTTTATGTTTTGTTTGACCTGTTCACGAATTTGCAGCTACGCCCCAAGTACTAAGTGGCTGCTTCCCTCTTACTCCTGTTGTATAAGAAACTGAGCTGTTGCAGAAGGTGGTTTCTGAGCCTATACTAAGAGTTGTTTGCCTCATACACATTAATTTTATCATTACTACTCATTAATGATTTTGCAAGCCTCGTTATTGTCCAGTGTCAATGACAGTGTTTCATCCTAAAAATTTAAAATACAGCACGTACTATATACTTCACTGTTTTTTATCATAATACTTCACATTCCTCCTATACTGCATGGCTAATTCTCTTATTTAATATGTGTGAGAAAAAGCTGAAAAAATACTTTCTAGCCTACCAAAGCAGTACTCTGAACCCTTACCCCAACTTTAAGTGCTTTAAGTCACATCCCTGACATGTCAGCAAAGAAATATAAAATACTACTTGGGAGGTACACTTAGTTTGCAAAATTCTTTAAAACTCAACCACTGAGAAAAGGGTGATTCTCTGATTACTGTGTTCATGAGGTACTCTTGCACTGCACTGCATCCTGATGCACTGCCTGAAAATGAATTAAATTGAGAAAGATAAACCAGCATCTCAAATATCTTTATTGTTTAATACAAAGAACAAGAACTGAGCCTCCAGAACTCTCCATTCAACACATTTAAGGTTCACACAAGGTTTTATTCTGATCTTATTATTCATACCAAGCAGTGAAATCTCTGACTGTTGCCTTTGCATTTTTTTCATTTTGATTAGTAGGTGCAAAATATAGTTTCCTGATCAAAGGTTTGAGAAATAAGATTTTTACATTAAAAATATCTTACAGATGCTAATGATTTTGTGGTTTTTTTTACTCAACTTTCCTTTTTCATTTTCTTTTTTCCCCACAAAATTAGCCCCACAAATGTAATTCTCAAAACAGAAGTTAACATTTCTTACAGTCAGATGACTGCTGGAAAAGAATATAATGTGTCATAAACTAAATATTTCATTTATTATGCCCTGAAACATAGCATCTCACCTGCTTGACTAAAATAAATCATTAACACCATGAGTTCATAAATAACTTGAATAACATCCTTTCTAAGAGTATTTTTGATATAGTCCAGTCAGGCTGAATTCAAAACATTCCTATGGCTCTAAAAATATACATACTCGTGGTTTCTCCTGTTACAAATTCGTTATTACACTTGATACTAAAGTCCACACACTAGCAGCTCCAACATGGAATTTTCTAACACATTTGTTTATCTTCGGCTCAGATTTAGACACAATAACACTGGTTAATAACTGCCTAGTTGTGCTAGCTTTCTAAAATACATAGACCATTTGCTGTCCTGTGCTATGATAACCAAAAAAAAAGATAGTAGTAACATTGATTAAGCTGATGGTGATGGGGTTAGACTGTACAATTCAGTGAACTCTTAATGAATATGTTTCTTTACATTTTGGTGGCTTAAACCCGTTTTTTTCTTTGCTACTAAGGTCTGTTTCACCCAACATAATTGCATACCTATTTCCAGAAAGCTTCCTTCAGAATTATAAGAGCTGTAATTTCCATTATTTCATTTTGCAAAGAAAAATCAAACAAAAATAGATGTGAAAGTTTATCTTGACTTTTTTTTCCCCAGCATGGATGAAGACAGCTAGAGCCTACCTCTCTTAAAAGTGTTTTCAACTTGCTCAGTGTAATAGCTTCACAGTGTGAGTCCTTGACTGGCAAAATAACAGGTATTACCTAGTATTTTCATTAAGGTTTTTCTTCTCTCTGTTTTTCTTCTAAGAGCACTGAAAACTTTGTGATCTGGAAAAAAAGAAAAATAACAGTACTTGTGGATCTTTGGTCATGGGAAAAAGCCTGGGAACTTCTAATTCAGTTGTCATTAAAAAAAAATCTATTAGTATGAAAGCTTTAACTGGGTACTTAGTTGAAGGATCCCTCATGTTTAAATGGTACAGTGTACAGGCGTATCAATAAAATTCAGTTACTAGCTGGAGAATAATGGACCATTTAAGCTCTTCAAAAGTGAATTGGTCACTCCTGAGTGAAAATGGTTTGCAAGCTGTTTCACTGGCATTGAAAATTATGAACCTACTGTCTTACAAATGTGTTTCTTATATCCCTGTTCCCTCCCAGTTGCTATATCAAGTGAAACACAGAAATAACAATAACTAGCAATTATCACTGAGAGTTCAACAGATTTATAAATGACCCTGGTTTCCCTTTTCACATCCCCTCTGGGACAAGAAGCAGCCCATGGTGTGTCTGATTTTGGACTTTGCACACATCTGTTGGCTGGATAAGAAGGACACACTAAATAGCCAGGTAACAGGGGAACTCCATCATCCTTTATTGGGAAATCCAGATGGAAGATGAGTGGATAAACAGAGTGAAGGGAGGCCTTGTAGACTGACTTGCTCGTAGACTCTTGATTTCTGGACGTGGAGGGGTCAGCAGACATTTCTGTGGCACACAACTTATTGTGTAGCATGGCTTTATCCTCATATCAACCTCATGGTAGAAAGAAAAGTGGCAGCCACAATTACAAAGAAAGTTACCTCTCCCACAGCCATGTTCTGCAAGGGAAACCTGCCCAAGCAGTGACGAAGCTGCTCTGAGCTCCAGCAGGTCCCATGGCATGACCAACAAACGTGGCAAACATCCATCTGCCATTTAGATGTGGTTTTATGTGCTGTAGCATGGTGTTCCCATCAGTCCTAATCTTTTCTAGGCAGTTGTAATTGCATTAGTTCAAGTTATGTCATGTCTGAGGGCACAGGTGTCTAAACTTGTTGGAGCTGCTGCCTTTAGGTACCTTACTGGGGAATTAACTCACTGACATTCATGTCCCGCCTTTCTGGAACACAGAGAAAAGCTATTTGTAAAATGGGTTCACCTACATTACAAAGAAAAAAAAAGTTCAAGCACTGAACTCTCTATAGAACCCCTGATTGTCCACACAGCTTAAATGCTAGCTCACTCCCTGTCCGGTTTTGGGTCATTTCAAAGTGTTGCAGAATCACACAGTGGTTTATGTTGGAAGGGAGCTCTTGAGATCATCTAGTCAGCAACCCCTGCTCAAGTAGGGTCACCCAGAACTGGTTGTCCATGTCCATGTCTAGACAGGTTTTGAATACTTCCAAGGAAACTCCACAACCTCCCTGGACCATCTGTTCCAGTGTTTGACCAGCTTCACAGTAAAAACATTTTTTGTTGCTTTCAGGTGGAATTCCAGGTGTTTTAACCTCTGCCCATTCCCACTTGTCCTGTCACTGGGCACTACTGAGAAAAGTCTGGCTGCCACTTCTTCATCAATATATCAATGTATATTTTTATACACATTGATAAGGTAGTGCCCATCCGTATAGCCCTCCCCTCCCCCCCCCTTGTCTTCTCTGGGCTGAACAGGCCCACCTCTCTCAGATAGTATTAATGTGAAAGATGCTTCTATCCCTTAATCATCTTCATGGCCCTTTGCTGGAGTAGATCAAGCATGTCCATATCTTTCTTTTACTGGGGAGCCCAGAACTGGACACAGTACTGCAGGTGCAACCTTTCCGGTTCTGGGTAGGGAGGAGGGATCACCTCCATTGACCTGCTGGCAATGCAGGTTAGGAACGCAGCCCAGGAAGTTGTCTGTTTCCTTTGCTGCAGGAACACATTGCTGGCTCATGGTCAGTTTGGTGTCTGTGAGGACCCTGAGGTTCTCAGTAAAGCTGCTTTCCAGCCAGCTGATCTTCAGTGTGTACTGTTGCCTGGGGTTATTCCTCTCCAGGTACAGGACTTTGCATTTCCCTTTATTGAACTTCATGAGATTCTTTTCTAAGCAGTTCTTTAGCCTGTCAAGATCCCTCTGAATGGCCACACACCCATCTGCTGTGCCAGCCACTCACACCATTTATTTTATTTTTTTTTTAATCTGTGAACTCTTTGAGGGTGCACTCTGTCCCCGTATCAGGTCATTAATGAAGAGACTGAACAGTATTAGCCCCAGTATTGACAACTGGTCAAGCATGAGAATGTTGTGGGAGAAAGTGTAAAAGCCTTACTGACATTGAGGTAAACAACATCTACTGCTAGCTCTACCAAAGTCAATCCTCCTATGTGGTTTGGGTGATAGTTCACTCCAGAGCTTGTTTCTGAAAAGCGTTACAGATAAGGCTGTACAATGTCTGGCACCCTCCATTCTCTACAGATGTCCTATACTATTCCACCTGGTTTTGTACGCAAAGAAACACCCACATGTCCTCCTGCCACATCCCAGGGCATGCATCACATACCCTTGAATTCATGCTGTAAAAACCCCACTGTGATAATGGTGAGAATGCCCTCAGTCTTCAGACACTTCAATCTGCAACAAGCACTCAAAATAGTCACCATGATTCAGGGCTAAAGGAATACCACAGTGGGCAGAGAAGATCAAGGCCAGCAGCTGCATGGTGGACAGCACTGTTTGACAGGACACATGGTGAGCACCGTGGATGCAAACAAGTCCTTGCCATGAGCAATCTGATGATGTCCCTGCTCATTGCAGGCGAGGTTGGACTAGATGACCTTTAAAGGTCCCTTCCAACCCAAACTATTCTATGATTCTATGTGGCTTAAAACCCAGGGACCAGTTTCCTGTTCTTTTGTTGTCTGGCGGTAGAGGCATAGCCAATTATTTTTGTCAGGGCTGCCTCTAATTGTTTTTATTGGAGGTTAGGAAAATATTTTCTTCCTTCTGTTTTTCTCATTATCTGATTGATAGGTACATGCTCTGACTGCAAAATCCAGTCTAGTGCAGTTTTGTTCAGTAACTTATATTGTGCCATTAACATTTTTAAGATACTCAATTCCCAAACCAATGGCAATGGCAATACAATACCAATGCCAAACCCAAAAAATGCAAAACAGGAAAAAAATCTTCCTGTCTGTATTCTTGGGGATTTTTATGGGTCCCTTTTAACTTCCATGGCAGTTTCAGCTAACTGTGGCCTTATCAGGTAAAATAATGTACATTTTATAGTATAAGACCATAAGCAAAATTATTTGTCTTTTTGAGTGCTTAGTTTTTGGTAACACACGTACAAACTACTGGTTTGCACGTTTGCCTGTCCTGCTGCCTGAGAACTATACTAATCACACCCTGTGGAGGCACTTGTGGACAAGTAAGGATTGAGGCTCCTGCGCTAAATTTTGTTTCTTTTGCATAATCTTTTTATTGTATCTCATTTCCAACTTCCAACTTTGCTTTGTAATTGCCACACTCTTGTATCTGTTCCTCCTCTGATCAGTCAAACAGGCCATCATGCTCCTGACCTTACTGTTGTCCATGCTCTTTCCCCAAAATGTTACTCTTATTTGATGGAGTTTCTATTCTATTTATGACAAAATGTTAATTTTATTTTACAGAATATCTGCCTCTTTCTAAAACTGCTCAGATTCACTGGTTATGGTCCTCAATCCCCTTTCCTTAGGGAAAAAGTGCTATTTGCATAGACTTAGTAGTCTCCTTACCATTAAAGCATTTACTTTGTTTTCATTGAAAAAAACTTGTTACCAAATACAAGCCAGATGGTGGCTTATTTTTCCAAAAGATAACCTTTAATATCGACAAACATGCTGCTCTGTCTCCAGGGGAAGAAAAATATTTGGTGCCAATTATATCTCTCAAAAAATTTACTTTGCAGAGACTATAGCCTCCTTTTCTACATTTATTGATTGTTCTGTGTCGATACAAGTGAATACATCTATCTCTTCTCTCTACAGTGGTTCTTTTTTGTCTCCTTTACTTACTGTCTGATTTGTAGACAAATTAATCTTCCTCTGATTTTGCACAAAGGAAACTTCACAATGGCTAGTCTAGAAACTCAGGTTTGATCATATGCTGTTGGGATTTTACTTTATTTTTAACACCGAATATGTGGGAGCTTCCTCTCACAGCGTAATGAATGATGTTGCTTTCCAAATGTATTATTCACATCCACTGTATAAATTCCCCTTATGGGTATAAACACAGCTTTGAAAGATGCTGAGTTTTCTCTGTTTTATTTCTTCAGCTTGGACTTTTCTTACCATGTTAGTGTTGTTGTCCCTGACTTTGTATTAGCCTGTGCATCTGTCCAGCTTCAAATTAATGATACTCCACTTACTGTCACGATCTACTGATGTTCTGCTGTGACATAAACAAATCCTCCACTTAGCAAAGGTTATTTAAGGTAGTGCTTGCGTTGCCATCTTCCTTGTCTAAGCAATGAATGTCCTGCTGGCATTTGGACAGTTTCACAAAATAACGCGCTCCATTGCAATCCTAGTTTTTCTTTTAAATGTCAGGGATTCTCTGGGCTTATTGGTCAGCTTGTGTTTAGCATGTTGTGTTTTAGGGGCATAGGCAAACTCAAGGGTCTCAGAAGTAAGTTAGTGTCATAAGACAAGTGGACATGGTCTTCTCCAGGGAGACTAAAGCTGAACAGCGTGTATATATGTTACTTGAGGCATTTGTAGCATGTGGCACTAGGCATCACTCTCTGGGAATAGTATATTTAGCAGTGTTGCTTATTTATCTACCATAGGAGCTAATGAAGGGCTGGCAACCTTCAGGCTCAGCTCCCCAGCAATCCACTTGGTAGCCTATAAGCAAGGCAAGTGAAAGAACTGTAACAAACAGTCCGCTTTTGGGTGGAAACTTTCAGAATCAGCAGATTCTGAAACCCACGTGTGCTTCTTCACAACTTTGGCAGCCTCATATAATTTCCGAGAAACATTTCACTTTTGATTAATCACCTGTCTCCATCCAAAAAAGTTCCATTGAAAGACTTCTAGCAAGCCATATGCATGGCTATAATTTCAAAAAGGCCTACACATACAATAGGATTTTTTTAAGGCAATGTTTTCTGGAAACAGAGTAAAAGTCCATTTCTATCCCACAGAGATAGCAAAAGGCTGCTGACATGAGAGATTAAACAGACAAACTGGAAAGAAGATAAATAATCACACAATATTAGTTATCATGTTAAACTGTGGTATGAGTCTATCAGTGTACCAGGGGACTGCCTATGGATTTTTTGACGTATTTAGAATTAAATTTTTTGATTTTCCATTTTGAAGTGATATTTTCATTTCAGGTGGTGACCTGAATTAAACAAACACCAAGAAAAAGATTTAAAAGTTAAAAGTGAATGGGAAGTTATCTAAAATACAAATTAAATAATATCTTTCATTGGGAATTGAAGTGTTTTATATTGATCCAAAAATCTTCTTTCAAAAACTTGGTTGGTTATTTTGGAAAAATGTCTTAATTTGATTATTCAGTTCTTCTGGAATTTTTCTCACTTTCTCATACCCTGTTCTATTTTGCCATTCTACTGAAGAAAAAATATAAATATTCATCCAGTTCTTTTCTAAGATGATTGTTATTTCTCTGCATATGTTCCAGTCATAACCAGAAAAAGCTGAGATTGCAGCTTTTACTAGGAAAGTATTAGTACTACAAAAGAGTAGTAAGAAGCCTTTTTTTTTTAATCACGTGAAGCCATTGAGACAAAATTGAAAGCTATTGAGAAAAAAAAATCCAGCAATTATGACCACTCCTTCTTCTCTTGCTTATCTGATCCTAGATTTTCTAAAGGTTGCCTTCCCTTTCAGTACAATTCATTTCAATAACTCCCTCCTTTGCATACCAAAATTATTAACAAAGGATACACTATTCAATTCCAGTTCCAGATGTCAAAGCTTTTGTTGCTTTTATTTCCAACCTGAAGAAAGGTTTCTATACCTAAAGGCTTGTCTAATTCTTCCACCCACATCAGTTGATCAGATAAGAGATATTACCTCTGCCTACAAATGTTGTTCTACCTGTGCTTTTTTATTACCATTACAGCAAAATACTACTTTCGAGAGAGACATTTTCTAGACAGTATTTTGGAAAGCCTCTCGTTCTTTCTTTATTGACTTTCAGGGAATGCAAGGGACACTGGTCTCCTAACTTAGGCACTTCATTAAGTAAGTTGAGACCAATCTGTGCAAGATATCTACTTAAAACTTCATCCTTGCTGTTTCACCAGCTAACCAACTATTCAAGCAACTCTGAAGATTTCTATGTCACACGGTCAGAATGTCAATACAGATAAATCCACACAGTCGAAGTCAGAACACAGCATTGATTTAATTTAAGTTTTCAGACATATAGCTTTTAGATTGCAGAATATCCTTCCTCAGAAAGAATTCCAATTGCCTGAACTTTATCTAAGGGCTCCTTGTCACCAGAGACCCTAGTTGGAGGATGCCTCAGCCTCTGGGGACCTGCAGTCTCACACCATTGTGTTGCAGCTTCCAGGCCCACATTCCATTTAAAAGAGGGTGAAACCAAAGAATGCCATCCAAAATGCACCCTGTGTGATTTGTCATAGTCACCAAGAAATCACTTTCTTGTGATATTTTGGGCAGACTCTCTTGAAGTATGTAAAAAAACCAACCATCGCTCTGCCACACCCTGAAATTGCCTCTGTGGCAATGCTGGAAAACTATCTGTGCAATCTTTCAGGGGCTCTGTGTGGTTCTGCTTTCTCTCCTTCTGGTGCCTGTCTGAATGCTCAGCAAAGTCAAAGGAAATTGTAAAAGGAAAGGTTGCAGAACTCAACAGGAAAGGTGAGACAATGGCACAGATAAGAGCTTCAGGTTCCCAGCTTCAAAGGACTTCAGATAACAATGACTAGGCCATCAAACGATGGGAAGCATTTGCCTGTCTGGCTCCATCTTTTCTGGGATCAAAAGATGTGGAAAAACCTCAAAGACCCTTGAAAAGGGAGGGGACGCGGGAGAATGCCCAGACTGTGTCAGTGAAATAACGCTGGTGGGCTTCCTCCTCCTACATTAAAGGAGGGAGTAGATCACTTCTTTTGACACAGAAATTGAGAATAAAACAGGCCTTCCTTGAGACAGGGTGGAGAAAACTTGGTAAATAATGCATGTGGGTAACACAATTTGAAAAATAATTTTCCCAGTATTGCATTCCTTCTGGCAAATAAAACAAATGCTTTGCTTTCCATTACAAATGTTTTCCTTGTTACTGTAGAAGATATTCAGGCTCCTGGAAGAGAGCTTTTAGAATGACCAAGGCTAGTTATATCTGTCTCTTATTCGTAGCTAAGAGGATGATAAAATGTTGGAGGATGTATTTTGGATAGTCCATGAAGAACAGGCTCAATGAACCCTGTTGCTTTTGAGGATGCATTCATAAATGGTTGGTACTGTCTTACACTATGTATGTCACCCTGTGTGTAGTAGTAGTAAGAAGACTATGTAGACCATGTTCAGACACAATATTTGTTTTTCCCTCAGGACACTCCTCTGAACACAAATATTGTGGTCACCAGATCCACTTGCCCAGCATGCAGAGCATTTACAGCTTTCCCATAGATACCTGCAGCCCATGTGGTAGCTGACCGCACTAGAGCTATCGATCACAAAAGCATATGAGCAAGAACAAAGTTATTCGTATTGTCAGGAATTTATCCAGCTCTGTTTGGGCGTGTGGTAGCTATTACAGGAACATGTCACAGGTGTTGTGGTTTTCAAGCATTCAGGATTTGCTGATAGACTTTTTAGCAATTGTTCACAAAAAAAAACCCCATAATAGATCACGCTTCCTTCTCCAGCTCTTGTTTTAGCACTTCTCTGTAACACGTTTCAGTAGGAGTTAGTAAATCTGGACTAATCTGTGGTCAGTGGAAAGAAGCAGGTATGTATCTTCAGAACATACTCATCATACCTCTTAGCTGGTTTTGGATGAGATGACTCAACCTTGGGAGCTGTGTATGTCTTTACATTGGCAATAGAGGGGGAGTCAGTTTGCTGACTGACTTTTCTTATGCTCTATTACTTGTCAATGTGTTGACTTAAATACCTCATAAATGCATGTGATATTAGAGATCTGTAAACCATGATCAACAAGAAACTTTCAAATAATTGGGCATTTTCAATCTTAAGAAGAAAAGACTGAAACCATATATTGTTATCCTGAATAATTAAATGGTAGCTGAAAAGGGGAAAGAAACATAGTCTTTCATGAGTCCACTGGGTTAGGAAAATAATAGCTGCCTAACATTGCTGTAGGGTGTATTTAGGTTAGATCTGAAGGAAAACAAGTACGGTTATCAATTAAATGAGCAGCCAGTGAAGATTATGAGATCTCTGTCCCTGGTGGTTTTTAAGAACTGGATGGACAAACATTTGTCAGGAGCAGTGAGCATTTGTCTTGCATGATCTACCCCACTGCAAGAAGTAGATAATCTTATCAGGCTGCCTGTATCCCTGTTTTCTAAGACTACCTCTATACTGATAAGTTAAATCTGCCTAAGATCATTTTCTGACATGATGCCGGCTAGTATTAAGCAATGTGTATCTATAGTATTAAACTGCCTTGGCCACCTAAAAAAAGGTGGCTAACTACACCCTACTCAAGATAGGCACTGGCATGTGCCAACTGCCAAATCATGCCCCGAAATTGTTTGGGAAGCTGCTAACCGATGTCAGTGAAAGTTGTGTGGAGACCCTTCTAGCATTTGAACACTGCAGATGATCAAGACAAATTGTTCGGGAACATTCCCCGGCCCACTTTAATTTACTAGTATAGCTATAACTTATAATTCTGTGTCCAGGTCTGTCGAAACTCTCGTCAGAACTGTTCTCAAACTGAAAAATGAAATACAGCTCAATGTTCTCTACTCCTGAAAACAATCCGTTTTTTACTACTTGTACTGGCTAGTGAAGATTCTCTGTAGCTCTCATATTTAGACTTCTATCCTTTTTTTCTCAGTAGAGGGCATCCTTAGTACAGTCACTTCAGTAGTCTGTATCCATACAGCAAAGAGTGGGAGCAAACTTCATATTGCCTCCAAAGTAGACTAAACTGAGTAAACACTTGGTACATGTGTATATTTATGAGAAACACTAGGTCTTGTGGAACAATTTGGGCCAGTATTCACTTGAACAGGCTTTCCCCTTTTCACCATAATAGGCAAAAAGGGGAAATAGGGACTGGAAGACTAGAAAACATTTGTGAAAATTTCTCGCTTAACCTTTTTTTGAGTAGAGAAAAAGAGCCAGTATGAGCATAGAGTTAAAATAGCACATTTAAGTTCTTTTCAGGAGAAGGAGGGGAGATTTCTCCATTTACTTTAATTAAAGTTCTCCACAAGCTCTTTTTTTCCCCTTAGGTTTGGGAGCTTGGCAGGCTTTATGTTTTTTAAAAAAATCCAGCTTGCTCACTAGGCAAATTTTCCCATGCTTTCAAAGCTGTACTGTTTAGGCAATCAAATGTTAATCCGACCACAGTCTAGCTTTTGCTTTCTTCCCAACAGCTTGATATCTATTGCCATTAACGTTATACCCTCAGATGTAGGGTAGACAGTGATGTCGCTGTCCAGCACATAAGTGGTAACGAACTGCAGCACAAATAATGAATTGATAACATGCATGTGTTCCTCACCCCCAGAGCATGTGCATGGGTAAGCCAGCTGCAAATGATTTATTCTACGTACCAAAGCTATACTAAATCAAGCCAAACAATATTGCCTTTTTTTTTTTTTATAAGACTGAAGTATTTCCCACGAAGCTGGTAACTTCTATCTATTAGCTTATAACCTATATAACCCAAATGTTTTGCTTTATAACACTGTGCCAGTGGTAAGCATCAAAAAAACTAAAGACAGTCTCTAGGGGACTGTGTTAACTTAATAACTGGGAGAGTGAGCAGGCAACTGAAATGAAGAAGGCACGTCTAAGAAGGGAGTATAAAAGTGAAAGTCTAAATAGTTAAGAGATCTCAGCCTTTGAAAAGAGGTTTTTCGCTGAGTCTGATTTGCAAAGAGTTACCACCATGAATATTTTGAAAAGCAGACCGATGTAAAACTTGAGTTACAGCCCTTAAATCTACCTGATCTGTATTGCTCGTCACTGGTGGCTTTTACTGATACATTTAATGTTCATCTAGGATTCTGGTTATAACTGGCAATAGGGAAAAAAACCACAGAGGAAGTTTTAAAAAATGCATTGTTTCATCTTTTTTCTAACATCTTCATTATAAAGGAGGTTTGTAATCAAACTTATGATAAAAAGTGTAACATTTCTTTATTAGAAGCTAAATTTGAATGACAATAATTTTGCTATGATTGTTTTTGATGATAAACTGGAAACAGCATACAGTGATCACTACCACATGTATTTAGACTTGGGTTGGCTAGACTTGTATTCTCCCAGGGAAACTGGGTACTTCAACTGGATTTCATTTTTTAAAATTTATATCTCACTGAGAAATTTCCAACTTAGTTTCCAATCTATTTATTCACAAGAATTCTTAGGGTTTCCACTAACTGTTGCAGATGTTCTTTGCTAGCCTGGGTTCCGCAATCTTGGAACAAGCTCTCAGGAGAAAAAAGGCCTATTTTACGGGATCAGGCTGTTTATTCACACTGAAGTCAAAAGGACTAGCTGTATCATGTTGCAAACAACAGCAAATTATCTAAAGAGATAGATTCCTTTTCATTACAAGGATAAATGTGCACGTACACACACACACACACAGATAGACGCACAGGCACATGCACACGTATGCATGAACTGTTTGGGAGTAAATTTGAGAAAGAAAATGAGGGAGGGATGAGGTTAGAAAAAGTTAATGGGAGAAAAATAACCCCCTCGGGCTTAACTCTGCTCCTGTCAAAGAGTAATAAAGGGGTTTTGTTTGTTTTGTTTTGTCTTGTTTTTCCCCCAGTGAAAACAGATGACTGAGGCCTGATCCTGTTCTCAGTAAAATTATCGTAAAGGCTGGAGAGGGAAGTTGAGCAAAATGGGGCGCTTGTTGGTGCTTGCCCAGAGAAAGGAGCTTGAAAGTTTAGGGCCTAAAACAGTAGTGTGACATTAATGTCAGAAAGTTTGGACTTCTTTTCTTTATTTATGAAGAAGTGTCCATGTCTTTTTAGGTGCAGAAGTTAGATGGATGCAGTGGTAACAAAGGACCCGGTTTCTCAGAGATTCTTAAGAGCTGCCAGATAAAATTAGGGTTTCATGAAAGGCTGAGAGAGTGCAGACGCTCATAAATAACGATGCTGTCCTCCTTCCTTCAACAGCGCTGCAGTGGGGCTCTTCTGGCAGCAGGCACTGTGTTAACGCTTTTAATATGCTTTAAAAATGAGTTTTATTTTTTAATGAAACAGTCTTGCGTGTTTTAAAAGAGATTTTTTTTTTTAAATGGAAAACCAAAAGTTATTTTTGCTGAAACAATATAGCCATTTCTTCTTCCTCATCCAGAATGTGGAATTTCTCCCTTGAAAATTCACAATGGACTGGATAAACCACATAGCCATGAACCTCCTTGGAGTCACTCTGTCTCCCAGAAGTGCATCTCTGGATGTCAATTGTACCCTAGGTTGCACCTTACCCAGTGAAGAGGGGAGCAGAGGGATGTCATGGTTTGTCACTTATATTTCCAGCAGGGTCTATGCTGTATCGTGCTGGCTCTGTCCCAGCGGTCAGCAGAAAGTCGGAAGTGAAGAGAGGTGATAGAAAGGTTTCTCCTCTAATCCTTCCTCCCAGCCCGGAAGTAACTCAAACATTTCTTCTCATAAACATGAAGATTTCATTTCATTTAAAATAACGACAAAATGCATATCTGTGTCAGGCTGCAAAACTAACTGCTCGGCAGTAATATTTTGTGCCCAAAAAACCATGTGTTTGCACTGGCCTAGGCATTGTCACAAGAGTCAGATGACTCAAAACAGCTCATTGTAAATGAGAGTTAGGGGAAAACCCCTTTTCAGGTTTGTTCCTTACTCCTTGCCTGTTAGAAGAAAAACTATTCCACCAACCTTTTTAAAAATAGATACAAAAACTGCAAGCGTGAGGACAAATCACCAAAAAAATCACAAGCCCTAAGCAAGCACACAATATTTGGCTGAAATCACCCTTCTATTTGAAGCGGAAAAAAAAAAAAAACAAAACCCAGACAATTGAAGCAACAACAATAGCGAGCCTTCCCTTACTCTGGAATGCTGGCATCCTTCATGCCTTTTGTTTTTTTTTCAGAAGGAAATCCACCTTCCAGCCATTCAGCCCCAGAAGCTCCTTGCAACAGGTGGTCTCTAAGCTCCAGGGGGAGCCAGCAGGCTGAAAGGGAAAAGCCCCCAATTGCCTCCTACCATAGCCCGAGAAAATACTTCATTATTTGTGTTTCTTTATTGAAATACAGTCTCTTTTATAGCTGAGGCGATACAGACAGCTGTTCCATTTATTTCAAATGCTCCCTGTTTCTGGGGTAATCATTTAGAGCTGGTAGCTGAACCTCGAGCAGAGTTTCCTTGACTTCTCAAATAGGGATAAAAATCCAGTCTGGAGATTGACAGGAACATTTCTGGTAGTTCTGGTTAATTAATTTAAATTTTCTTATTATTCTTTTCTTCATCTTGCAGCCAGACTGTCTTCCCACAGGAACTGAGGAAAAATAATAAAACAATTTGTAAAAGCCTGCCTCAAAACTAAATCTTAATGTGCAATGTAGTCTCTCCTTGGGTGAGGAGTTTGGTCTTCCCTTGACCAGGCTATACTGCTGCCAGTTCGGTGACTCCAGAATTTGTGAGTCCCATTTTGATCTGTAAAGGAGCTGGGGCACGTGCATCATCGTATATTGCACTTGCCTTTCCCGTTGCTACTGTCGGCAACTGTTGCCAATTTCATTAGCGTGGCTAACGGTTCTAATTTACTTCTGGTTTATATTGGCTTCAGTGAAAGCAAATATAGCAACCCTTCACTTCAGGTGGCACCAGAAGAACTAGATTTGTCATGCCGCAGAACAGCCAAAAGAAATACAGTTATTTCTGGGAAACAGACTTATTTACATGTTATATTCTCGTTAGTGCTATATTATCACAGTTGTCTGCATACATAACAGGCTTGGACACAAAAGATCTGGCGAAGGATTGTAAAAGAAGCGTGGAAAAGTGCAATAAAATAAGTGAAGTACTGGAAATAACAGAGAAAACCAACAATCGATACTTGCTGAAACGCAAAATTGTGACAAGAGAATACTAAAGAGAAAAATATCGGTAACATGAAGGAATTGAATGCGGTCAAATTCAGGCCTTCTACATTTAAAAAAAAAACAAAACAACAACAAACAAACAAACAAACAGAGAATGGTAAGCACTATAAATAGATGCACTCTGGCCACTCCAGGTGTGTGTGGACCCCCCTGCTCTCTGCAAACAGCCAAAGCGGGCTCTTGGCATCTATAAAAAACACAGGTGGGCCCCTCACTTTCCTTGTCGTTTGAATGTCTGGGACTTTTGTTCCTGTTATGTCTAGGTAGTGATTATGTATAAACAAAAAATATGTATAATGTACACATATTAATGTATTTATGTAGATTATTTTGTCAAGACCAAGAATGGAAAGTACCAGGCGAATCATTTGCAACATTGATGAAACAAAGTCACAGGAGGGCCAAGTGTTTCCAGAGCAGGCCTGTGTGATGTTAATCAAAATGTTAGTCCCCAAAAGGGAGAGAGTAAGGGATTGAGTTTAAGACACTTAAGACATCGAAGAAACATTGAAAACTACTGGGCCTCGCCAATCTCGGAAGACACTGCAAAAATTGTAATCTTGGCTTGTGAGACAGGGGTTGTGGGGAAGGTTAAAACATTTAAAGATTGGTAAAAATGCATATATGTTTTAAAAATTTGGCTGAAATAAACCTAAATTACAGCCTATACTGAATTCATAAATCTGTAGTGCACACTGAAGAAATGTTAAAGGGAAATTATGTTCTTCATTCAGTGGCAAACTGGCAGAAGAAGAGATTAATCACTATCATTTTCTTCAGTAATTTCAAGGGGTGTGGAGAAGGCTCTCGGAACAATTCAAATATCTGAATTGCAGAGCACCAAGTGAAAGGAGACAATTGCAGCTGATTTCTGTGAACTATTGCCCAATGGCAAAATATCTTTTCTTTTTGAGGAACGCATATTCCAGATATCCGCTGCTGGCATTTTGTCATCTACTTCATCGGATGCTGTGCTTCCTGTTTTGGATCATATACTGCGCACATGTGGTAACTAACTTTTATCAAATCCGACAGCAGACCACTGTTTGATAGACTAGTTTCTGAAAAATGCGTGGAACTTTTTGGACTTAAACACAAGGAAGTTCAAACCCAGTTGGCCACTCTCCAGTGGGCTTTGCGCAAAACTACTCTGGTTGAAGATTATTAAGAGCATTCTCTTAGAAATATCTCTAAATCAATTTTGAGACATTACAAGTCCATAGCTTGTCTTGCTACAGGGAAATTGTCTGGAAAGTTTAATTTCTTGAAGGCAAGTAAAGATGACTTTTTCAGATATCACTCAGAGGAAGCCTGATGGTGACATCTCCATAAGTGCTCAGGTCACAGCTGCCAATTTTAAAGCCAAGAAATACTCTATAAAAGAGGGGTGACAAAAACTGTCTTTGGAAACTTTGGGTTCAGTGTCTGGCTGGGAGAATATGAATCTTAAAAGACACGACTCTATTTCTGCACAATTTCCTGTCAACAGAGGAAAATCCTATGGAATTTAAAGAGAATATTCACCTTTCAATCAACTCATCAATTTCTAAAGCAGAGAAGCAATCTTGTATTGAATTTTATTGGATGGCTTACAGACTTTCAGAAAGGATCTAATTCTAAATTAATTTCTACAGAACATTTCTCTACATCTTTGTTGGCTTCATCTCTATTATATTCTATCGGATTTTCCACATGGATGAGGAAAAGCTCTTGATGACCCGAAACAAGGGAAACCTGCCTATTTAAAAGTCATGGGGCGAGGGTATGTGTGTATGGCACAGTTCAGTGTCATGCGGAGATACTGGAAGCCACCCTGGATAATCTTGCTGGGTTATGGGAAGCATTGAGTTGTATTAACACAGGACTCCAGCCCAGCTCCTATCTCTTGCTTCTCAGCTGAGCTTATTAGCCTATAGAAGGTGCCGTACCGATGCAAAGAGTTTTTTGGTGGTTTTCAAAGTGACCTATTTAGATTTCACTTGGCTTTTTTGGGGCATCACATCCTACTAAGCAGACTTTCCAAAAGTGGCTCGAAGGAAGAAAACACTTGTGTGAGATGACTCATCCAATGTAAGTTAAATTCACTGCATCCTCTATGGAAGGTGGCAACAAATGGGAACGCCAAATGCAATTATTTACTGTTGATCCTGATCTTAGAGATTATCTTCCAAGAAATGAGCAGACTAAAGTACAGCGAGGAGGAGGAAAGTGTTTCTAGTGTGGCTGAATAGGTTAGCCACAGATCTAGTGATCTGATCTAAGCCACTTGAGCTGAAGTTTTCAAATGCTTCTGCCTTCCCACTAGTGCACTTTAACACAGTGAGAAACTAGTTCTTCCGAAGCATGTATGAATCTTTTCCCAGACTATGTCTGAGATTTTAAAATAAAGGTTTAGAGCTTCCTACAACGTACTTAGAATGAACGCTACGTACCATAGTTCACACCATTTTGTGGTGATTTTTATTATTTTAAGGGGAGTCTTTGCATATCATACATCTTATAATTTCCAGTAATAACAAAAGTTTGGGGTTTGGTTTTTTTTTGCAAGTGGCAGGCTGTTTTATCTGTACAATTATAACTGCAAATTCAATTTAAAAATTCACCCCCTTTGCAAGAGCCAGGAATTTCGTTCACCACATGTGTCTGGATTCCTTTACATTATCCTAACACACACACAATTGTCAAGCTAGACTTTGACAATGAAATTAGTGTCATGGATAAAAAAATAAGAGCTTTAGCCTCTAGGTGCACCTGTTTACAGCAACTAGGCAGGCTCAGTCAGGGGGTGTGTGTATATCAGTCTGCCACTGCAGCTGTTCCATTACCATAAAAACCATAGTATTTATTAAGTTTTAAGCCTTTCTGAACTCTGTGACTTCGGCTTACAAAGGGAGGTTGTAATGCTATGTCTGGACTGTGATAATAGTTCAGATAAAGATCCAGCATGTGACTCCTAATGACAGCATTAAGTCTATTGGAAGGAACTACATCAAACTATATGCAGCAAAGCAGACAGCAAATATGAACCATGAAGAATTAATGATTAACTACTCGCTACATGCTTCACTGGGAACAGCGCTGCCATTGAAGGAGTCTGCAAACTCTGAGGAAGAAGTTAACTCACAAACCGCACTTATAAAACAAGGTAAAAATCACAAATGCACTGCTTAGACTTTGGGTAGGTGTTTTTCAGTGCAAGAAAGTTATTTCCGTTGCAAATAAATTGCGGGGCTTGTTCATGTCCCCAGTCCCGCAGCTGATTCTGTATGGACAGGACACCCCTGTACCTTCAACAGACTCCCCACAAACACACCGAATTTAATCTGTCCCAGGCATGTCCACATGGGTTCAGCTAAGGTGTGGGAGTTGCAGTTATGACAAACGACCAAACTCTCAGACACTATATTACATCTTCATTATTCTTTAAAGGCTGCTTGTGTTTTTTCTTTTTCTAGGAGAAAGTTGTTTGGGATTACACTCGTTAATCTTTGTCCATTCTGTAAATTCAGCAACCTGTAACATTTGAAAGATGACTTTGGAAGTGCTGCCTTGTAAATTACTTGTAAGTTAACATCCACAGCTTCAAACTAACATCACTGAGAGAACTGGTTGGAAACCCTGGAGAACCCAATGCCATGGCTTCTAACAGGCTGTGAAGATGATGTCTGTCTCCCTCCATTCCTGGCAGTGAGGAATTTCTGCCTTTGCAACTGATCTCTTACTTCTGTGCAAGGTACAAGTCTTGGCTACTGCTGACCTGGTATTTCAGTGGGAGCCAGAAAAAGTGGGCAGAAGCACCTGCCTCTCTCAGAGATGAAATCCTGCTGTCAGCTGTTGTGCTGTGGGTCACCACCATACATATCAATATCTTGAGAGCCGGCCTGCTCTGCTGCAGTGCAGGGTGGTGTGCTGGCGACCTGCCTGGCCTGTGAGACCCCAGGTCTGCACAACCCCAAAGGTGTGCTTGTAGCCAAAATCCTCGAAATCCTGACCTGCTTCCCTCCCCTGAGCAACAGGGACGTACGAGTGAGGAGCAGCGTTGTATGAAGATTTAATCAACAGAGGAAAGTAGACAACCCCAAAGGTCAATTCAGCCTGCCTCAGATTTAATTCACCTAACTGTAGAGGACTGCATTGACAGTGCAAAATGATGAGGCTCCAACCTTAAGGCTTGCTGGAAGTGCATGGTTGTTTACCTAAGTCAAGTGCCAAGTACAGAAATTATGTTTATGCCAATACAGTTCTATTTATGGCACTTCTATTTATCTTGCAATCGTGAATGGGCCTAATGAAAATGAGGATGAGCTCCAGCATATTGAGGAAAGTAGGTTATGATGTTCTCTTCCTAAAACTACAGAAAATTTTCAGTGTTAAACAAGAAGTATTTAATGGTTTGGTTCAGTGTTTTGGCCCAGACTGGTGCAACTCTTGATTGCTCCACCTCCCGGCACTGCATCCCATCACTTTATAACCAGCACAGTGCATACTCATTCCTTTTATATTCTTACAATGGCTTTTACATTTGTTTTCTGCTGCTAGATCAGCAGGACTTTGAAGGACTCTGAGTTAGTTATGTTTTATGACAGGTATGAACACCTTAGCCTTCCGTGGTGGGCTGACCGTGGCTGGCTGCCAGATACCCACCCACCCGCTCTCTCACTGCCCGTCCTCAACAGGCTGAGGGGGAGAAAATAGGATGGAAAAGCTCATGGGCTGAGATAAGGGCAGGGAGATCACTCGCCAATTACTGTTATGGGCAAAACATACTCTACAGAGAGAAAATTAATTTCCTTTATTGTCAGTTAAAATAGAGTAGGATGGTGAGAAACAAAGACTAAAACACCTTCATTCACATGTCCTCCATCTCCTGGAATGGAGGTTCCAGGAGGCAAACGGAGGTTGGGGTCAGTCCATGACACCTCCTCTCTGCCACTCCTTCCTCCTCACAATTTTCCCTTCCTCCAACATGGCTCCTTTCCATGGTCTGCAGTTCCCTTCAGGAGTCTGCTCTGGTGTGGTGCAGGGAAATACCTGCTCCACCGCAGTCTCCTCCAGGTGCTGGCTGCAGGGCTCTGCTTGAGCGCCTGGAGCACCTCCTCCCCTTCTCTGACTGTGGTGTTTCCTCTGTCATTTCTCAGTATTTTTATTCTCTTCTCCACTCTCTATCCTGTGGGGTTTTTTTCCCCCTTTCTTAAATACATTTTCCCTGAGGCACCACCATTATGGCTGCCGGGCCCATCTGTGCCCTGCGGTGAGTCAGCTGGAGCTGGCTGGAACCGGCTGTGTCCGGCATGGGGCAGCCCCAGCCTCTCCTCACAGAGGCCGCCATGCAGCCCCCCGCTGCCAGCGCCTGGGCACCCGCACCCCGTGCAGCTTCACAGGGGCCCAGATCCGCAGGAAGGTTTGCTCTTTTCTGTCTCAGCTGAGCTGAACATCACAGGCAATTTTGTCAATATGCAAGTTTACAGTCACGTGTGGGAAGTCTCTCGCCTGTTTTATTCAGCCAAAAGTCAGGTCTTTAGACTACAGTTACTTATCATGGTTCCCTCTACGGTGTGTGGAGAGAGACAGGCACCTTCAAAGGCATGTTCAGTACATCCTAAACTATGGATGGCTGGTTGGGCTAGACATCCCTTCATCAGGCTTGTCCCCTCTGCTGGCTATGGAGGTAGACGAGACAAGGTATTATTTCCTTCTTTCTCCTTCCTGGAGGCCACTGGATGTCTACTCTAAAACAATGTCTTTCTCTGTTGTTGTGTCAGAGAGAAAACAGCCTTTCCTACACAACGATTTGATTTTAGTGCTCCATGGACTAAACAGCTTCTAGAATTTCACTATCATGACAGCCCAGCTTCTCGTTACAGAGATATGACCACCCAGTATCACAGCAGGTCTTCATGAAGTTTCATGCAAGTTTTGGAGTCTTTGGGTCTTGGGTATGCGTGCATGTGTGTATGTATGCATGCATACATAGGGGTGCGTGTTTGTGCGTGTGTGCATACACTGCTAAAGGCAAGAGGTTAGGGACTGGGTTTATGTGCAAGACCTGTGATCATCCACCCTGGTCAACGGATATCTCCTTGGCTCTGTTTTGGGACTGCTCCAACTTGTTGTCTCCAAAGCAAATCTTCTCAGGAGGGCCCAAGCCAACTGGTGCCAAATGACTTCTGATTTAGCTGCAGACACAGCTATCGCATGTGCTATAGCAACATTAGATTACTGTGTGTTGAATGGGCCTGAGGTACAAATAAAGTACTGGGTTTCAAGGAAGAAGTTAGGAAGTGTTTTTAAAAATCTGGATGATGACTCTGTGGGAGAGTCACCAGTTTCCCAAAGGCATGTGGAGCCATTTGAGATGCCCTAAGGTACCAAACATGTCCACTCAAAGCTGGGAAACACAGCACAGAGCCTGTGGTGGATTTGCTTCTGGCTTGGAAGCCAGGCACCCGCTGGGCTATCCTGCTGTGCCTACAGTTACAAGAGGGCCATAGGTTTAAACAGCTGTATCATACACTTATTTGTTAATCACAGGTTTACACATTTTCTTTAAGGAATTGATTTGAAAATCTGTTTTTTCTTTTCTTCTTTTTCTATATAGCTATTTAGGGAATTATGATGCCCTTCCTGAAAATGAGTAGCACTTTACATTATGAGTAGACATTAGTTTCAGTATTATTTACCCCAGTGGCAACTCTACTGATGAATGTGAGAGTGGCAAAACCAGACCAAAAATGAATGTATGAGAAAGGGGAACTGTTCGTAATACTGACCATTAATTTGAATTCTTTTCATTTGGAAAAAAAATCCTTTTTTTTTTTTTTTTTTTTTTTAAGATTTTGGAATCAGCTAAATCTTTCTCCAATCTGCTTTTTAAGTTAATCATTGCTTTGGATTCTCCAGTTTCATAAATTAAAAAAAATATAATCCTTGCATTACAAAACCACATTTTCTTTTAATTTAGTGGCTGCTTTCCAAAGCAGGAAGTTAAGAAAATAAAGCAGCTTTATAGCCAGAGTAAGATAAATAGTACTCTCCTAAGAGGGAATGCTATTTATACTCCTTTTGTATTTATATTTCCTATTCTGTCCTCTTCCCCATTCCACTGACTGTAATTAAAATCATAGCTTCTGAAGTAATTTTACATTTCCTTTCCAGTGCTAATGCTGTTTTACCCCCTACAGAAATTACAATGCTGTGATTGCTAGTGTAGGCAAGCTAAAAAGGACAGCTAACACTTTAATCTCTGCCATTTAAACCTGCTCTTTGTAGGTGGGTGATTATGATGAAATAGGTGATGGTTTCACAAATGTCTTATCATGAGTAGAGTCTTGATGTTGCACGTGTTCTAACAATTACATCGCTGGGCAAAAATACCCACACCTTCTCAGAAGAAGGGGAGGTGACCTGAGTTTCAGCTGGGATGGAGTCACACAGCATTTACATTGGCTCTTTGTTCAGTATGTATAGAGAAATATATGCTTAGGGTGCTGGGTTTGTGTTCTGGAGCTCTTCATGGGCACATGTGCCTCTTCACTGAGAGCAGAGGGAAACATGCTGCATCATTTATCAGGACCGTATTGCTCACTTATGGTGATACGTGTCAGGTGTAGGCACGTGTGACCTAGAGCTGGGTGCTTAAATTAGCAGCCCTACACCTGGATATAGGTTATTATATAAAAGTGGTGTTATGGTTGTCATCATCATCAACTTAGCAAAGAAAAACTCGGAAATAATTCTGGCTCCTGGACTCCAAGTAGCTGGGATCAGATAAGGGACAAAGAGAGGAAACGTTTCAGAGAGACCCTTGTCCTCGGTGGTTGTGTCGATGCAGGAAAGTGCATTTGTTCCAGCTGATGCAAAATAGCCGTGTTGCTGTAGCTGGGGACATAGCAGCAGTGGCGCTGGGGCAGCAGCCGTGGCCAGCCACGCCGGCTGGTGGGAGGGATCCCCGACTTGTGTCTCCTCAGGACGGCTCGCAAGTCCGGTGTCACAGAGAACCAGTTGCTTTGTTTCAAAAGAAAGCCGGAGAGCTGATTAGTGCTTATGAATTAGATTAGCGACATTAGATAATCGCGAGTGTATGAGGGGGGGGTGCCAAGATATCTGGCAATGTACAAATAGCTATTATTTCCTAAATTATTTCCCTGTATGAATAATGTGTTGGCTGTGGTGGAGTCCCCCTGAGACACCTGTCCTGCACCGACTAACTAAGTTAAGCCTAACAGAGGGTCTGGATTTAACTGTAGGTGCACTTTGGGCACCATAGTCCTTTAATGAATCTAATTATGAGGGCATTCGTAATGTGGTATTGTTTGTATGTGCTGCTGGGCAGGAACTTCATGGGACCGAAAACCCATTAATACAAAATGCACTCATAAAAAACAGCAACAGAATTATCTTGCTGTCATAAACTCGTAACTTTTGGGACTTACAAGTCACCGTAAGCAAATGGAAAAAAGAAACTGAAACAATGCAGCGTTAATTGGCAAGGTTTTTTCAGGATGAATACATGTTCTTTCATAAAAATCCAAACAGTGTTAGACACAGTGGAGGCTGGTCCTTGTTTAGGATCTACGGGCAGTATAGGAAAACTGCACAGTCTGAGGCTGCCCCATCGGACTCCCTCGAAGGTGGAATAGAGGTGGCAGAGTCAAATCCCTGAGAATCCTGGAGCTCCAGTAAGAACTAGCACTGCCCAGTGTCGAACGACATAAAGAAATGCTGATATAAAACAGTGAAACATAGCTTTATCCATCCCTCCTTTAAAGCCAGCGACTGGTTTGAGTAAAGCTCAGTCGTACCTAGAGCTTTTCCAAATCGGTAATGTGCGTAAGAGCCGTCTGGCAGATGTGGAATAAATCCAAGACAAATGCAGGACATGCCGGACGGGCTGCACGTGCAGCGCAAGGGGCAGTGCTCGGGCTGCCGGTCTGCTGCCGCTCCTTGGAGGTGTTAGGTGAAGGTGGGTGGCCAGACAGGGCACCTCGGAGGAGACAGGACCGAGCTGTCACACGGCTGGTGACCCCAGATATAAAGCTTTTGACCTGTGCCAGGGCTACCAGACATCCAGAAGCCGCAAATAAAACTATAAATGTATCAAAATACACCTAGAGGAAGCCTCTCAGCAGAAAGGCGGGGGGGGCACGTTCAGAAAAATTTGGAAAAGCCCACTACGGGCTAGAGTGACTGCAGGCAGTGACGTGAAACAGATCTCAACTCTTCTCAGTGTTTTTGAGGCTAGAACAGTTCCTTTTTAAACATAGTTAGCTTTTGTGAGCTTATAAATGTTAAAACGTGATCAAAGTAACCGTTTGTTCATTAATAATATGCTCTAGAACTGAGCAGTGATTCCTAATTGCGAAATGGGTAGTACTCATTCTGGCTTTCTGATTGGCTTTAGGGAGCTTGAATGCATGGCCTTATTTCACTGCAAAGCCCTGGCAGACTTTGCACATTAAAATTCTAAACTGTCTAAGTAGGTGTGAAACTAATTTTGTGTTTATTTTTTAAAAACCACCTATGATCATTTAGGGCCATCCACTTCACTTTGGGAGGCCCTTACCTAGCTGCAGGTGGGCCCTAGGAGACAATAAAGCCCACCTCAGAGAGGATAATTTCTTGAATATCATAACCTGAATATTTATAGCTTCTGGAATCGTTGTAGCTACTTATCCATGTTTCCAGCCACAACTTTTCTTAATAAGAAGGGCTTTGAAAAACTTGCTAAATCTGGACATAAAAGGAAACAGAAGTTTTCCTAGCGCAGTGGAATTTTTTAAAAGTCACATAGTAACTTTATTGATGAAACAAGGAAGAAAGCACTTTTCCACCAGACTTTGCAGAGCTTATTTACAAAACACAAGATTTTTTCATTAATGTGTAGGCAAGGCAAAGTCATGACGAGGTTTCCTGCAGCGTGAGGACACTTATGTGGCTAGTCATTTCATCAGTGGGTTATCTTATTCCTTTGCTTGTGGCATTTTAATATGTTTATGAGACAAACCTTGGAGGGGGGGGGGGGAATTTCAAAGAGAGATGAAAGAACTCAGAGACACTTTGGCGTTTTAAAGTTTTATTTAACATGTGAAATTGCATGCTACATTTTATTTACACAAATGCTAAAAAGTTAGCAAATTACCTTCTGTGTCTGTAATTCATATCTTGGCTGTTTCTGCTTTGCAGTTCACTTAGTCACTGACAGACACAACCTCCAAGTCATCAAAGCTGGTCAGTGAAGTCCTGAGAGCACTGAAATCACACTGGCTGAATGGGGTTCACCCTCAGATTCAGAGACCTAATTTTGGGTGTCTAAATAGAAGTAAGTGCATGTAAACTAGAGAGCTAAGCTTCTCCTCCTGTCAGTGGAGAGCTAGGGCAGGATTCAGTTTCCTAAGCACAGGTATCTGGTGTCACATGAGATGCCCGAGTGTCTCCCACTAGGTTCCTTCTGGTGCCTCAAAGAGGTTCAGGTCACCTGGAGGTGGGTCTTGTGCCTATGTCTCAGCCCCATGTGGGTCATCTGGATATCCCAGGCTATCTCAAGTGGCACAGAAGTGTTAGGCAGCAGAACTGCACTTTTACGTATTTCAATCCGGAGCTGCATCCTAGCCTCAGTTGTTTTGCATTGGTGCACTGTAGCATGCACATAATATATGATCTTTGCTTCTGCCGTGGCGTACTCTTCTCTGTATTATTTCTCAGTGCTGCTGTTCAATGATTTTTGAGAGGTCAGACCCGTGGCTTTGCTATCTTTCCCACCACCTATGTAATGCTTGCATGTAGCTCTGGGAAGACAGAAATGGCTTTAATAATTGTCTCAAGCAGACAAATTGAGAGAGCATATTAAGAGTTAGCACGTAGGTAGATCAATGCAGAAGCATAACCGTGCACATACACATGACACATCTACTGTATTGAAAGAGCCGTAGCTGATAGCTATTCTTATTCTTAATATTTATTTATTTTTCAGACTCCAAAGATCTGAAGATGAAGGGACAACCAGGATGTAGGTGTTAAGTTGTGGTGTGTCCCCTCTCGGCATGAATGACAACAGAGCTACAGGTAAGAGTGCAGATAAAATCAGTGCCACCAACTAAATTTTCAGAAATGGAGACAGATTTCCAAAGATCCCGCAGCCAGTAATATCGTTGTCCTCTGCAGACACGGTAGGATGAAAAGTGCTTTTGCAAACGTGGACCTTCTTTCTCAAAGGTACAAAAAGATCCTGCCACCACCAAACAGTGTGACTTTTGCTGCTGAATGAGGTTTCAAACGTAGTGCTAGCTGGTTTTAAGTCATCTGGGGAAGATGTAATGCCTTATTGTAAATGATGGGATCTAGGAAGCATTGCAGTTCTGTGGAAGTGTTATTACTACATACGCTTAATAAGCTACTACGTATGTGTATGTTTATATTACTATGTATGATTGTGTTATTACTATGTTTGTAAGTGTAGGGTCTAAAAGCTAAAGTATCACTTCCCCACTATCTATTGGCCCTCTAAATGATGAGTAATGACTATAAATGTGTAAAAAGAGTGAGTCAGCATTGCCATTCTCTGTCCTGTGAGTAAACAATTGCTCTGGAGACTATCTACCATCAGTTCGACAGCTTTTACCATAAGATATTAAAAAACAAGAAACTGCCCTTTCCAATCATGAGGACTTCTCTCCTCTAAGGCAAATCTTGCAAATAATAGACTGTGAGCCAGATCCCGCTGCCTTTGTATCCAGAAGGAGGAGGCTTTGGTTCTTTAATTAAGAGGTCCGAGTCCCTTTTTTTCCGCAGTGTTGGAAAAATAAAATGACTGATTGATTGTAACAACAAGCTGAACACCAGATGTTTTATGAATATATGGCTTCCCCGGCCCACACCCATGTGCATGTAAGAGAAAAAGAAAAACAAAGGACTGTTTATAATTGTCAGAATATTAAAACCTTTGCTTATTCAATGTTCTTTCTTCGCTGGCCTGTTCATGCAGCCAAAAAATTGATTTATGACATAGACCATTCATTGCTTGAGTTTTGCTTTCCAAACTTGGTAGAAGTATTTCATGGCCATAGTCAGATGTCTTTCTTTATGTAAATTTTGATAATTTGGAGGCTATCTTTAAACCAGTTCCTGAAACCGCAGGCCGTAATAACTCACTTGGTTTCATGCACTCTGCTCAGTCCCATCAAGACAAATTGCCGGGTTCGGTGTCCTTTGCCAAAAAGAGAGGAACATTCCCTTCTCCTGTTACATAACAGAGACACTTGAGCAGGAGAGACGGGAACCAAGGCTTGCTGACTAGCAGGTATTCTGCAGCTTTGGGGCTTTCTGCCATGTTTTAGAGTATCTTTTATGGAAATCTAAATACTGTTCTACAAATTTGAGAATGCAGCTATTACTAGTGTATGAGCCTTCCCCTGAAAGAAGGGCCGTGGACCGAAGCTTTGCTGCTGTACCCATACAAACACTCCCGTTTGCTTTTAAAGAATTTTTTGTTTCAGAAATGTGAGAGTTGGTCCAAGAACATATATATATATATATATATATAAAGTTCATCATACTGTTTTATAGTTTCTATAAAAACCTAAGGTTATTTTTCCAGAGTTGTCAAAGATCTAAATCCTTCTTAGCATTCATTACTAACTTTAACTCCTTGGATGACAAGGTACCTGAAAGTGATTTTTTAATGGCATTACTGGTTTCATGGGTTTATTGTTTCACATCATTTGATAGTGTTCCAAAACACAGTTCAGATTTCACAGGTTGGTTTGAGTCTGGTGCAGCCACACTTTAAGGACAGACGGTAAAACTGAAAAGTATGCATTAGCGGGAAACAGCAGCCTCCCTGCGCAAGGCTACTGTTAGCTCGAATTAGGATCCTGAGCTGCCTGAATCCATGCTTTGCATGTGCTATACTTTGATGTAACTGAAAGGAGAAATTATGTGACTGCCTTGTTTAAACTGTGAGATGGCTAAAAAGATATCACATAAAATCCCCTGCTTTTCTGTTTGAACTGTTCTTCAACAGTTTTTATAGTCTGTATATTTAAATTGAGATAACTCCCTCAGTATTTTCCCTAACTTAAATATATACACATATGTGCTTGAGTTTAGCTTGGTTTCTGAGAGGAATGACGCTTAGGCCATCACATGGTGAAGACTATGCCCATATGTCTCGCTCATTCCTCCTCTGTAATAACTTTGGAACTGGTTGCTATGTGACAACCAAAACTAACAAGCGGGAGGTCCCAGAAACCCTAACTTCCTACAGATTTTGTGGAAACTGATGGCTGCAGACGCAAAAGAGACCCAAATAAGGGCTGCGACTGAGGGAAAAGCCATCATAATTCAGCTCTGTAGTGTTTGAAGGGATCGCAGGTGACCAGTTTCCACACACTGCTGGCTGCAGGACAGCACATGCTGATGCTTTCCTGACCAAAGAGCTGGGGGACATGGGAAGCATCTCAGGGGACCGCGGAGGGATGCGTGAAGTGGCAGCACAAGAGGAAACAAAGCTAGTTCATCCCAGTCCTGAACAATTTATGGGTACATCTGTACATATATGGCATGTTTAACAATTTGAATAGGTTTTATATGTACTACTGAGGGCAATGAAAGCTGATCTCTCCCAGTATCAAGTTAGCAATGGCCAGATGAGGAACTTAGGATTTTCTGAGGCAGTATTTAACCAAAGAAGGAGAAAAAGGAAAAAGGAGAAGATTCAGATCATAGGCTAGTTATTTCTGGGACTTACATATTTTTTTAGTTTACTAGACTTCCCAGACTATACTCCAAGTCTTCCTTCTAATGGACAGATCAGCAGTTTTTTTCTGGTGCAGATACGGAGACGAGATTCTGTCAGCACACTTATTCTAAGAAAGACCATCAAACAGACTATAAAGTTTCTCTTCAATCTATAAGCGGAAATGTCTGATAATACATAAATATTTACCACTTTTCTGCTTAAAATAGAAGCAGCAGGATTGCCTTTTACAAACAAAATTTTAGAATCCCTGATATCAAAATGCTAAAAAAGTACATCAGGTTATGCTGTAGCTTACAGAAAATGCAGTGTATTTTTAGCCCTTTTAAAAACAGTTTTAGTTTCTTGTTGAAATTTTATTTCCATTCAAGAAAGGATCACTGGAAGACTACCAAAACCAAACTTAGCACATTGAATTTTAGCGTACAGCTTGTAAGAATGCTGATTATCCTTAGTAATAAGTGGAAATTAATGTCCTCAGTTTTTTCTTCTGTACTTTCCCTCCTAACATGAAGTCATGGCTTGAAAAAAAAACCTTGAGAACTGAGGTGTGGGTTAATTTTGAGCACCTGATGGCAGTGTACGTGGTCTTTCCGTAAAGCTCTGTGTTATATAAATGTATAGATATTTATAGTGCTTTGTAATAATGTTACTGAAAATGAGATTCAAAGATTTCAGCAGCTGACATATGCTAGGTGGTTAGCACAGGCTCGATTTTTCAGTATCACCTCTGCCAGAAGTTACCATCTCCTCTGTCCTTCTTTAAACATTCATTTAACAGTGCTTCAACCCAAATCTTCGCAAGTATCTTGCTTTAAAAATACAGATATAGTTTTTGGTGGTAGGGACAGTAATAAGAAAATGTCTTAGACTGGGAACATAGTTTCCCTATAGGCTCTTTATATATTCTTTGAAGAAAGTGAGGCACCTGCAAAACGCGGTTAAATGTTTTGGTGATTTAAGTCACCCACTGTCTGACAAGGGAAGGGTCATTAGCAGCCATGTCTGTACCGTTGGCACCTCTGTGGGTCTGCACAGTCCCAGAGCTGGGAGGGCAGAGCCGCTGCAACCAGCCCCAGGAGGACAACGTGACAACACTTCCCCAGGCAGCTTCAGAAACCAGGCGGGAGGCTCAGCATGTCCCTGCGCTGGGTACACCCCACCCACAGGTGACACAGAGAAGGTGGGCCCCCATCTTATCAGCGACTTACCACTGAGGAGGAGAGAGAGTATTCGGTGAAGGGTTAGGGTTAGGTCTTGGGAGATATAGGAGTGTAACTGATTTCATGCATTCAGATTCTTTTGATTTCACTGGGAGCTGCTCATGAAGCTGTTTCTAAAATCTCCACAAAGCCATTGCCTGTATCTTCTCTTTGCTCCAAATTCTTAAAGCTGCTCAGGTATCAAGCACTCAGGACTTACAAGAGTCTGCCTCATTTCCCCCTGTGCAAAGAAATGTCTTAGTTTTCTGCCACGTGTCATGGTTGCTAAGGTGTTCCTGAAATGAAGTCCCCATGGCTGCAGGGAGCAGGTGCTCTGAATGTGCAGTACAGCCTGCGTTTTCTGCTTGCATGCTTCAATCTCAGATTAGAAAATCTTCTTTGCAAAGGGTTACATTTCCAGATTTTATACCTGATTTCATCTGAACTTACACAGAAATATAACAAAATTCCTAAAGATTTCCGTTCGTCTATGTCAAATGCTGCTCTCAGTAACTAAATGTGGATTTAGAGGGCCTACGTTTATAACAACAGCTCAAAAACGGGAAATGCTGAATTGACCATGATCTAAAAATATTCTATGTAGCATTTCAGCTAGTTATATCAAGACTGAGGAGTGGACAATGTAACTTTGAACAGCTGAGATTTTTTTAAAAAACCTGAAGAATGGAAAATACATAAAATATCAGACAGTTTGGCAGTTAAAGCAGACAGAAGACAGAAAGAGGAATCGTGATATAATAAATATACGAGAGGAGGAAATAATTCTTTCTCTACTTTTTCCACACACAGGAACACTTAGATGCAACTTCCTTTCTTTTTAAATGCACCTATGTCAAATTCATGAGGAACCTGATAATGACATTAATACTAACAAACGAGGGAATTTGATAGCCTAAAATATGCACACTGTGATCTCAGATTTATTTTACACAAACCAGATAGTATCAGCCAAAGATAATCCCTGTCACAGAGCAGAGACAATGTTTCTCATTCAAATATAGAACTCTGCTATATATAGCCTACTTTATTATAAACTTTATTCTTCAAACATGAAATTATTTAGCTCCTTAAGAGGTATAATAGTGTAGCCCAAAGCCAAAAGCAGCTTTCAAAGCTGATCATTTTCATTAGGATGCATTTCACTATTCTCAGTTTCTAACTTGGTAGGGTAACAAGACAACTATTTTGATTCCATTCATTAAAGGGAAAGAAGAAAGAAAATTAGCAAAGGAGTTGGAGAACAACCTTTTTGGGACCTGGTCCTACTGTGCTTTGGTTTTGAGAGCCACACAGTGCAGATCGGCTGCATCCTCTTCCATTTGGAAGCACAGCCTGTGGAGATGCCCACCTTCTGTGCAAGAACCCAGAGCTTGATGCAACTGGGAGACATGAGTGCAATTCCAATGCCTGAATGGAGAAAATCTTCATTGCTCCTGTGGAAGCTGGGCTGCTAATCAGTCAAAATGGAAAAAAATCCCACAGATCAGAGAAAGAATAGTTTACTCCCTTTTAGATCCAAATTCTAATGATGAATGTATTGGCTGGTGGTGAAGGAGGGACACACACATTCAAATCACTTTGCATCTAGCTCATCAGGTCTGGGATCTCGGTTGGGACTTTCCACCACTGAATTGAATTCTAATAACTAAATAATAGGTCCTTGAGAGGGACTTTATTTTTCTGTCCTACTGAAATTAGTTCACTTGAAACAAATATGGATTGGGTGAAGAAAAAGACTAGAGGTTTATAGTGCAGATAGTTGGGAGAGAAAAGTCATTCTTTGACTTTGACAGCCTTGGTGGCTCCAGTTTGCCACGCAAAGCAAAACAGCTTTCCACAGAAAAGCTCATGTGTTTGCTAGGCTGGTTAAGTGCTCTGGAACGTCAAAGGACAGATTTTAAGCTCACACACCGAATGAGGCAAAGGGAAGATTTGAACATTGGCTTCTTATATTGGATAATATTATACTAACCAGTAGGACATATGTCTCCTCTGATTTGTGAATTGTTCCAAATCTCCTTTATAAATGTAACCCCTCTTTATCAGTGTGTTTCAGAAAGACTTAGGTGAGCCAATTTGTAATTTTTGAATGTTTTCCCCATTTTTTGTGCCAACACAAATGTGCCAAATCTGATTCACATTGAAGAACCTCTTCCAATCAAAATTGCTTTTTTTTTTTCCCCAGAAAAGAAATTATTTATCGAAAATAATTCACTTGGCCACCCTATGGTACAGCATTCCTGGCTATGCTGTAGGAGAGCAATGTATTCTCCTCAGGGTCTGGGCTCCTTGTTCAGTGCGTTTTCTGAGGCAAGCTTGTCAGATTAATTCCGTATTAGCCAAAGGGGGTGATCAGAGGGCCAAACGCAGTGGAATATTAATTTTCCATCTGCATGAGCCCCTGAAGTGAGAGGTGTGAGCATGCTGGAATTTTCTAACCCTACAGGGCAGAAGTGTGAAGGGAGAGATTCAGCCAGGCAGCAGCATAAGCTGCCAAGTGTTCGGACAGGAATAAGAGAGGAATCTCTGGCTGCTAGTGCTAATCCTCCCAGAGCTACAGTTTGCTGATGGCACTGCCAATCATTCTTACTTTTTTAGTGCAGTGCTTCCCGTATGCCTTTATTTATTTATTTATCTAATTTATTTCCTGTAGGATTAAAATCTCTACAAATTACTTCCAAGACTGTGGATTTTCCTGTTGAAGCATTGCAACGGCAAGCCCTATACAAGCGCTGTGGCCTGACGTTACTGCATTGCTCTAGTTGACATTTACCTAGTGCTAAATAAGAACACTGTTTTTGAGGGAATTTGTTCAAAGATGGGAAACATGGGAAATGTCACATACCAACAGAATGAATGAGTGAGAAACATGGTATAACAAGTGTCTTTGTAGACGTTTTTGCCTCCTGCATATTAGAGCAATGCAGTATGTCCGGAACCATGGAGGTTCCCAGAATTTTGCTTAAAACAAAACAAAAGCCCCTGTTTCTTTTCAGCTTGAAACCACCTGATCCTCATCTAAACCTGGAAGGCTGATATTCTCTTTGTTCTCCGCTTCAATCAATTAAGTGTACGTGCACAGCTTTTTTGAATCTGCTTACTGCTTACTTATGACACCAGAAGGATGTTCCAAACTGGTGGTCACCGAATTCTTTTACTTAAATCAAAACATTCTGTGGAAATCTAAATTTAACCATCTTTTCTTTCCCCAAGACTGATAATAAGCAGACTCATAAACTAAAGAGGTACAGTATCTCTTTCCAATACAGTGTAAAGACAGAACCACATCACATATTTAGGCTAGCTGGTAGAGGCCAAATTCAGTCCTCTGCTGCATTCTTTGGGATCGTATTGAACTAAATGAGAACCACCTGCACACAGAATTTGACCCCAAAATGAAAGCCTGGCCACAGATTTGATTTGAATTACTTGACTTAGAAGTGAGGTAGCCTTTTTTTTTTTTTTTTGGCAGTATTTTTGTAGTAGTTGTAATATTAATAATAAAGATAGGACATTTCTCTATGGAGTATAGAAGAAAATATTTAGAAATACTTTCAGAAAACAGTGATGACCTGCTGTGCTATACCAGCTTTTAAAATGTGTCATTTTCCTGTGGCATATCGGAGCCATTATGTCTGAGATGATAGCAGAATTTTTTGGTGCCAGCTGACTCACTAATTCACCTGAGCAGCAGCTTACAAATGGGTTGAGTCCCCTTAAGGTCTGCTTTGGTTTAAGCAAACTTGTGCACCTGCCACACACTGTAACTAACTTGTTTTTAATGTCTTGTTATATGACAAAACATGTGGGTTAAGGAATTTGTCTTCTATTTTGTTTACGAGCAAGAAGTTAAAAATTATGAAAAACCTTTACTAATAATAGTCTCAAAAAAAAGAAAAAGATAATATTTCTCACTGGCTTAAGCTTGATGTACTTCTATTAGCTTTACTACATGAAGATAACTGGAAAATTTGGTCTAACATTTCTTGAGTTTTCCTTAATTAATTTCATCAATTAATTATGCTAATAACAAAAAATGAACATTCCATTACTAAATGTACACCTGACTACGTTCCTGTCAGTGAAGCAACACGACTTCTGAGGTGACAATATCTCTGGTTCACGTTCCTTCTAAATAATAGTCCAGTGGTGGCAGCAATGTCTAGTTGTTAGAAGCTAAAAGAAGCACCCTTGAAATATTTCAAATACTCTCATGTACTTGAAAGTGAAAAGCTTATTTAATAAGAGTGTAATCTTGAACAATGAAAAGTGTGAGTGATTAAAACATGTACACTAATCTTTTGAAATATAGTTTCTCTCTCCTTCTCTTTCTTTGTCCCCTTTGTAACCAGAAAAAAAACATAAGTGAATTGTACAGGCAGCTCAGAGATGTGTACTTAATACTGAGTGACTGGATGCCAATGGTATTTTCAAGGACATGGGAGACATTGACTTAAACCAAGGACTGAAACCACTAGAACGTGTTCTTAGGCATATTCTCACTCCCCTTCTTCTCTTCTGCTCCTTCAATTCCTCCTCTTGTCTAAAAAAAGTGTTTGATTAAATAGAAGAGCTCTCTTGCTTTTTGAACAGTTACTCATTTAGGGCCAGATCAGATACCTTTTCTTAGAATGAGTAGTACCCTCCTCCACAAGAGTCCTTAAGATTGCAATAGTACTAATGGCAGTGTACAGTGTTCCTTCAAAGTAACAGTATCCTGGCCATTAAAATACATACCTGCTATAAGGTCACCTATACAAGATGTTTCCATTATGTATTGCAAGTGTACAATTATTGAAGGTAGTTTGGACACCAAAAGCAGTGTCACTGCAATAAAAAGGCGATAGCATGTGCTGAGCAAACTTTCCCAGGACCCTGGGCATAGGAGTGAATAAACAAACTATGTAGAAACATGTATGCCAGAGTGGTACTGGTACCAAAGGGTACATGCCTTTGGTACATACACTTTGGTACATGCCAGACGCAGGAGGACTTGTCTAAGCCCAAACTTCAGTATGGTTTATCCACATACACCCATTTTCCCCATGCAGTTGCAGCGTGGACTGACCACAAAGTATGTGGCTTGGCTACATCTGAGGCAACTTGCTGCAAGCGTCTTGTGAGTGAAGGTCACAGGCTCCCAAAGCATTATCTTTGTTTGATTATCAATAAAAGGACAGTTTTGCATATCCAGATTTGCAGTGGTCGTGTGGTCTGATACAGAAGGTACTGGAGCAAGCTTTGAGCAACAGGGTGACAATGCCAGAGGGCATCCACCCTCTGGGAAATTTGGCTGCCTGGGCTCAGGGCCAGCGTAGGGATGATTTAGGTGTCCAGCCATGACACACCTCAATGGGGCTACTTCTCCTTTGCTTGGGAATTGCTTTTAAGTTCTGGCTCTCACTCTTGGTCTCTGCCTGAGCTATACTGGAGCTGTGTCTGCACCTGGTCTTGTATCTCCCTGAGCTGGATCTTGATCCTCATCCACAGACTTGACTCTGTTGCTTGGACTTACACCTAGTTCACCCCTATGGATTTGCAGAGTGATTAAGGGGGTTTCAGTTGATGCTGATCCCCATGCCCGGACCTGCCCTGCTCTGCATGGGTGCTGCGGGGCTGGGTCCCTTGCCAGGCAGGCTGCTGTTTTGCTTGCGCTGCTGTGACCTGCAGCTGCCAGGCTGCCTTCCCTCTCAGTGCAGCCTGTTCTCTCCACTCCCTGGCCCACAGCGTGGGGTTCATCACACCCAGCTGTGGGCTTCAGCAGTACCGACATCACATCTGATCTACAAGTTTGTATTGCCTTCCTAACAAAAAGGGAAGAACGGTGCTTGTGGACCAGCTGACCTATCTTATATGGTCATTTTAGATAAAATAAGTTCTACCCTGGGAGGGCCTGATTCTCTCTGTTGGTTAAAAAATGAGTCTAGAAAAAGTCCATCAAACATAAGCATGTACTTTGTAGCTTTTGAAATTTGAACAGGTGAGTCCCAGCTATAGTGTCTCTACCTGTCTCTGACCAACTGTTGGTCTGACTGTTTATTTCCTATATTCTACTCCAAACGTTTACGTTATTATACACTCTTCATTGAAGCAAAAGTTGTCTCTTACCATCTGGCTCTGTAGACCACAACTCAACATAACACCCCACAACCTGGGTATTGGGACGCTACTTTAATACAAATAATATTAATTATATATCAACATTACATCAAATAAAAATATAGCAGCTCTCTGTGTCTAAAATTACACTGAGGTCAAACCCTAATCTCAGAAGAGCAATAGAGCTTAGTATCTCTCCAGTACATTTTTACAGTTTAGTAAAAATTTGAACTAATACCTCTCCCCCCATTTGAGATATTGAAGCACTTTGTGCATTCCTATCAAATTTGTCACATCTATTTCCAGGTGGTTTGGGGTGATAGGGAACCAAAGGATCTGTGACACAATCAGTTCTAGCAATAGTTAGTGGGATCCTTTTTAATCTCTGTAAAATGTACATTCAGTTTCCGTAGCCTCCTTTGGGTCCAGCTAAACCAATTATTCTCCTAAGAGAAGACGATATTAGCATAACCACCACTGTGTCATCTCTAAATTGACGATGCTCTCTACTGTGGACAGTCTGTTTTCTAAATCTGAAGGTGGTATTGCTTATCTGCATTTGGTGAATACATCATCTCCTTTGTGTTTATTGCATTTGGTGACCTGATGGTTGCTTGCTTGAGATACTAATTAAAAGAGTAGTTCAGAATTTTTATAAGTAGATTTGAAAGGTTAGTTCATAGCAAGAACCCACCTGATTTTGGAAATTTCTGAGAGTGTAACAGCTGCCATATATTTGAGCTATGGGCAGCTTTTTTTTTCCTTGACTATCCTCACCTATTGAGCTGTGTTTGATTTTAAGCCCTCGTCCTGGGAGCTCATAGGTTTCTGTTCCAAACAGTCTTTTCTTTGTTTTCATTCTTCTGGAATGTGAACATGGATCCTAAAAGCCCCATTTGGTTACAAATGTGTCCAAAACTCAGCTACTGGGGGCCTGTGGTGTTTTTCTTTGCTTGTTAGTCATATTCAGCAAGCAGGTAGACTTTTCCATTTTGAAAGTTCTGTGCATGAATGAATGAGTTAATCTAAATTAGCAGAGAAAATAATTGGCAGAATTACCTGCCCCTTGTTAGCCTGAGGGTTGGGAGCACATGAATGCTCTCAAGTCTGCATCTCCCACATGGCATCCCATTGCTGTGCCCACTTGAGTCAAAGAACAAGAAGCAAGTACTCCTTTGAAGTACTACCTTAAACAAGAGATAGGGAATAGTAAACTTAACTGAAGCCTAACTGATGGCAAACAATTCTGTCTTCTCATGCACAATAAGCAATTGCCGAAACTGTCTTTCAACCTGTGTAATATAATCGTGACAGGAATCAACCAAGCCCAGTCTCTCTTTTGCTCTTCCCATGTTATTCTTTTACTTCAGCAGATCTACCCTATAAAGCTGAGTGATAAGGCTTTGCAATTGCATCCATGTTTCAGAAGAAACAGTGCACAAGGTAATGACAGATTTCATCACCATAGCGGTGGCTGTAAACAGTTCCCAAGCTTCCTGTTCCTGAATTATATTGCAGTGGCTTCCTGCAATTACACAATATATTGTCATGCAGATTAGCTACGGGTCACTGCATGGGGATAGGAAACCTCAGACGTTTCTGTTGAACCTGTCAGGTTGGCAAATCTAACATAACGTTGGGATCCCCTCCAGCATTCCTCTCTGTAATCCACACAGCTTATTGAAGGCTCTCTCTGAGAAGGAGGTGTAAAACAAGTTGTACTGTTCCCCTGAGGTAATGCCCCAAACGCTTGTTCTAGGAGCAGGCATCAAGAGTCTGTAATTCCTTGAGGGAAGATGAGGACTGTAGGCTTGCAGGGAAGCAAACTGGAGGAAACTGTAGGGAAACAGAAGTGTCTCTTTTGGGAAGACAGGAGAGTTTGAGAGCCTCATGGGCTTGGTTTGTCTTCCTCTGAAAAGTGGACATAACCAACAGGCACATATAACTACTGTTCTGGGAATGAAAGGAGAAAGTCAGTGTGCGGCTTTTTCATTAAGGTGCCAAGGACAAACCGGAGGAAGAGATGTGCTTCCTCAGGCTCAGGAGCTGGCATTTAACAGTGGACCTGTTATGCATCTAAAGTCAGGGGAAATATCCAATAAACCAAAGAGCTGAGGAGGAGACATCAGAAACAACCTGTAAAGTTAAGTTTAGAAAGGGTAAGCTGAGGAAAGGGTCGGGGCTAACATGAGCAAGGAAGGAACAAGTCACAGTCTGTCTGTCTGCGATTTAGAAAACCTCAAGCATTCAAAGTAAAAGACCATGTATTTGGAGTACAAACTGCACGCTGACACTATAATATAAGCCATATATACTCAGTAGTGCAAATGCAGATTGCATTTAATATGGAAAAAGCCATGATTTGGAGATTTTATGACAAAACTAAGCTTAAGAATTAAGCCTAGGCTGAGGAACAGACGTCATGAGCCCTATCAGAAAGCACAGTGGTATGCTGTGGTAAGATTAGACAGTGTTTTCAAGGTCTAGAAAAGCTGCCTGCCCTCACGCCCTGCCACTCACTGTAGTGTTTTTGTATATATATAATCAATTAAAATATGTAGAAAAAGCGAGTGATTCCAAAGGACGTTAGCCATCTTTTGAGATGTTCTTTTCAGAGGACCTTAAAAATGTTTTCTCCCTCTTAATGGTATCACCTCTGAGAGGAGTTTACACTTTCTCTATCTTTGCAATAGACAAACTAATTGTCTATGACAATATCAGCAACTATGTCTGTTAACTTTGCCCTTGCTTTTCAGGGATACTGTGAGTTACAGGTTTGATAGTACTGTTAACATTTAAAAGACAGCAGAAAACTGGACAGGTCTGGGACTACTTTGTCTTCTCTTCCAACTCCTTTCACTTAAATCTTCTGCTAAAGGCAGGAGTTCTGGTCCAGGCACCTTAGAAAGCCCACTGCTCCCTGGTCTGTGGTGTTACTATAGTGGAAGAAGGAAGTATATACTTATATTCCTGCCTTGTTTTAAGCACTCAGTAAAGTCATTGATATGAAAATCCCTTTTTTTCCTTTTTCTCTATTAAGTGAGTAAACCTACAGAAAGTAGTTTTAAAAAATGATCTCCACTCTGGCTCAACAGATGTCTGTCCCTCCTTTCTGTGTCCCCACTGCTGCAATTATCTTCTTGAAGCCATATGGGCAGGAGCACAGGCCAGACATTCACTGAATTGACTCATTTATTAATCATTCATTATCTTTTGTAAGAATAAGTGAATTTATTGGTTTGTGTCTGAACAAGAGTTTTCTGAGCAGATTCTACAAGTCAGCATTTTCTGAAGCTGAAAAGAGCCTGGAGATGAGAAAAGCACTGTCTTCCTCCATTAATAGTGCTTCCCCCATAATCTGCTGAGTAGCCGGAGTAGCCAAGATGCGGCTTGTGCATTGGCACAAGCTTCGTGCATGCAGAACGTCTTAACTTCTGTCATGGTAGAGGACTGTGTTCTAACAAGCTGGTTGAAGCTTATGCTTCAGCTTGTCATGGTATGTTTATTTAAAGGCTTAACAGCTTGCCATGGTTTCACTTGATGTTATTGTTAATAGGAAGTGTTTTGTTTTGACTCTCTTTCCTTCCTGACTTAGGGTCCTTTTTGCACCATGGCCATCCCCAGACATCTAAATGCACCTTCCTTCGGTCTCTTTCCACATGTTCTGCAGTCACGTCTGTTTAACCGGGTAGGCAGCACAGGGATCACAACAGCTAAAAACAAAGCCAAAATGATCACAGCCTGGCTCAGAGTAGAGCTGGCCAGATTTGAAATCTTCTATTTGGAAGAAATTTTCACATATAAAAATATCCTTTAAGCCTCAATACTCTCTCTCTTTCCCCCACCAGAGACAAACTCTGGTGGAAAACCTTTTTGGGAAGTATTACAGAGAATTCAGGTTTCGTCTGTCATTTCAATTACACTAATATGGTATATGACTATCTTAATATGAAACATTTTACATAAAATATAAATTAAATGCCTACATTTCTGGGAAGGAAAAAAAAACCCCGTACTCAAAACCTTTATATTTCACTGAATGGCATGACTCCTCTTGACCTTAGCAGCTTCTGGGTCAGGGCCTGCGTGACTTAGTTTACCCCAAAGAGGGCCATTTAGTAGGTAGTTGATTGGTGTAACTAAATTCTGAAAACAAGTACAGTAGCTGCAGTGGGCTGATGAATATAGCTAAACTGCTGTTCTCTAAACAGTCAAATAGCTAAATATCACTTAAGTGGCTTGGCTTAAATTACCTTGGAACAAGTTACTGTGAAAGGGAAATGAAAGCATATAAATGAGTCTGAGACACTTGTATTCATTTGTGGAGAAGTGAGGGAAACAATTAAGATAAACCAGAAAATGGCAGGCGTGTTGAGCCATATGGCCCTTTCCTGTTTCTAACACTTCTTTTGTTTAACTTTTCCAAAGCAATTTTGTCACTATTATTACTGCGGTTGTTTCAGTTTTAAACATGTTTTCCTAGCATTCAATCTTTTCCCCAGCTGCCTCTCTCCTAAAAAAAAAAAAAAAAAAAAAAAAAGACAGAAAGAAAAAAGAAAAGGAAAAAAAAAAAAGAAAAGGAAAAAAGAGAGAAGAAAAGAAAAAAAAACCCCAACCCAGTTAAAAATAAATGCTGGAAAAGTCTTTAAGATGCTCTTTGGCTCACATTGCCTTTAAAACTTTGCACTGTATGCTAGTTTCTTTTGTTTTTTCTTTCTGCCTGTTTTGCCCAGCTGTTGGGCACTCCTATGTTCTGCTATAGCAAAACAGATGCAGACTACAGATCACATGAACTGCTCCAGTTGAATGAAAGCAGCTTTGGTCATTAATCCTGTCTATAGGCTCTTTGGCTTTTTTTTTTTTTTAACAAGTTGTCTTTTTATTCTTTTTTTTTTTTTTTTTTTATTCTAGCTTTTAATCATGGTTTACAAAAAAATTAAGAAACAGGTCTAAAAAAAGTGTGAGAGACGGAGATCAAGCAGGCTGCTGTGAGCTTTGAAGCATAAAAAATAAAGGAAAAAAGAAGCTTTTATTGTCAGGAAATGGCAAATACCTAGCTCCGTTTAACAATTCTGTCTGGCTGCTAGATAGGAGAGTAATGCCTTTGGCAGTACATAAACTCTTGTTTTCTTGCCCTTTGTCTTCCGGTGTAAAACACTGTTGAAAAATTCACCTGTCCATTGCAAAGTTAAACTACTGGCTTTAACACAGTTGCATGGGAACTTCGGTTTATTAATGAATACAACATACCCCTCTTTGATTTGAATGCTTTCAGAGCGCTGAAAAGATTCAAAAGGCATCGCTTCCTGCACCAGCGGCGTGCCTTTATACATCTCAGTGGTTCACCCCTACCCAGCTGCTATATCTCATTAACAAGCGTTTGGCCATCGCAGCAAACTTCGCAGTGTTGACACTTGAAAGGCCCAGGCAGGCGCTGGCAGGCTATCAGCTATGGCAACAGGAAACTGCCCCAAGACAACACTGAGAAAACAGCAGCTGCAAAAGCCAAAAGCAAAAGAGGACGGAGGGAGCTAGGTGTTTCCAGGCTGCACTGTTTTCCATATGGGCTGTTTGTGCAGCAGGGCCATGCCAAGGGAGGGGAGGAGAAGAAAAAAAAGAAAAAGAGAAAAGAAAGGTCTAATAGGGAGCTTGATATAAGCTCGGTACGCCCTAGGGCATTAAATACTTTTTTGTTACATTTTAATGGCTTCCTAAAGTCTATTCTCATGCAAATAAAAGCCTGCCTCTCTAACGAGTTCACAAAAGCCAGGCCTGGGGCCCGTCCTTGAGTCGGGCTCCCTGAGCCCTCTCTGGTCTGGGGTGGCTCCAACCTGCTGCCACCCTTCCCAAAGGGACATGCTGCTCCTGTCCCCTTCCTTGCAGACACTCTGGACACTTAACTCATGTGATTTGGTATCATTACACCCTACATAACTATGGCTGCAGCCCTCAGCCCCAAACGGGCTCTGTTTCGTAAGCGCCGCTGGAGTGGCAAGGATCAACTCCTGTAGCCAAAATAGGAGTTTTGCCATGCCGACAATGCCCACTCTGCACTGCACTGCCCTGGGCAGAGGGTGGTTTTCATTGATTTTACATCTGGCTGAGCTCAGAGAGGGAGCAACCTTACAGAAGACAGTGGTGTGAATGCTTTTATCACTGTACATTGGGACGGGTGAAGCTCGTTGGCAATTGCTGAAAAAAAATGAATAAAGCAGTAAAGGAATGGTAAGACGTGAGGCACTGAAAGTAGGATTCTTGATTAACAATATCATATTGCTATTTTACACATATAAAGGAAAAGTAATCCCTGGATGCGGTTTATCCTACCTGTTACTCTGTGCTTCCACTGGTGTACCTGAGGACAACCTGCGAGCAGGCACCAGGTTAACTGGCACAGGTTAACTAAAACTCATTCTGCAAACACCTGCAGCAAATCTTCAAGTAACAATGGTCAGATTCATACAACAGTAATGAAAGCAGTAGCAACAGAAAGCAAACTGACATGAGCTCAAGACTCACCACCACCTTAACATTTTCAATGGTCTGGAAAAAACCTCTCAAATAGTTTTAAGTTTTTAATAAGGATCAGTCATTATTTTTCCAGTGATTCAAATGTAGCGCTACCCATTGCCATGTTTCTTCCTTCGGCTCCTTCTGGGGTTTTGCAGCTGCGAGAGGCTTGCAGGCGGATGTTTAGATAATCCAAGTTTGTATTTTACATTTACAGGTAGAAGTTGTATACACTATCACTATTACAGAAAATGGAAACTATTTTCTCAAGCCTCATGCACGTCAAGCTCCATGGTTTATACTAAAAGTGGATTTTATAGCCTGTTGTGTACACTTCGTGTTTCCTGTGCCAAGGAACCACAAGACAGAAAACCTGCAACCTGTGAAGTTCCTCTGCCTCAGACCTCAGCGTAGCATCATCACCGATGGTTTCCAGCACGGCAGTGCACGCTTCCAGCTCTCTAATATGTGGTTCAGCTACGGGGTGACTCAGGTGGTGATTCAGTAGGTGGCAAGCTTCCCTCTGTCAATATTGAACTTGTGCCCCGCTATCCAGGTACGCAGCACTGTTTAAAGGACTATCCTTCTGACGGGATGCAAGAGTAATGCGGTGACCGATTACTGTTCTGGATCCCATGGCAGTTAATTTTTTCATGGGTGGAAATACTAACTCCTGGGAGCTGGCCAGGTTTCAGTTTGGAGGAACACATTCTGCTTAAGCTTTCCTTTCCCGTCCTTAGGCTGCTTTGTAAATTTGCTCTCCCTGATGGCTTCTTTCTGCATGACACAAGGCTGCGTGCTCTAGTGTGGGAGGTGATTTCTCTGGATCCAAGGAACAGGGGATGGTGCTGGTGTCCTGAGTCGAGCAGAAAGAAAGCATAGCAGGACTGATGTTTGTCCCTGTTATTAAAGGGGTTCATTCACCCTTTGTCCAAAACCTAGACATGTTTGAGATGAGTCCTGGATCCTCACATGATATCTGTTGGCAAAAGAGTGTGCACGTGAGAGGGTAGAGCAAATGCAAGCTTACCATGCTGCTTATTAGGGCAATACAGGCCACTTGGAAATATCAGTTAATTTTAAAAAAGGTATTTTGCTAATAAGAGCTGTATGCTGAAGAAGCACATAAAACCAGTTCTCCTGAGTTTGTACTGATTCCATTTTATGTAATGAGATTATATTATTATTTTGTATTTCTGGTACAATATTAAGTGTTGATCCTGATATTCCTAAAAGCCTTCCATACTTCAGATGTTTGCTAGTTGAGAAGTGGTGCTCCTGGCAATTAAAATGAGCAATGCTTGCTCTGTGGCTGGCACGTCTCTGCAACAGAGCAGTGAGCTACCACGCTTTCATGCCAGGAGTACGTGGGTGTGCTTGCCTCAGTGTGTAACTCTCTCTCTCTTTTGCTCATTTGTGCAGCTTCATAGTTTGTTTTTTTCCTGTCCTGATCAGATACTTTCATGTTTTGGTATGAGTTATCTGTCTGTGCACAGATACAGCCTCTGCTCTCTTCTCTTGCTAGAGGAAGAAAAGAATTGCAGGATTCCCCCTGTGACTTGCAAAACCATACCTAGAATATATAGGGGTGTTTCATGATTTATTTGTCATTTGTGTCACCCAGATAGGGGTTTACTGGTCTGATGAAACAGCAAAGAGAGAATTTGGAGATGTAGTGTTATTTCCCCGGGGTGCTACATTAAGGCAATATAATGTTTACTGATATCAGAGTTGGTTCTTCACTGTCATGAAAAAGAAAAACAATTTCCAAGCAAAACAGGCTTACAGAAATAAAAAAAAAATATTTCCTGAGTCTGTACTAAGAAGTACTTGTTGTTGATTTTGAGAAGCAGCAGAATATATGACAGAGACTCTAGAAAAGTAGAAAAAACTGCGTATCAGTCCTGGTAGATAAAACCAGTGCTCTGGCTCACTCATTGAACAGCACTATTTTAAATTTATACACATGAAGACAGACATATGAGAAGTAATTACCAGATGAGAATATCACCAAATAGCTACTTTATTGTATAATTGTGATAAACTATGGCTATGTCTGAAAAAAGCCCACTGTAAAATGCAGTGCAAGTCTGTGCTCATGTTTATAAAGTCAGTTTTTCCGTAACTTGATGAGTTCCATGTCACTCATTCTATGAAAGCTTATATATCTCAGATAATATGAACCATTATGTATGTTGTTAAGGCTAAATCTATTATTTTAATGTGATGTACTGCAAGTATTTTTTTTTCCTCATCGGACCTGAAAAAAGTACAACTGACCTTGTATGTGTAAGTGAAAATGTAAATTATCTTTCCATATGATAACTTTGATCCTTATACTAAAAAAGGGATATTAAGGAATCCTTTTTATTTATTTATTTATTTTATCTGGGGAGTTCAGAAGGGGGTTAGAATTTGGAATGTTAAATTCTATCACTTCAATATTACCAGACTTTCAGGAATATTGACTATACAAAACAAAACCGTGTACCCATCAAATAAAGCTTATAATAATTTCTGGAATGAGATTTTAAATGTGAAGTTTTGTTTCAAGGCAATTTTTTTCTCTCTTTCTCAAACCTAGGGTAAGATGAAACTATGTAGAAATGTTGACATTTCCTTAATTATAAGAATACTACTGGGTCTTACAAATGTCTTTTAAAGGAAGCAAGTTTTGAGACAATAACTTGGCCACATAGATTGTTTAGGAGTCTTTGGGGTTTGTTTCTTCATCTGGGCATCTAAGATTATTTCTGGTAGACAAAACAGCTAGGCCCTGATCCACAAAGCACACAAACATTTACATGATTTCCTGTTCATAAAGAGTGCCATGAAATATAATTAATTATAGGCATATTTATTTGAAAGATTTCTTGGTATTCTGCTTCAAGAAATGATGGCTGATTTGAAATTGAGAAAAGTGCCATAAAATGGGTTTCTTCAGCTCGATCAGGTTCAGTGAAGATTGTAAAGGACTGTAAAAGCCTGGATTCATTCAGTCTCATGCCTTTGCAGAGCTCCTGTGAATGTTTTGTATCATTGCTGTCAGATGTGATTTTCTCTGCCGCTGCAGATGTGCACAACAGATTTACTGTTACAAATAATACACAGTAAATTCCTGATGTAGAGGCATTTAGGTCCACTGCCAGATGTCTCATTTTAATAATACATTTGTATATCCTAGATCTAGAGGGACAATTAAGCTGTGAACAATGAAGATAAAATCAGTGGAGGACAGGTATTACCACTTTATTGTTGTAGTCAATCTATGGTGCTCAATAAAATGAATGAATTCAGTTTTGGTTTTGTGTTGTTACAACAGGATTACTATCATCTAGGTCTCATTCAACAAATAGTGGATAAGGACATGTCTTTATTACAGCTGTCTGCATGGGCAGAAGGTCGCCTGTTGCTCCGTCTCTTCTCTGACAGTTTGGATGCAGAATTATCTCTGTCAAGCTCCAGGATGCATGAGGCAAACACAGACTCATTTCCATCCTCAGTAAATTAGTGATGTTGAGAGATCCGTTGGTTGGGCACTGCCAGTTTGTTATCTGTGCAATTGCCTGGGAAACATTGCCTGACCTTGTGAAGGGCTTTTCTGTTTGCTACAGGTACGGGGAAATGGTGCAGGGAGGTTTTAATACTTACCCTCTTTCTAGCTTTTCCTTGGACAGCGGTCTTGAACAAGTTTTGTTTGGCTGGTACAAATAACAAGGGCTACTTCTACAACTAAGGGTGTCTGGGAGTTGCTCAGAATAAAATCCTCAACCTCAAAGAGAGAGAGGAGTGCAAGTCTAAAACATACCTTTACTTAAAATTAGTGGGATCGTGCAGACGCTGTTAAAAGAAACAGTAAAAAGTCCCTAGTGTTTACTGTAGCATAAGTGAGTCAGAATCTGACCTTTCCAGAAATTCAATATTGTCTGAATTTAATGAGAAATTGTGATATTGATACTCACTGTTCTGTGTTTACCCCTATGGCGCTCTTCAAGACATACTAGGATTTTATGTTTAGGTGTTAAAATAAAGAGGTGGATGGACTATAACAATCAGAACAGAGAAGAAATAAAAGGGTTACTGAGGGAAGTCTTCCCTAAAAACACGTTGGTTTACGTAATGCTCCTTTCTGGCCTTAGATAACCCAGCCTCACCTCACCTAACAATGTCGTAATTTCTTCCAGTTAACTCCTCTGCTGAAACCCACAGACTGCTTTTAGATAAAGTATGTATTCAAGAAGGACATTCAGTTTTGATTTAAAGGCTTTGAGAGATGAAGGACACAGCACTTCCCTGGGTAGTTTGTGCCAATGGTTAATCACTGCCATGGTGAAGAAAGAAAAGAGAAAATTCCGTCTTGCAGTTTGAAACTGATTGGCTTTGACTCTTAGCCTTCACTTCTCATAATGCCTAAATGAGCAGTCGCATGGGCCCAAACTGCCCTTGTTCTGGCTTGCAGGGGTCCGAAAAATGGTTAACAAAAGGTGGCTGTAGGCAGCGAGCCCTCCGCACTGTTGTTTCCAGTTGTCTGAAATTGCCAATAGCAGAATGTGATTCAGCCTCTGTTCCCATTTCCCATTTTCAGGGCCTTTCTTTGGCTGGCTTTATGGCTGAGTCCTTCTTCTAGGGTTGTGCCCTCTCTCTCCAGGTCACCTGGGCCATGCCCCTACTGAAGGCTAAGTAAGCTGGGTGGTGTGCCCCATAGTCCTGTACCCCCGTAACTCTGGGCTGCACATTGGGTTGGAAGTTGCTGTGCTCTGTCCTCACTTTGGGGGAAAAGCACGTGCAGAGGTGAGGAACAAGCCCTGGCATCTTCCAATACCCCCACTGGACTGGAGTGCTGGGAAACCAGAATGGTGGCCTGCATCTCCCTTCACTTTAAACACATCCCACATGATACAGAAAAGACAGGAAAGGGATATAAAAACTATGCTTTTAAAAGATTTGTTTCTGAGGCTGGCGGTTGGAGAATCCCTGTCTTTTCAGTGCCATAGTAACATCATTTAGTATACATTATAGCTTCCCACCATAAGTTCTCCCTAAACTCTGGTCTGAAGCAAGCACGCTTGACTACAATCAATCTGGATCACATGCTTTAGTAAATTCAATTTACAAGTGTCCCTCTTCAAACTACCCCTCCTTTCCTAGTAAAAATGAGACAGCATGTAGACAGACAGTTTTAAGAATTATCCCCTGGGCACTGTTAAAGAAACCAATTCATAGATACTCATGTGTTAACCACATGTGTGTCACTTTGCCAGTAAGTACTTAGAAGCTAATGGTGATAGGATAATGAAAATAGCTGAAACCGTGGAAGGCCACTCAAAAACATACAAACTTTTTTGAAAAACAATTAATCAATTAACAAGCCACTGGTCTATCAACATGGGATATCAGAATAAGAAGAAAAGCTATTAACAGTCCTGCCAAACCATCATTAGCAATTCTTAGCTTTCTTCAGTCACATCCTCCTCTCCTCCCCTCCCCACCCCCTTACATTTTTCCTTGCAAATGGTAGAAGCTGAGTGCCAAATTGCTTCCCTGATTTCAGCGGTCCAGAAAGTCTCCCTGGCATAAATCAACCTGTTCCTGGAGACGTCTCCCTTCAGCTGGGTCTGGCAGATTAACAATGAAAAGGGAAGAGACAATGGTACAGTCAGACAGCCCTCCAAAAAGCACATTAGTCCAGAGCTAATAGCTGATTAGTAAAATCTTCCCATCATTTAAAGATGCATTTCCCTTAGTGATGAAAGCCAGGTCTCCTAGACCTCAAGTCGATGTCTGGTCTTCTAGGTCAGTTCCAGGGTAGGTTTACATTGCAATTAGCATGGGGTTTGCAATTTGGGTAGGCATATGTGCAAGTTAGCTTTTAATGTCAGAGCTTGGACAAGATTCAGTGGTGTAGCTGCAGCAAAACCCGAAAATCACACTCAGACTGAATTGTGTGCTGCTATTAGGGTCCAGTCAAGCTAATGAACCCCGTAAGGCCTTGAGTGAGGTTGTAGCAGACCATACACTTCACTGTTGCCCTCTGCAGTGATTTCAATATTATCTTTGGATTGCAAGGCAAGTAGCATCATCTTCCTCAGTGCTGAAGAGTACACTGGTGTTTTACCTTGCTTTTCCTCTGTAAGACGAAAAGAGTGTCAGTGTGGAATTTGCAGCTTGTGATTTTCTCAACTCTTGAGAGTGACATTTGTGCAATTAATTACTGGTAACTACTGCGTCCAACCTACTTTAAACTCTGCCAAGAGGCTCTGTGAGCTGTTTTCCTTCTCTGTCTGCTGATACATAAACCCAACTTTTTTAAAAAAAATGCTGGAATGCAAGGATATATGATTATAAAAGAAGTTGCAACTAAATGAGTATTCAGGGTCAAATATATATATTTCAAAGAACATTTATAAATAATGAATATCCTTTTTTTATCCCATTTTACTATCTGATTGTAAATTCTTTATAAAATGCAAAATTAGATGTTATTCTAGAAAAACCTTCCTGTTAAAGATCTCACATGCAAAAAATGTTTTTTAAAACAGCTATGACCTTATCATCTTGATTAATCTGTTGTTGTTGTTTCAATAATATGAAATACAAATTATAAAAAATATATTTTAACTCTATGGTAATCTATTAGAAATCAGTTATTGGTGGAAATGTTTTAATGTGCTTTCGCACATGTACTAAATAGAATAAATTGACAGCAATGTGTAAAGATGTAATTTAATCTGAGTTTAGCAGGACATTTATGTATCTATCTGGTTTTATATATAATAAAATAGCAAATAGAGCTGTACAAGACACATAAACATCCCTCCTTTTCCCAGAAGAACCTATACCAATGCCTGCTGGAAAACAATTTTCCATAGAAGGTGATTACCTTACAACATTAATGTTCCTGTCTTGTGATAAGTCTTTTTGCTTTTTTCCAAAAGCTTTCATTGTCAAAGTAAGGTGATTAAGGAGGAACCTTGGCTTTCATTAAAAATCTTAACATTGTCTCCTATCTGACAGCTTGTACAAATGTACTGACTAAATCTGTCTGACTTTTGTAGTTACCTGAACCTTAAGAGGCACACTGCAGAAGCTGAAACAGCGTCTTCTCAGTGTTTGGGAAACTGCATGTCCTCCCTTATTTCCAAGGCATTCTCTGACTGTACAACTACCCGATAAACAAGAGAGGCCACAATCCCCTCAAGCACTGGATCCTTGATTTTCCATATTGCTTAACTACTATTTCATTCCCCAACTCCATTTTGCACTGCCCCAATTAGCTGCCGTTGTGACAAAGCTCGTGGGCGGCAAAGGAGGGTTCATTTCAGAGGACATGACTTTACCAATACGGCCTCAGTCTATCCTAAACAATCCTCTGGCAGCATCCCAACCCTCAAGCACCCATACGGGCCTTCACGGCACCCACTAAGGAAGGCAATAAATAACTTCAGTCCTCCCTGGCAGCCGTGACACAGTCCCTATGCTATTTTAGATGCCTTTAACATGAACAAAACATGCAGTGATTAATAAGAACATCTCAGGGACCCACGGTACTGCAGATGACACTGGAAAAACTGCTATACAGCGTGTGGGCACGGTCAGCCTGTTCTAGATGTCACTAGTCCTGGGATCCCCTGGTCAGGCAACCTTTGGGATCAGTGCCAGTCTCTAAATAGTGCGGTGGACTTTGGAAAATGAGGCTTCTGGGTTTGTATGCAAATCTAATTAGTACATTATTTTTCATTATACCAATTTTCCCCAGCAGCCAAGCCAGATCTCCATTTACCAGGGCATTAATGATTTGCCTGATAATCAGATCTAAGTTGATTTTAACTGTTTGTTTTAAATCCCTGGGGATTAGAATATCTGGATGTTTTAATGCTATTGGGGAACCACTGAAAATCCCACGACTAAGTAATGCTTGGTATGTTTGTTCAGTTAATCCTAACAGCTCAAGCTTGTTCCAATTAATTTTATACCCAGACAACTGCCGGAACTTTTCAGCGTATTCTAACAATTCGTGTATAGATCTTTACAAATCACTATTTTAAAGCAGTCTGAACCCCACCTTTACTGGACAGAAGCGTTTTAAAGCTTACGGAACATTTCTCCATGCATTGAAAGATAGAGCCCTGCTTGGTTTATCCTATGTAGCAAGCTTTTATGCCCGGGTTTAGCTTCAGCGCATGAAGGGTTCTACTGGAACTGGTGCATCTATGCTTAAAGCTCAGACTATACTTATAACTGGATTGGCTGCTTCAAGACATCAGTTAGGGCAGTCCCAACAGCCATTCTTCCTGGGAGACTCAAATCAGGAAGGAAACATTTACTTATAGGTCCACTTTTCCACCAAGTCTAGTTTGCAGCATGCAGAAATTACAGCCCAAAAGCATTTTGATACAGACAACCTTCTTCCCTGAAGCAAGCTCAGATGACACACACTCTTGCAATAGCAGCAGAAACAGCCCAGCTCCCTCATTTATGGGGCCATTCGGAGTCTCCTTTGGTCCTCTCAGGTTAAATGCACCTGGAGTCCCTTGCTGGGTTAACGACCTTCAGCAGGTTACTACAGAAAAGACAGGGAACTTAAATATGGGCAACGTTCTAGCTCAGCCCTTCGTAACAAGGTCTCCTATAGCACCAACACATTTCTGCAGAAGCCCAGTGAACAAACTTGGGGGCTACTAGTTTACTTTTCATTCAGCTGAGGTAATTCTATTATGTATGAGATAAGATTAGGAAAAAGTAAACATAAATCTCCAAAGAGATCATTCTCAAGAATTCTACTGCAGGGTTACATGGCCAGGACTCCTTCCTCATCTGCCACCCGTAGGCCACCTGCCTCAAGACACAGCTGCTCACCATCTTTATTACTGTCTACCCAGGTGTCCTTTATGACTTGACCCTTGCAGGCACGGTTTCCTATCTCAGTTCTCCAACCCTGAGGCTGCGGGAGCTTACAAAATCAGTGGGTGTTCAGGTAGTGTAGCTGTCTCCTGCATATTTAGAGGAAGTAAAGCATGGCTGTGGCAGAGGTGCAATGGCTGAATGAGAGGAGGCTATAGTGTTCCCTCTGCAGTTTATAGTCCAGTCCATGATTTTAAACACGTTGCTCCACACTTCTCACACCTCTGGTTTTACTCCTTCGGAAAACATGGGTAGTCCTACCACTCTGTGGTTATGATGGAGCTATTGGCTCTTGGCAAGGTTGTGAGCTGCCCAATTGCCCATCTTTCAACAAAGCTCTTTCATAACCTGGGCCCTCTCCGCTGTTGTCAGGAGCTGCTGGATATTCTGGAAATGATGAAGCCATTCATCAAGGTTATCCACAGGAGATATGGTAGGGGACAGCACCGTTTGCACTGCTACCAGCCCTCATTTGGTGTAAGATCACCTCTTGTGTCGTTGCAAGTTCACAAACAAACTGTTACATGATAAACATAATTTGGTCCTTTAAGCCAAGAGCTCATGCTACAGCAGCCTGTCAGACCCTTAAGACAAAGGTTTCTTTTAGAAAAGGCTGAGGTTTTATTCAATGCCAAGCATATCCAAGACCTGGTTTGTCTCTCTTGCGGAGGAACAGCTTTCTTCTCCTCTCTGCACACAGTCTGCTCTAATCTCACAGGTCTAGAGAGCCAGAAATGGACTCAGCAACACCCTTTTCACCAGCACCCTTGGTCAGGGAGGGAGGAAACTCCTTCGACAGTGGTACAAGCTCCTCCTACACTATTTCTCTTGGGCAATTCACCTATTCAAACAGGTGTATTGGGTATGGGTGGCTTCACTGGATGGCTGGAGGCCTGCTGTCTGGTGATGAAGGATGGGTTGCCTGCAGAGCTAGGGGTTTGGCAACCAAGAGGAGTCTGGGAGGAACTATTGGACTAGGCAGTGCCATATTCTTATGAAAGAGAGGACAGCATGTCATACCAGAGCCACTGAATTGGAGTGGGATGCTGTGTCTAGCAGTATGAGTCTCTGGGGACGTGCATGATGCTAGTGACCTATAGAAATGTAGCAGTAGGTCATTCCCAGGCCACCTGGAAAAGTCTGCTGGAGGGTATTGAGGGAGGTGGGTGCACCTGAGGTATATTTTTCATTCAGAGGGCCTTGAAAACTGAGGGTTCTGAAAACTGTGTAAATAGGGAGTTCACCACTCACTCTAGGAGCTAATATGCCAAGACAATTTGTGCGAGCATTCTCCAGAGCAAGGATGGGGTCCATAGTCTCCCTCAGAAATACAGGCAACTTATAGATGTTGATGAAAATGTAAGAGTGACCAAAATGACTGGCAGGAAGAAGTTAGCACTGACTGTTGATTCAAAGCATCCCTGCTAGATATTTCTCTCTTGCTTTTTCTACCCTCAGAGCAAGAAAATAAGACAGTGTTTGTTGTTGACAGCTGCAAGTAAGACAAAAGGCTGGGGAAAAAGCTTCCTCCAAGCCCTCCTTACGTCCTTCACAGAGGGAGGGCTGGAGCCGGGGGGGAGCTCACAGCAGGAGCGAGGTCGGTGGTTTGGAGAGCGATGGTAGGACTTTGAGGGGGAGGCGGCAGGAAGCAAGAACCCACCGTCTCCCTGCCCGGTGCAAACACATACAGACTTAACCTACAGCTGAACTTTTGCCCTTGAGTGACCAGTGCCATTAGGACGCAGGTCAAAAGGTTGCAGGGTGACAGAAAATGGAACTTTATTGAATGAAAGAGAAAATGAAAAAATTCCTTTGTTTGCTTAACTCCGTGTGGTTTGTATAGCCACTGTGATCCCATAATGGAGTCCAGAGTGAAAAAGTAACTTGATTTATCACATGCAAAGAAAAAAAAAAAGGGGGGGGGGGAATTTCACTAAGGGAATAACTAAAAAAACCAGTGAAAGAATAAAACCCCCAAATCCCTAAAACATTAGAATAAATGGGACTTTAATCAATAAAAGCCCTTTTATATAAATGAGGCAGAGAAAGAATTTTCATTTTTTAGGAACAAGTGTGTATTAAGAACACCAGTGTATATATATCAGTGTATATTAAGGACACCAGGGAGGCACATTAAAAGAATATTCTTCCTGTTTGAGTCAGGAAAAATGTACATGTATATGAGCATCTGGCTTAAAAATATTTTTATTTGACACATGTTTGAGTGCCAAAATCATAGCTTTGTATGCATAATCCATCTGCATTTATATGCAAATGCAAAACCCAGGTATTTAAAATCAGCCTGAGGAAAAGAAACGACTCTAGATAGGTAGAGAGAGAAATGGTCGAACTGGTAGGGCTCTGGCTGAAATTGGAGAACCAAAATAAGTTCAGTTAAATGTAACCTGAAATCTCAGCACATTTGGCATGCTTAGTATGTGTTGGGCTTTTTCATTTCTTGACAGAATGTGGTCCATCAGTAAAGATATGATTGGTTAAAATCAGATGTTTTGAAATACTGGATTTTTAGTAGACGGGCTTATTCTGAATCAGATCCAGAGAGCAGTAAGGGCTAATGTACTAATTCTAAGTTGTCTCACTAGTGAGACAGAAATCAATGGAGGTAGGGCGTAAGAAATCTAACAAAGTTCAAAGCCATGCCAAGTAATAATTTTCAGGATATATAGGTACTCCCAGAAACACCTAAATAAATTAAAAATGTGTCAAAGACAGACCTTTAGTGAATTAAATGCTTCGTGATCTGTCTTTCAGAGCACTAAGGAGCAGATTTTGCCACTTGAGTGCATGTAAAAGTTCTGTGGGAGTGATGAGTGGTACCGTACTCGGTGTGTGCATAAATAGCGCTTGATGGGCAGGAGGCTGAAATGCTACTTGATATGAAGAGGGCATCAGAAGCTGGCTTCCAGCTGGGGCTCCTACCTCTCTGCTACTCTTCCCCCTTCCTTCGCACTGTCTCCTTCTCTCTCCCTCACCTTTTCGTCAGCCCACGATCTGCATGGCTGCAATGATTACATCTATGTCCTCAGTGTGCCCCACAGCCTCTTTTTGATCACTGTGTGTCCTGGGTTGAACAACACAGGACTAGTTTTTCTTCTAATGCTTGGGAAATCTGCACTTTTAGAAGGCTCTAGTGTCTGAATTTGTGAAAATTTTACTTTATAGCCAGCTATGGCGGGTGGCTTTCAAGGTCTCAGTGTTTTTGAGTTAGCCAGGTGCAGGGATGAGGTGGAGCGAGACCTGGGAACTTGTCCCACGCTGGCCAACAGGATTATTTCATACCATGAATGCCACATTCAATATAAATTAGAAAGTTTGCTGAGAAGTTCTCTCTCTTCTACGAGGGCTGCCAATCTAAGAACTTCTTGCTCTGGTGCTGGACCCCTGAGGCCTTCCCTTCCTCCCAAAGCTGTAGCGCTCACGGTGTCCAACATTTGCTGCCCACTGCTGGGAGTGCACAGCTTCCTGCTGACAGAATTGGCTGAGTATAACCCTTGTATATTTTATATTGGTATTGGGATCAATACTGGTTCTTTAGTATTATTAATGTTAATTATTTAGTCTTGTTCTATTAAACCCATTTACATTTCAACCCTCAGGTTTCCTTGTTTTTTCCCCAGTTTCCCTTCCTGGGTGGGGAGGGGTCATCGGGTGACAGAATAATTGTCTAAACAACAATAAATTGTTGTGGGTTTATCAAACCATAACACTGTGAACAACTAAACCATCTGGCCTGCCACTTAGCTCCAGAGAGTGACATGCTCTACAGATCATGTCTCCAAGGGTCCTCATTTCCAGAATATGTCCATGTCTTGCTAATTCTTTTTGCGCTGTCTCACAAGCGCAGGCCTTTTATTCTCATCCATACAGCTAAAACTCTTATCCAGACTTATTTTGGGTGTTGCAGTCACATGTCTCAGTTACTGCAGCATCCTGTGTTTTTATTCCTGACAAATGCAGCCGTGTTCTATTCATATCTATTTGGACTGCTGCTGTCAAGATCGTTATCCCCATCTGTTGCCTTGAGTTTGTCCTAACTCTGTTTGTCTCTTTGCACTGTCTCCTGTCTCCTCCTTCACCACTGCAACAAATGTACTACTCTTCCCTATTCCCACTTAAATGACACTGCAATAAGTACTAAAAGGCTGACTGCTACCTCCGTTTGGGCTGTGATATCAGTTTCCATCATCTCCTTTTCAATTTTCAGATATGCACTTCCAATTTTTTATCTTTCTTTCAGGTGTGGGAGGAAATCCCCATAAATGCATGCAAACATGCTTTGTTTTCTGACCTCAAAAAGCCTATTCCATTGACCAGTGCTATTACATATTTTCCTTCAGCTCTCCCATCAGGCTGTCTGATTCAATCTAGTGTAAGCCCTCAGACCCCTGAAATCTTCCTTTTTTGTTCTCATCAGTACAATGCCTAAAGCAATGGGGTCCTCATTCCTGGCTAAGGTTTCCAGTTTGCTTCGGTAGTGCAAATAGTAGGTATTAGTACTAACCTTCTTGGTCACACAAAGCTAAATCAAGAGTAACTCCATTAACTCTAAGTATAAATAATCCACGTTTATATGGGTATAATGGAGAACAAAATTTTCTCCGTATTTTAGTTTTTCTGTTCACCTGCAGAGATTAAGTATGCCTCCCATTATACTCCCCAAGACTGTAGAAAATGTGGCTTTAAGAAAAATAGAAAAACCAAGATGTATAATGTGTATTTCATGTGTAATAATATGAGTGAACTTTGAGGCTGTGAATTAAATGCCTATGAAATTCCTTAAAATGTTTTTTAAAAATAAACTTGTTTCTACATGAAATCTTGAAGGCACTTTAAGTTTCTTTTCTCATTCTCTCTGTTTTCTTTTCACAGGCATAGTTAGACACATCATGGTTTACTGGCTTGCAACCTGTCTCATTGCAAACAATGAGAGCTGCTTTTAAGTTCATGGAAAGAATCTGAAAGAAGGATTTTATATTTTGCAAAGCAAACTTGCTTTTGGTCTAAGATCCTGTATGCCAAGTTTCAGTGAATTTTTACAGCCAAGTTACACACTTCCTCTGACAATTTTTTAATGCTACCAGACAATTTGGCTACATGGTATTGTTATCAAAATGCTAAAATAAAAACTCAGCAACTCATTATGCTGGGGAACTAGTGGCACTAGACAGTTGCAATTTTTAGTGTTGTTTCTGTTCAGCAGGTATTAACATGTTTGGGAAAAGGGAAGAAAGGATGGTAATAAAGGCTAGAATTTTTTTGTGGGTGGATGAATGATTAGGCTTCAGCACACTGCCAGAGACAGAAAGTAATTTGTGGAAGGCATTGTTCAAAGCAGAGATATTTTGGGAGTAGAAGTATTGTGCATTGTATACCCTATGCCAACCTTTTGGGAGGTCATGTTAGAGTGCTGGGAGAAATTAAAAAAAAAAAATAACAACAAACCCCACTGAATTTCATCATCTTCACCTACTCACCAGGAATCTGGTGCCTGGAAAATATGAATCTAGCAATTAAACTTGCCTTTCTCAACAATAATGTCTGCTAGACAATATAAATGTGTCTTTATAAACAAAGCCAGTATATTCTCTTTAGTGATAGAGGGTTTCTGCAGCTCTTACAGAAAGGAATGTAAAAAATTTTGAAGAATTAGGGTGGAATTTTTCTGTAACCAACTCACACCTATCCTTGGTACAGACAAAGCATCTGTGGATGCATCTTTTATTTGAGAGATTTGGAGTACAGTGGCAGACTAGATGATTCATTTAGACCAAACGGATGACATTAAATATAAGACTTGTAGATGGTTGAAATTAAAGGGTACGAATCTCACTCACAGAAACTACCTACACTTGTTGTTTTGGCACTGCTGCTTGTGCGTGTAAAGAACCAACCTCTGATCACGGCTGGTAGCATCACAACTGCAGTCATGTTGAATGTAGCAGAATGCATTTATACAAAAGCAGCAAGTTAATCCCATTTAATACTAAAAAAGCGCACCATGAAAAAATATGGATAATTTGAAAAAAACAAATACCCTCCTTAAAAAAACAGAGCAAAAATAGGTTAATTGCTTTTCAGATATCTGCAAATGCCATGTGCAATCAGTCCATGGCTTCTCTGTGAAAACTGCCAGCTTGTTCTGGTAGTGCTAGAGAGGAGCTACTGCTGGGAAATAACTAAGATGCTCCCTCATTTAACACAGACCACAGAACAGCTGCCGGATATGAATGCCTTTCAGTCACCATTGATCAGGGATCGATTCAAATTAGTGACCTAGAAATAAAAGGCTGCATATTGAAGAACAAATTTCCTATACCATTCTGTCTTCAGTAATGAGAAATGCAACTGTCTGCCACATTTAACTTTCAGCTGTCAAATGTAGAAGAAATAGATGACCTCAAATCATGACAATATGAAAAAAATCTCTAAAACTTAGGGCATTTTTCCTTTTAAGTGCTTTTTTGTTTTGTTTGTGTTTGCTGGACAGCTTCCTTGCTGAGGTTGGTAGTTAGGTGTTTACAATATTAGGCAAATGTAGGGAACTAATATTTTATTTTCCACACTTTCTCATAAAAACTTGCTTTAGAAATGGTTTCTCAATCCTAACTTCTTATATTACATTAAAACCCACAGGGAGGGTGTGCTTTCAAATGGTCGGCTACAGTGGTCGGGATTTGAATTCCAGTCCTCGGCTTTGCAAGGACTACCTCCACAGCCTTGGCAAGCTGCTTATATTTTCTCCATCTCAGATTCCCATTTACAAATGGGGAAAAGTAACGTTTCCCTATCCTGGGAATATTTCAAAACTAAAGTCACAGGTAACTGAAAGACACTCTGCTGCGTATATACAAATGATCAATTTGACAATCTTATTAGGCTCTTTTGACTAGTTAATGTTTCCTTTGAAGGCTGAGTTGGGAATACAAGGCTGAAATGCAAGATTTATGGATATCATTTTCGTGCTTATGGTCCTTAGAGATAAAAACAAACAACACTCCCCTCTCCCCAACCACTGGAGAAAATGGGTCAATCAAAAATTATCACAGTGACAGGTTTTTCCTTTCATTAGGATTACAAAACACTCAGCGTTAGTAAGAATTGTAGAGATTTTTCTGACAGAATTAATTATTCTGAATGATTAGTTTGTTATGCTCCTTGCAGGCACCAAGTTTGGAAGAGGAAGTGCTTTGTCTTTCGATTAAAAATATCCAAACAGCTCTGTGGAGTCATGATCTGAGAAACCAAAACAAGTCCTTAACCGTAGATAAATGAAGGTTGGCTGATCCCAGTTTGTAGAAAGCCAGAGGAAGCCCTCTGCTCTGACCCCGCGCCCTCTGGCATCACAGCTGGTGCACGAGCACAAAGACAACTTGGATGTAGATGCTGCTGTGGGCACTTTACACAGGCTAGATTGTAAATTTGTCCATTTATGAGTGTCCTGCAGGGGTTCCCACCAACTCAGAAGACAAAGCAAGAGCTGAAGCGAACAAAGCATATCCATAAAAGCTCCTCTGATTGCCACTATTAATAAAATGGAGGCCATAAACAAATTTACTGTGTACTGTTTCTTCAGTGGGGGAGCAGGAAAGAGGGGCATGCCTCCCTTGAACTGAAGGAGGTACGTGTACTACACAGGGTGAGTGCAGAAGGTATATATGCTCTATGAAAAATAGATCTGGCTGCCACAAATGTTTTCTTTTACCTGCTTACTACTGGGCTGTGGACATGAATTTCATTCTACCTGAAATCTCAAATTGCCTTGGTAGAAGCATGCAAATTTTCATTTGCAGCATACATAAAACAGATACATTGGGATTTCTGGAGTGGTTTTGGTTTTCTTTATATAAATTCAGAAAGGGAACAATAGTTTTGAAATTGTCCTGGCATGTATCAGCATACTCCAGTGTACTTCAAGGTCCACCTCCAACTTGCATATTTTTCATTTTTATTCACCCTTTCTAGTAATAAGGACATGGTTATTTCTGATGCCAACACCTATTATGAAGCATTAGATATGGTCCAAAAATCACAGCAGTTTTATACAAGTGACTCAATTTTTGGGGAACGATTGACAGAGAAAGCTACATTTATTTCAAAATGCCAGGCCTGGCGGTTCCTTCCCGTCCCATGTACAGAGAGACCAGTTCACACAATGGTTTCACTTCTAGGCCATAGATGTTCATACATTTTCCAGGACTCCCTGCTCTGGTTTCCTACTCATGCTAAGGAGTTCTGCAAAGCACTGCAGAGGCTGGTAAAGTGAGAAATGAAGCTTGAGTGCAGGTGATAACGCAGCAACCTCTTCAGTTGTCTTGATGGAAACAGTTTTTCTCTGATTGTGTGTCAGTCATACACCTGCTTTGCTGTAGTCCACTTTGTACTACTGCAGGTATCCATACAGAAAACCTTACTGCATCTCAAAGCTGCTACTCTGAAGTTAAATACATTGATTGCTGACTGGACACAAAGCACTGGACACACATGAAGACACAAAGCAAAAAAACAGTGGCTATTCCCAGCGGGTCTGGAAGTCAAGCAGGTCTCTGTGGCCCAGCAGTGGGATCTTCCACAAGGGGCAAAGACCTTTAGAGCACCTGGGATCAGTCCCTGGCAACACGACGCACTGAGGTGCACAGCAAATGCCAAAGCCGCAGGGTATTAGAACATGAAGATACTACTTGTGTTGTAGCTGCCTCTATTGCGCTTGGATCCTTTTTCAGATAACTGTTTTTTAGGACTTAGAAGAAACTTTATACTGAAGAAAACTGGATAGCTAGCGTGGCACTTAATCTGCTCCCCAGGGACCAAGCATCAAACATAGCCAAGAGGTCCATGTGGATTTTTTATTTTTTTTGCTTAACTTTAATTAGTGCCAGGTAAGTTCTGGGTAGAAACCGGACACCTAGCTTAGCTGGAATTCATGGTCTGGAAACCACTAAGAAAGGCCAGTTCCCATGTTTTACATCTCAAGCCTAATATCACATGGTCACACTCTGTCATGGAGTTAACGCTGACAGCAGCACAGGAAATAGCTTGGAGAAACACCCTCATTCTGTTTCATTTGGAGCTCATTTGTTCTGAAACTTCCAGTGACAAAATTATGGTGCAGTTTTAATAGGAGTATGTGTCTAAACTCATACTCATGTTTTTTCTGCAAATCTGGGTTAGAAGATCTCATTTTTCTCCTCCCACACATGCACTCTCTGCCAACTGCACAAACAACAACCTGTATTCATCCACACTGTAACTGTTGACATCATCAGGCTATAACAGAGATAAATTTGGTCCAGTGAGGCAAAGTGCTGTGAAACGGTTTGATTTTTCTCTTTTACCCAAGGAAAATCCATCTGGAAACATATCATACTTTCATGCTGACACACAGGAATGTCTTCATCATTATCAGGTGATTGATTTTCCTGCAGATTCATGAGATTGGTTTTTTTAATAGATATTCAAATTGCAAATGCAGTGCATGATATTTTATTTTCTACTGCAATACAAATCTATGAGTTCGTTATTATTCTGCTGATAAACAGCTTTTTAGAATTATAAGCATGAGCTATTTTTAAAAAAATGTTAAGTGTTTCCTGCCTTCCTTCTGTTTTTAAGAACATATGACTTCACTTCCATGAGATCCATGATCCAAAGATGGAGTATTCAAGAGTGTCTAAGTGTTTCTGGAGACTAACTTCATTTTCAAAAGTAGCTTAAGTAGTGATATCAGTAGGATTCAGGAACACAGAGTCAGGAAGAAATCAAGAGTGGTGTCACTCAGCACAATAATGTCTCTTAGCTAGTTAAGTAAGTTAAGTGAGTTAAGAGAGTGGTGCACACAACCCTAAGTTACGAAACTAAGTTGTCTGGTCCATGAATATGAAGCCGTAGTGCCAAAAACGAGGATTTGCAGCACTTAGCACACTGAGCAGAGGTAGATCTAAACAACCCAAAAGTAAAAGCTGTGGAAAAGATATACCTGAGATAGTATCTCTTGTCCAGAATTAGCTATATCCTTGAGATAGGTGCCCCTGAAATGAAGGTCTAGAGCCAGAAGTTGCCTTCCGATGCATGTGACTGGATTGCTGTTTTCCTTTAAAATGCAGCTTTGTGAGAGCAAAGTGTCCTTTACTTGAAGGAATGTGAACTTCCTTTTCTCTATAGTACAGTGGAACTGGAGAAAGACAGAATTCCTTAGAACGGATTTTATTTTTTAATCTCAGATTTATGACAGAAAAGATAATCAAAGGTGTTGTTCACAGAATAGAAAGCTCTTAGATAGTCTAGCTAATATAAGCAATAAAGTGTGTTGCTAATAAAATCAGTTATCAGGTTGTTCACAATGAAATCTGAATTACCAACCCCTGACACTGGCAGAGGTTTTTTCAGAGCTCCTCAAAATGTGAAATGTTGCTTTAAAATGTGTTGCAAGTCAAACATTTCAGATTCACCTGTAAACTACTTATTACAAGTGGGACTTAGAAATGACTGTATCTGAGATTGCTGAGTTTTCTTTGGCTTTGGTATAATCAAATTCAGATTACCTTCCTGCAAAATTGGTATAATAATATTTAAACACTTGCAAAAGACTTAATTAGTTAATTAATATTTATACAGTCATCAGAGATCTTTGTCTGTGAGGTATCGTACTAACTTTACTAGAAGAAAATTCATTGAAAACTTAATAAAAAATGTAATACAAGGGTTTAAATTCCTTACTGTATTTGAATTTAATATATTTAAATTATTTTTTATTCTTTAATGCAAAAATTAAAATGAAATTAGTAGCAACCCCCCCAAAAAAAAAAAAAATCAGGGAATCAAAGCCATGAAAACAAGAGTATGGCAAGAGGAAGATTTTGTAGTAAATAAAGAATCATCTGATGCGTTTGGAAGGGAACCAGATCTTTCCTCTATGCCCTGTGAAGCTGATTTTCATCTTGCTGCCTGGTTTACACATACCACAAACAACGCCATGCAGAGGACAGTTCTGCATGATGGGAATTCAGCCCCTGGTGCCAGTCCTTCAAAAATTGACTCCTTGTAGCACCTAGAAAACTGGATAGAAGTGAAAACAACTGGCTGGTTCAGAGTGAAGCTATAATTTGGGTTGGGCCCACTTGCTCCCAGCCCAGATAACTTTTTGCAGCTATTTGCTTTCACTGCATGCACAAGGCCAGAGAGTCCTATGCTAAAACACACGTGCAGTTGACTGTGAGGTTCATTTATGGCAGGGCTGCCCATGGTGCTGGCTGACAAATCTGGTGAGTAAATGAAGTACAACTAGAGTCCATGAACTCCAAAAAAACTGAGCCAGCACGGTACATTGCCCAAGCTCTGAAACTAAACATCTCATATGGTAAATTAAAAATGGAAGTGGGGGTGTTTGCTTGGTAGGATGTACTTCCTCTTCCCATCTTCAAGCTTCATATATGGTGAAGAAAAAAATACCAGAATAAGAAATCAAACCTTAGGAGATTAGGAAGACTAACAGATCCCTTTTGTCCATATTTGTTGGAGAAGAGGTTGAGAAAAAGTCCGTTGTGCTTGGGCAAGCAGAAAATAGTTGCCTGGCTGAATCCATGTAATCCATCACCACACCAGGATGGGCCAGGCTAGCATATACGAGAACACCACAGCTCAGCTCAGAGTGAGGCAGTGATAACAGATCACAGCAGTACCTGTATTGCTGAGGAGTTGCACACAGGCCATTTTCATAAATTTCTAAATTGGAAGGAACCATTTATTCCACAGAATCACCTAGAATCACAGAAGGTTTGAGGCTGTTTTGAGACACTCTAAATGTGTCTCACCAGTGCTGAGTAGAAGGGAAGGATCACCTCCCTTGAACTGCCGGCGATGCTCTAATGCAGCCCAGGAGGCTGTTTGCCTTCTTTGCTGCAAGGGCATATTGCTGACTTATGGTCAAATGTGGTGTCCACCAGGACTCCCAGGTCTTTTTCTGGAGAAATGATCTCCATCTGATTGGCCCCCAATGTGTACTGATGCATGTCATTGTTCCTACTCAGGAGCAGGACATTGCACTTCCCTTTGTGGAACTTCATGAGGTTCTTGTCAGCTCATTTCTCCAACCTGTCAAGGTCCCTCTGAGCACACCCATCTGGTGTATCAACTGCCTCACGCGATTTTGAATTACCTGCAAACTTGATGAAGAAGATATTTGTCCCGTCATCCCAATCATTAATAAAGAACCTTCAAAGTTTTCAGCACAGTAGATGTTGTCCTTAAAATTAGCAGATACATGCTCACTTGTGAAGATGATGTGTGTATCACCATCCTGAACGTCTCAAAAGGAACTGGTAGATCCATAGAAGTAATTGTGTGACAATAACAGTGAATTTTTCTTCTCTGTTTGGATTATAAAAGGTTTGGTGACCTTTGTTTGAATTGTGTAGTATAAGCAATTAATGGACTGAGTTCTCTCACCACAGAGATCATACACTGTTTTTTCCCCTAGGAAGACAGTCTCAAGTAAGTTGTTGGTATTGCTCCACACAGAGTCAAAGTTGCACATGATATGCAACACTATGCATGTTGAGACCATACTGGGAAAAACTAAATTATGTCCCTTGTTGATGAATTCAGCCTTAAAATGTACTTTATTCAAGCACAAAATCTGCTTAGAGACCAAGGAATTCTGGGTAGCTGCCCAAAATCAGTGCCATTTTTCTCCACAAAACAGATAGCTCTCCAATGTCTCATGCCTTGTGAGATTAACTATTAGAACCCTAAGTCTGATGGTTTGAAACCTCAGTAAACTTTTCAGATGCATAAAAAGCCCACTTAGCTCCCTGGTGCTTCTTCTACAGACTAATTCTTCAGGACTGGGCATGTGAACGAGACTGCCATAAGAAGACAACAGGAAAGAACACCTGGTGCTCTCCATGGCTAGAAGCCATCTCTGACAGACAGGAAATTTCAGCACAGCAAGAGAGGAGCATGCTCTGAAAAAGGCAATAAGCATGCTCTGACACTCCTTATATGGAAATCCAGCCGGTGGCAGATGACATGTTTTGAACCTGGTCAAATACTGTGGAAAAGACAAACCTCTAGCTTGAGTATTAACCAGCCTCTTCAGTAATCTTTCTGTTGCACTTTATGGCTGGAAGGAAATGAAGGTGTCCAGTTCTTTGCATGCCATCTCAAAGGGATGCTGAGTGATGCAATATACAAATCCCATTGCTACAGAGCGAATGAATACTTGAAAGCTAAATCTGCCCATCAATACCTATGAGAAATGTCAGACTTGGAAGGAAAGCTCCAAAGGGAAAAAAAATTACCCACATGCTGACAGATCAGGCTTTCATTTCCCATCTGCTGATGAGAAAAGAGATGAAGGTGATAACTTCTTGAGAGACGGTTGTATATTGATCCCCTTCCCGAGGAAAGGAAGATATGATGTATGACACTTTCTTACCTTCCCCTTGCACTTCTCGTGTACTGGGGGTGGTAAGCAAGGTTTCCACGTGAGATGAACTGTAGCCCTCGAACCCTGCAGCTCCCTACGATAAACACCTATGTGTCTGCATTGTGTGACCCACCGATCCACCACTGTAACAAACCTCAGAATCAGCAGGACTTTAATTTTTTCTTTTGAGAGTGAAGCATGATTTGCCCTAATCGACCAGGTCATCGGCACTCAGTCATACAAAACAAGTCCTTACTGCCAAACCAAGGTTTCCTGCAGGTTTTGCCTTTGACCTCATTGCTAAAGAAAGCCTCCCTACTCCTTTCACTTTCTCTCTGGGCTTGGGCTGTCCTCTGTGTCCACCCAAGCATGGATTTAGGTCACCTCTTTCAGCCCTGCAATCCCATCCAAGCCCATGCTGCAGCCTGCTGTGTCACGATCTCATGTACTCACAGTGCAGCTCAACAGCTTCTCTTCCACTCAGCATGCTGTTTTCTGAGCCCCAGGAAAAAGTGTTGGTGTTACCCTGGATTTCTCTGGAAGGCATGTGTCACTGGTAGTAGCCTGACTTCAAGCCTTCACCACGTTCACGCACACGCCTCTTGCCTTATTCCTCAAACCATGCCAAGAACCTACACCTCAGCTGCATGACTTCGACATGTCACATGGCTGCCCTGTCACCAAGTCAGGAGGTTTGTCAAGCGTATAAATGAATTACATTTTTCCCAGTCTTGGTTATGTAAAAATGTTTTCATCTTATGTTCCCTAGCTCAAAATTTGCGTATACAATTTCTTCATTACAACTGCATTATCATGATTCAGAAAGGAAATATTTATTTAAAAGATATTTCTGATAAAGTTCTTAACCTAGAATAAGCAAAAAAAGTTAGAATGAAATTGTTAATTAGAGTCTAATTTACTAACACAAATAGTCCCATTGATTTCAATAGAATTACATGAATTAGTGAAATGAGCAAGCTTTCCTTGAGGTAAACCTTTAAATTAAAAGTTGATGGAAATCTTGATATGGAGAACTGTTGACTGAATTTGAAATACATAGCTCTGATTCTGGACTCACTTTTTACTTTAAGACTTGGTATGCTTGCTTATGTATATTTTACCCAAAGGAGAAGAAAAGAGTGTCTCATTAGAAAAATGAAATGTCAGCATATTTCTATGTTTCGCCTCTTTGCTCGTCATTTGAAATAACTGATTGTTTTAATGTGTTGGGTTTTTTTAAAAAAATAATTGAAATGATTGTAGAAAGCTAAGTCAAAATGTTTGGCATATTCTTTTGAATTAGGTAAAGTAAGATTCTTATCTGCTTCGTGTTATTTATTGTTTGACATATTTGACTTGTAGCATCTAAAAGCCTGGATCAAGATGGCAATCCCACTGTGTTATACATGCTGAATCCTGCTTTCGGTGGAGCAGCAAAGAGAGTGTATGGCCCGTACCAATATCTATTATACACACAAATGTGAAGAGGTACATTCCACAAGTGTATGCCTATTCCTACGCACGTGGGTGTGAGTGTGTGCGGACACACTTGCTCATGCGTGTGTGCACTTTTCCCTTGCTTTGAGAGTCTCATGTGCAGTGAGAGAATTTTAATCCCATTTATTGACCTTTCTGAGAAGTGAAGGGAAAGAGGGGAGGGGGAAGCATACACACCTGCAGTTTATTTCCTTTAAAGAGATGACTTTAAGATAATAGAGATGACATGGAAGAAGAATGCTGCCCATTGCTAGGAGCTTTGTTCACAGTGCATACAACACACGGCCTCAGAAGCCGACAGGGAACTGCTGCCACTGGGATGAAGAACAGTATTGCCAGGGGGTCACGGAGCAGCAAGTGCAGTTGATTAGAGGTATAAGTCTTAAGATGGCAGCAGGGAAAATGTTCAGTGACCAAATCAATCTGCTAAATGACCTTTCCTCCAGATGCGTGCAACGTTATTCTTTTAAAGCTGAATTTGCATTCAGGTGCTTTAGCTTAGCTGGTTTTGAAGGCACTAGAAGCTGAGCGACTGTCTGTGGGAAGATAATTTAGAGCAAATGGTTCCTGAGAGCATTTATTCAGCATGAAAAATACCCACCTGATATTTGAAAATGGAACTACAAGGGAATCCAGAAATAAAGTGCAAGAAGCATAACTTAGCTAATGTTTATTGGTCATAGGTAACTGATTATCATTTAAAGGGCATTCCTAGTCCACTGATGTCTGTGGTAGCTTTTCAAGAGATGTTTGGCTGGGTCTTTTCGCGAACATCATCCCTTGTCTGCAGAGATCATTTAAACAATGTGATTGGATTTTTTACGGCAGTAGACTCCAAAGTACTTATGTTATGATGAACCACACTTATACTTGTTTTAAGTATAACTTACTCTGTATTTCTTGTATGAACTTCAGTGAGAGTTTTGGTATATAAAAATTAAGACTGGGCAATCAAAGCTGGGTGCCTTTTTGGCCCTACTTCCTTCTGGGTTTTCTTTGCTCAGTAGGGAAAAGATTCATGTTTCAGTATGCTAGAACTTAACCCATTCGCATATGCTTGTCACATATTTCTGTCTACTGTCATTCAATCCTGACAAAAATACCCAACCCTCTCTTTCGGTAATGAAATCTTTTTCAAGAACAGAAATTCTTTCTTCTTCAAATTCTGTTTATGCCACATTGTGCCCTGATTCTTACTGATGTGGAGAAATTCACGGGTCTTTTATGATCTAAAGCAGATCTGAACGTAACATTCCAAAGATGAAAGCTGCACGAGCAGCAGCATGGAGTTCCTGGCAGCAATCTCTGTTCTCAATATCCTCTGTCAGGAGAAATGTTTTCAGCTACAAGACCAATTTATGATCTTCACAACTGAGTAGTGAAAGTGTCTATTCCTTGATAAACTGCGGTATTCTGCAGATGTGATTATGCTGTTGTAAGTGCCAGGAAAGTTTCACTGGTCATGTTGGTATCTTGTATTTGTACTGTAAAAGTTTCAGCCATGAATACAAGTTACAGTTTTCAGCTGCAAATGTTTCTTCATGGACCACTGCATATAAATATTTTCATTTTCTTGTGATTTCGGTTAGAATTCACTCTGCTAAAAGCTATTAATTCAGAATGAGTGAAAAAGTAGCATTTTGGTATAAAACTTATAATACAACATTTCGTCATTCATTTTGACATATTTCATGGTTTGAGATCTTTTTGTAAGACAGCTTTTCATCTCTTTTAAGTCTGACAGCTGAACATATTCTTTGTTATGACAAAGTATTGATGCTCATGTCAAAGGAAGATACTAATATGACAGAAAATGTCAGAAAATATTTCTGTCCCCACTTTAGGAAGTATAAAGGTTACACGACCAGAATCTGCTGTGCTCACGTGTAAAAATAGTACTTATTCAAATACCTTGAAGTCCCACATTTGCTTCTTTGTTATCATAAGAATTCTTACACTAGAATAGCAGCTAAACTCGTCTTTGAATGGTATTTGTTGAAAATTCGATAGTGCTGATAACGATGGATTTCCCTTAGTTTGAGTACACATATGCAAGAGGAATTCTGTTGTTCTCACATCCTGTTTTGTTCAGTGTTTTGGTATCCTAGAGCTGGCATCTGAGAAACACAGTAGGTACCCGGTATAAGAAACTATCAGAATTGTACTGTCTTTAGCAACTATCCACAAGCACTACTCTCATATATACCTCTGCAATCAAAACCAAATCTCCTATTTCATCTATGATATACAGCATCGAATATCTCAGTTGCTGTAGCCAAGAGAGAAAAATGTGCTCAAAGCTCTTTTTTTTTTTTTTTTTTTTTTTTTTAAAGGGTAACACACTTCAACAATCAAAGGGCGAAACCAGCTAAAAAGTCACACAGAACTGTATTTAAAATCATTGGTTTGAGAGTACGGGGGGTGTGGGGGGGGTTATGTGTGGGAGAAATCCCCTTAACTAAACGCATTAGAAAAATGGAATGAATGTAAAATTCAACAGTTTAATTGGATCCTGAGGAATTATCTTGGAACCTGCAAACTGGCTTCCAAGCCCTGCTAACCAACTTACCTTCATCAAATGCTTAAAGGCTTTCCTCACATTGTCAAAAGCATTTTAAGCAAGCACAGCACTCAGCTACATACCATGACAAATTTTGCCTGTAGGCTGTTAAAATGGCTTTAAACTAGTGAGGCGTGCTCTTAAAATATATATATATACTTTGTACATATTTCGTCCCAAGCTGGCTCCCTCCTCCCTAGTTGCTTTCTTCTTCTTTTTTTTTTTTTTTTTCTCTTTTAGCCTTTATATGTTTGGAGTCTAGCAGGGTTATTAATTAATGAACTTGTGTATTTTCTGTCTTTAACTGCTGAAGAGTGAGGAACTGTCAATCAGCGTGGACCCTCCTGAATTAGGTGAATGCTGACATTTGGCAAGTGTCATCACAGTTGCCTGCCCATGCCCTTGTAATGCTCTAAGCCAGTGACCCTTCCCTCTTTGTCACACATTTCAGGTAGCACTCAGAGCTCATTGTGTGCAACTGAGGTCAACCGCCAACCAACCAAGTGCTCTGTCCTGCTCGCACAAAGCTTTCCCTGAAGGCAAGAGAAAAGAATAATAAAAGGGGGAAATGGCCTGCTGAGCAAAGGCTCTGAGTCTTTTATAACAGGAGGTCGTTTTTGATTATAGGAAGGAACCTTCAGTGGCCATGGAAACCAAAATGCCACACAAAAGCCAGAGGGTGCTTGGGAGGTAAACAAGATAGATGAAAGGTGATGGTGCTTTTAATCTCCGCAATCAATGTGCTTAGGTGGGTGACTTTAATTTAATCCATGTCTGATTAACCCTCTCCCTTTGTTTACACCATTATAGGAGCTTTTCTCCTGTAAAATTTTTAAACAAATGTTAAAAAATTCCAGGAGGGGGTTGGTCGCTGCAGTGTTTTCATCCTATTCACCCCCCTGATGTAATCATGGATGTTCTCATTATCCACATAAATGCCTAATCCGTCTTACTCTTGCTAAGCTTATCCTCAGTGCTATATTTTTGAATGAGAGAGTGAAAGTTCTTATACAAATACAAATTCTTGTGACTTTCTTTTTCGGACACCTAGCAGGATGAAATAACTGGAAACAATGGCACTCCATAAGGAAACCTTGTCCATCCAGAATCCTTGGAGCAGTTTGGTGAAAACTGGTTTTGATTTGGTTGAGTTATGAGCCCTTGAAAACTGCACATCTTACATGCTTAGACGTTTTTAAATAACAGCAGTGGTTTTAATGACAGCTGAATGTTCGGAAGGAAGTTGTGCCGTGCATGCGTGCGCGGCTAATTTACCTACTTACTGAAAAATATACTCAGGGGTAGTGCTCTGAATGAACCCTGCCACATTCAGTTTGGGTTGGCTTACATGACTGAAAATTCTCTCCGACGGCTGCGCAAAGTTTTCCACAATAATGAGCATTTTATGGTTGAGATTTTCAAAAGCCAGCCCCCGTTTAGGAGATCAGATCCCATTCAGACAGGAAAGGGAAGGGAATAAAAAAAAATGGCCCGGAGGAATTTGTGTTCCTACATCCCTTGGGGTTAAGGGGTACATTCAATAAAGACAGGCATTTAAGCACTTATCTCTGTCTCAGTGTCATTAGAGTATGAGCTTTAAAACCTCTCTGAATCTTGTCCTGGCTCCTGAATGAAAATGAAATGCACACTCATTCAGTTAGGCTTCCAAAACAGTCTGGAGGAAGAAAAAGATGGTTCAAAATAGCATTTGCAGAAAGAACTGCCAAAGCTCACTGACTTCAAGTTATGTTAGCCCTTTCCAGGGCTAAGAGGCCTTTGACATGGCAGCCAACAGCTGCCTCTATCCAGCCAAACACTAGGTCCTTTTCTGAGACCACCTGCCTATCTCAATTCTTTGAAAAAGTAAAGCAGAACTTAGTATTTCCTTTTAAAATATGGGCAGAGGAGGCACTGTAACAGATGCTGCCCACTCTCTATGCAATAACCCTGCAATAAGAGTGCTTGCCCAGGGAGCAGGAGAGCTGACCACCATGCCTTCCTCAATGCCGGGATGTTTGTTTGAACCCGGTCCTCTGCTACCCAGCAAAGCAGGTTGAGCCTGGGGAAGAGGATGTTGCTGGAGCCGGGCTGCTCCTCAGAAACAAACATGATGACTGGGGGCCTAGAAAGAAAAAAACGCGTGTGAGCTCCTAACTCTGTAACCCTGGCAGAAAGAGAAGGTCCCTCTGAGAAGACGTCACTTAGGCTTTGCAGGGAGCGATGTGCCTGGATGTTAGGCCAGAGCAGTTCTTTGCTTGAGCTGCAGTAAAACTGCAAATATTTCAAGAGCCTCAAGGTAAAATAAGAAATTATAAAAGAAAGACAAAATCCAAGCACAGCTTTCTGAGCTACAATTTCAGGTTAAACACCCAAGTCTCTCTAAATGCTGTTTCTATCTTGCCCTGCTTCCATAAAGGGCCACAGATGTCAAAATACCTGATTTTTAATTGACCTGCTGTTATTGTCTTGAGAGGAATGTGGCATGCAGAGAGTTAGGATCCTAATTATGAACTTCCCAGTAGTTACAAACCCAGAGCATGAATCTGCCTCCACTAGCCACAAGGAAGTAGTCACTGGCTCTAGGCAAAGGACACGTTCTTCTTTCAGTGAGGGTTGACAGCTGTGAACCCTCCTGTAGAGTTATATGCCTCAGCCAGGTAACACTCTTTGAGGAAAAACACAGATGTTGTTAGTTGTCTTCTTCTGCTGACAGTGAGCACTCTCACGTGCCATTTGAAACATTCAGATTCTGCTCTTCTGTTAGGTCTGGGGCTTGACTCTTCCACCACAGCTCCCCAATGGGGCCTCCACCCACTAAGCTGGAAGATTTTCTGAGACAGACATCAGAGAATGCTCCTCAGCCAAAGACAAAATATTTCAAACAAGGTAAGAAGCATTTCACTTTTCATTGAATCCATGGTTATTTGTTATAGAAGACTGGATCCAAGAACCTTATGTGTGCCTAAGTTAGAGTCATTCTCTGTCTGAGTCAACTGACATTTCAATCATTTATATAAAATGGAGCAGCATAAGCAAGCAGGAAGTGAAGGGGGCCCACACAAGCATCCTTCAGTAATTTTCACCCTGACAGTAGAAATTTTAGGTTCAAGTATCTGTGTGATATGATCTTGGTCATGGATCAGGGACACAACCAATCCCTCTTCATTCTCTTCTACTTTCACTAGCCACAGTCAGAGAGAACCTTCTGGGAGCTCTTAGTTAGCAAGTCCCCACCATACAGCTAAGCAGTGTCAGAAGCTTGAATATTACGTATAAAATTAAAAGGAGAATGTCAGTATATGAAGCCTTTCAGGTGGCAAATCAGCAGTTATGGACTGGAGGTGCTTTCAGGATTAGCTATCAGATGAACAATTGGTTTTCAGAGTCTGTGTTACAAATAAGGTTTACAACGCATGTTCATGAATTTTTCCATGACTGAAGCTTTTCAGCTCTTTCAAAAACCTCAACCATAAAGTGCTCTGTATCTAGTATTTTGAAAGGTTCATGGTCACTCAGGTGTCACGAGAATTGCCGTTGTGCATGCAACCTATGCATGAATGCAGTGGGAAGCAAGGAGCTTTCCTTCTCCCTTCCTGCTTGTGTCAACATAAAGGTTGCCTACAGCTGCAGTGATCCATGCTGTGAAGATTAAAATTTGAATTAAACTTGCTTCAGGCTTCACGTGAGCTGGTAGGTATCTTTCAAGGAGTACTAACCTCTGATAAATTTCTTCTTTTGCCTGAGTACATTCAGGAAATTTTCCCGAGATGCTCTGGAGCAAACAAAAATTGGTTTGCTTCATCTAACAAACCCAAGGATTATTGTTGACAATGTATTGTGCCACGCCAAAGCACTCACAGAACCGTTCTCACAAAGGAGGAAGAAAAAACAAATACTGCAATCCTCCCCTAATTTTGCTCAAGCAAAACTCAGCTTAGTATACTAGTCTATTTAATGAGAACCTTGTGATTGGTAATACCAGTTGGATTTGTAGAGTTCTGGCTTTTGACAAAGTACACTGTATTAAAGAGCCTGTGAAATATTTAATAACGTTTTGCAGATGCAAAGCAATTTTTACCTATTATTTTGGGTGAATCTTCCAACATTTAAGTTGCCAACTTTTCTGGTATATTTTAAAATACTTCGTTTAAAAAAAAAAAACAAACCCCAAGAAAAAAAAAACACAACACCTCCACACTTAATAACTTGAACACATCAGAATGAATGAATTATTTATTACACGCTCCACTCTGCTGAAAGAGTCCCTAAGTTGCAGTGGATAAACCTGGGATTCTGAAAAAGGAAAAGATCATTTCTCTCTTCACTGTGTGGTTGGATTGTGACAGGCACAGCATCTGAATCCAGACAAATTGCTCGGGTCCTGTGAAGTTACAAGTGTACATGCCTGCTGCACAATAACAGAAATGTTATGTGGCCAATTTAGGCAACCCAGTGACCACCATGAAATCTATTGACTTTTTCCTTAGACTTAATGCGGATACTTAGCCAAACCTCTTTGGCTGAGCAATTGAGCTTTATCATACTCCTTTCCTCTTCTCCCAGCTAAAAATATAAATACCCTTATATTTATGCTGGTGCAACACCACCTACTAGGAGGCAAGGGTAAGAAAGCTAGCTCTTTTAAAAATTAATGAGCCTTGGAAGGAAATGAAGCTGAGAGAGTATGAAAGCATATGAATTTCTCCTATACAGAAGAACCAGCATTCATTAAACTGTAACTCTACACTGTTCAAAGCTCCAGTCCACTTCAGCGGTAGATTAGTATGAGTAAGGACTATAGAGTTCAGGGTACGTGTTTTTCTCCTGGCTCGAAAAATATATTACTGCATCTGTGGATAACAAGATTAGCAAAAACATTTGTTTTGTCACAGCGACATGTGCCTACCTGTGCATTAGATGCAATAAAATTGGGTCTTGCAATAGTCGGAGAAAATGGGAGATTTATATCCAGTGCTAGATTTGGGGCCCTTCGCAATGGTAGCAATTGTAAGCATAATCTTAGACTGTCAGACGATGGGATTCGCATTAACTGAGAGTGTTAAGAATAGCTGCCTGGAGATTAGTTAATATTAGAACTTAGAAGAGGTGAAAATGAGTGTTCTTACAAATAATTTTATTAAGCAAGATGTCTTTGAATTGTTCCTTTGTTGCTTTCTTTACTTAAAAGGATTTAAAATTTACTCTTTTATAGCTCTCTTTTAAATGCAGAGATGGAAAACTATTGGAAACAAATAGATTACATTATTCATAGATATTTGTTTCCCAGATATGATCACATAACTCAGAATGGAAGTTGATTGTTCTTGATATATTAATGCAAATATATTGTGTTCATAGTTACATAGGTATAAATGTTATTCCTAATACTATCTTGGAATAAGCTATACACATGGAACACAGATCATACAGAAATGACTGTACCTATGCTAATGAACCATTTCACCTGAATCACTAAATGTAAATAAAGAAATACAACCTTACAACTCTGAAAGGAAATTGCTGTCAGATATGATGGATTGTATTTCCTGGCTCTATGGTTGGTAAATTTATATTTAGTCTTCATTTGATTATCAGCTATCCATATCGTGTTTATTGCATCATCAGTCACTAAGGGATGATCAAATAATTTCCATGAACACACAGATCTATCATTAGAAAAGGAGATTTTTGAGGAAACCCACTTTGGTCTTTGAACGACCAGCTATACAAGGGGTGATTTACCAAAAATAAGGAAGACTAATTCTGTATTCTTTCCAGACAGCCACTGTTGCCATTTTTAAACAGCATTAATAAATGCAAGTGGAGTTGAGCTGATGGAATCCAGTATCTGAAACAGTTCTGTTTCTCTCAGGAGTATACAGGATGTGTAGTCCCAAAATCAGAATAATGTTCAGGTGCTAGTCACAAGAGGGAGCTCAGTGCTTCACAGCTATAATAGAAATAGATCTGGACTGAGAAGCAAAATTTGAATAGTTTGTAAAAGCATATAGAATTTATAAATCAATAGCAATTTTCTGTGTTTGATGTATGTTAATTCATCTTGGATTTATCCTAGAACCTCAGTCTTTGGCATCAAAGAGGAGTATTTCCCATTCAGCTAATATATAGCTCATTTCCTCTATTTTTCATCTTCCCAGTTCCTCATATTTCTATTTCTTTGTCAAAAGTAAGGTTAAAATGGAAAGGAAACTGACACTTCATACCAGTAGTTTAAGGCAAAAAAATACAGGAATACTATATTAGGCTTAGGAGTGGACCAGAACCAAACTTTTTATCATGGTTAAAAACATTCAGAACTGCATGTTTGAAATATCATGATATTTGAATTAATATGATAAATAAAAAGCAGAAAAATGGAAATAGGATATTTCAAAAACATCTGGTTGTGTACCTGAGATATCCTGGCTTGATAACTGCACATTGTAGATAGGCTACAGAGCATCACAGTCATGGGTACCATATTGGTGTACACCCAAATGGTCAGCTACACCAACAGCCCAGGAATCAGAGCGGACGAGCTGCCACAGAGCCAACCTAGTTATTTTTGGAATTAACACATTCGCCTGGAATAGTTTGGTTTAAAAAGTTGGCATTTTTGAACTGAGGAACCATCAACTAATAAAAGTGTGGTTGGGTGAACTTGAAAGCGAGGGTATTAAAGCTAGGAATCATGAGAACCAACATGAAGTTTTCAAAAAATCCTAACTTATTCTAATCTTTGCATGTGCATACTACTTAAATTGTGTTAAATCCACCCCATAAGTTATATCATGGGAAAAAGTATGATTCGGGCATTTCAGTGTTTGTTGTTCCAGATTAAACTAGGCTGATTTTTTAACAATGGTTCTTTTCTTATTTGCCTCACCCACTCCTGGTGTTGCCTGGGTGATGTAGTTGTTCAGATGTTGTGAGCTTCTTTGAGTGTTTACTTATCAGTAGTGCAAAGCCTGTGGAATGGATTGGCTTGCTGAATTGGATTTACAACTGTTTTTCTTCCCCAGAACAGTGGAAAGTAACTGAAATGGTCATATATTTCTTCCTTCTTCCTGTAGATTCCCTTATCTTCACACGTCTCAACCTACGCTATCTTTGACATTCTGTCCCTTTTTCACACTCTATATTCCCTGGCATGTTTCCCACTCCTTCTTGCAAAACCTACATTATCTTCTCTTGGCCATCTGCTTTGAAAATGTCTAGTGAAATGGGTAATTTAAAAAGTAGAGTCTGTACATATCTCACCAGAAAAAGATTTGTGATGGTTGCAAACTAGAAGCTGAAGCAAATAACCTCTGCAACACCTTTCCTAGGAAGTTCTGGATCCTGTGACAGTTAAAGTGTTTAAATCAAGCTTAGGTGTAAAAGGTATGCTTTTAGCCTATAGTTATGGACTTGATGTCAAAAGTACTTGTTGAAATTCTATACTCTGTGTTACGCAGTTTTGTAGTTCTGGCCTTATGAGGATTTGCTGTTTGAATTTAAAAGGGCAACCATGTCCTGCCATTTATGGTAAGCATGAAGTCAAGTGCTGGTATGTTACTAAGGCAATTTATTAGGGGGAAAAAACATGAAATATAATAGCATATTTCTTAAAGTCTCCATTTTTAATAAATCAATTTATGAATTAACATTATTCTAGTTGTAATATTTAAGAAGCTGTTTTCTGAATTTAAAGAGAAAACACTGTAATTTTGAATAGCATAAGCTTGGGCTTGCAAGTAGTTGAATCCTTTCATGAAGGAAAAAACAGCCTCAGTTATGAATGTAAGCAATGATTCTGACAGACATGCACGGAATAAGATACAGGATTTACATTTCCATGTATACATAATGGATATATAATGTGTACAGAAAAAAAGACTTGATTAAAATTTCCCACTGCAATTGTCTTTGGCAGAAGACAGGACAGGATTTTAAGTAGCCTACATTTTTTTTTATTTGAAGTACTTTTTATCCATTAAAAGTTTTCTTCAAAACTTTTTGGCCAGAATACATGAATGTCTAGCTTTAGGACTATTTTCTCCCTCGTTTCCCAAAGAGCAAGGTGTATGTTATTACACTGTCTGCATAGCCTTCCATCTTTCTGTCTATTGTCAGGCCCCCTTAAACTGTAAAAATATGTTAGCCACTTTCTGATAGAAGTCTCATGAGTTTAATCAATGTTAACCAGATGTTTGGAAAAGAGAGACCCTGTTAGGGTCTCATTTAAGGAGAATATATAGAGGGATCTTCTCTTGTCTTTCCTGTATGTATGTTCAGAAGTCAAGATGCAGCTACTATCTGACCAAGTAGCATTTGAGTAAATAACTAGCTAATCAACGCATACGTGATTCAGCCATAACAAGCGGTGCCCCTTCCTAGCAGGTCAGAAAGTGGAGGATTTGGGAGAAAAATAGGGGTATTCCAGTCTATGGGACAGGGGACACAAATCTGTAGGAAACCACCCTTCATTAGTTGCTCTTCTCAATAACAAAGACAATTCACTTAACAGAGGAGGGGCCTTGTCATATGGCCATGAAGTAAGCTCAAAAGAGGCCAGGTGGCATACCCTGAGAAAAATTGGACAATCCTGCTTTTAAACATCTAGATGCTCTTACAATCAAGGCAGCAAACCATAATTAGCACAGGACATTTTGAGTTAATTCCAGTAGCCCTTACGGGTAACGTCTTGGCAGCCAGGATCTGTTGGCTTTGAGAGTCCTCAACCACACTCCTCACCTAGAGACATCCCGTGCCCAAAGGCTGCTAGCTGTATTCCCCTGCTCTTCTCTGAGGGAAACCTGAGGAGGCACAGATGGTCCAACGCTACAGCTGTAAAGGCACTAGGAACATCAAAGTCAAGACTTCATTTCCCTCCAGCACAGCAGGTTTTAAAACAACAACAACAACAAAAAGCTCCTAAACTGTCTATAGCTCAGGAAGTAATCTCAGCCCAAATTGGCAAGAAGTCAGATAACTTCAAATTGGAAAATGTGCGATTAATTTGCTAAATGCAAGGTGACATGCCTGAGAGGATGGTCTGTATTTGAAATCAGGGAAAGTTGATTAAAAATTGTGCTCTCTACTAAGAAGGAAATAGTCATCCTGAATCTATGATTTGGAGCATGATTTTATTGTACTCTCATTCAAGTGTGCAATGCCTGATTGAAAATGAAGCAAATCTAATTAATTAATATTGGCCTCCCGCTATCATGCATCTGCACCACACTTCTTGAGTGACAATCCTAAACATCAGAAAAATATAGAACTCTCTATAATCAAGGATCTTATAAACAACAAAATATATATATTAAAAAAAACCCTCCCCGAACCCTATCCTATTGCTAAGAATAATCCAATGGTATTTTAACCGCCCCGCTGAACAGACAGGCCTTACATCGCGCTCTGAATTTCGCCAAACTGGGGCTCTGGCGGAGGGCCAAAGGAAGCAGGTTTCAGCGGCGCGGGCCCTCCACTGAGAACACCCTACCGCCGGTCCCCCCGAGCCGGGGCACTGCGCATTCATTTTATGTGTAGTGCTCCTGTGTCTCACAACTGCTATGTCTGATATTTTCTTTATGACTTCAGCTTATTTGCAGATTTGGCTGCAAGATGTATTTTCACACAGTACTCAATACAAAGTCTAAAACTGAAGCTCAGAAATACAGTCTACCAAATTTAACTGAATTAACTTGATGTCTAGAAATAATAACTTGGGAAAGACAGCGGAATCTGTTCCTATGCAGTTTTGACAATTTCTGGCGTGCAGTATGACACCAAAAAATGTTATACCAAAAGTATATACAACCTTAGCTGTCAGTCAGGTGAAATTGCTTCACAGATACCTGACAGAAACACAGAGAAGCCCGGAAAGTAACATTAAGTCACTAGTGGCAGATAACAACCACAAGTACTCACCACCAATTTTGTACTCTATGTCATCGACTGGCATTCTAATCTGGCTTACTCTTCCCACCACAACTCCTCTTTAGAAAGCTACCAATGTCCAGTACATTTTATTTTTTTTCTTGGTGGATCATTTTGCCTGAAGGATAAGGTGGGTGGTTTTCTTGAGTTGGGGGGGGTGGGGGATAAAAAAATTGGCATGTGTAAGGAGTACCCACATCCGTGGGTATGGTGTCTGTGGTCTTTCTAAAGTTATGGATTGCTGGGTGGAAGAAGGGACATCTGTTAGGTGGCTGTAAATTTTCTTTTCCTTCCTTTTTGGGTTTCCGTGTGCTTTGTATTGTAATTTAAAGGTTAAGTTCCAGTCTTTGCAAACATAAAATAAAAGTCAGCCTGCTGACAAATAACATTGTTTCAGATGTTTATCTTCGCAACTGCTGATCAAACCCCTTTCCAATTCGTACATAAACTTCCATTATGAAAAAATAGTTCCTTTTTATTCATAAATAGAAATACCTATTTCAATAGATCTTCTTTCACTGTTTCAAAAGACTGAATAATATTGAATGGCTGAAAATAGAGATGATGTCAATTTCAGAACAAAATCTCTAAGCAATTAGGAGTCTGCTGTCGTTGCATTAGGTTTTAGGGCTTAAAAAGAAAAGCTATATTTGTATTTCTCCACAGAAACCTATGCCAGAGATCTGACCTCAATCAATGAACTCTTAAGAGAACCACACAAGTGCTAGAGATGGTTAAGAAGAGATGGCCGGAGAAGTGTATTTATTATCTTTATTGTATGCCTCATACTGACACCTGACTGATTAATACAAAACAACCAACTCTTTCCAGCAGCTGGCAAAAAGATTCATTTTTATCTCATCATTAACATTACATCAAGTGATGAACTATAAAACTTCTGCCTGCAAATCCAAATTGTAAAAAAGGGCAGACAGAATCAATATTTTTTCACACAGTTAAAGCTTAAAATACTGTCCAACTGGATATTTTCAGGTCTGCTGTTAATATCTGAAGTGAGTTCCGTGGACAATACTATGATTTGCCAAAGTACTTAAGCACATGCTTGATTTTAAGCTCTGAATAATCCCATTTGACTGTAACAGAATTTAAGCAGGCATGCCAAACTGAGGACGGACTTGGAGCCGGAGAGCAGTCCTTCCACACCCCTCAGTCAGCACCTCTAGGAGTTCTGCTACCTGGATGCAGGTGGCCCAGCAAATATTTACTTGGAGGACAAGATGTAAGAGCAGGGAAAAAGTTTTCTGAAGACTATCATATTGTTTACAAAGCAGTATGATATAATATTTCCTATGATATTTCCAATTCATGCTGTGAATATAATTTTATACGTGACCAAGTGCTTAGAAACTTCTAACTGCATGTAAAATGAGCAGTCTGAAGACAAAATATTTATCTGAACATGCAATGGTATCAGTGAGAAATTCTAATGGATTCTTGTATCACAGGTAGAGCAGAAAGAGCAGATCTCAATGTAGTCATCAAGGAGTCTGAGTGCCTCATTTCTCTAGTGCAGCCATTCTCCCAGCGTAAAAATAAATTTTAAAAGTATTAATATCCCTATTGTCATGAAAATCTGTATATTGTTTGAATGTATATATGCATTTTTACAACTGACCACTTAAAGTATTCAAACATGGAGTTCTGTGTTTGGCTTGTATGGATAAAATGCTGCAATAATGGAAAATAGCAATACAACAACAATGGATGTAATAACAGCCTTAGCTTTGCAAGGTATTTTATATGCAAAATGAAGGGACGCTTAAAACAAGCTCAAGCATGGCTTTAGAGGCCTAATTTACTCAAAAATGCGACAGGTAATTACACAAGAGAACAACTGGTTTCGTTCTCATGTCCTAAATTCTGAAGATCTTAAATTCTGCGATCACAATTATTGGCAAGTCTGTCCCCAAGATTCCCCTGTCACTAAGAGTTTTCCTCCTGCCTTCACAAGGGCAGAAAAAACCCTCATCAGTCTGGATTCATCATGCTAGAGGGTTTTGCTGGAAACTCATCACATGTGGTCAGTGTGGGTTGGCGAGTGCTCGATTTTGTTAGCAAACTCTATCCACTAACCTTACCACTGAAGCTGAACCTGCCAGAGACCACTTTCCCTGATGACACTACTGACAGAGTCTTTGTTAAATCTAAAATGGGCAAATAAGTTTAAACAAAAAAAGAACTGACTTAAACAACTGTGAGAAACTCAAAGTGTGTTTCCAATGAATCAGTACTTTGGTTTTTAGAAAAGCTGACATAACCTTTCTTGACTGTTTTTTGTTCTGTAGTCTCTTTTAAAATTCCTGGTTCAAGCCAGGCCAGTAAGTAGAAACAGAAAATGCTACAGAAGTACCTTTCCTTGTTCAGTTTTTTACAAAAAAAAAAAAAAAAGGAATTTGGATACATCTCTCAGTCTCTCAAGAATACCTCTTTTTTCAGCTTTTACCACCAAGTTTTAAAAATACAGGGTTAAGCTAATTTAAACCTAAATTTTTTTACCCCCGAAAATGTAATTGGTGGTGACATTTTATGTCAGAAATCTGATGTAACTCCAGACTGGATTTAGACATGAATACAAGTTTCCTTAATGGTTTAAAAGATAGAAATATTGCCAGAATTGAGCTATTATGAGAGCCTTAGTTTCAAATAAATAGTCTGAAAAATATTTTTACTTTACATTGATAGTGTCCTAATATAGCTGTGTTTGAGGGCTGGAACTTGTCTTCATTAGTCACTGAATCAACAGGAGGTAATGCTTTTATCAGTTTTGTTTTGGCACATGGTAAAGAGATAATGGAAGTTCTAATTATAGCAGCTAGCTTTGAATCCTGATCTGATTTATTTAAATTAAATATAAAAGCAAACATGGGCTAGACAGCAATGATGAGTCTTTATTTCAAAAATGCAGGCCTGGAGAACTTTATGAAAACTATTCTCTGAGATTTTTAGAAAGAAGAGTTAGATGTGAGGTCTTTCAGCAGTGAGAACAGGATTTAGACTGAACACAAAACAAATGTGACACAGAGAGCAAAGTGAGTGTTTTGTGTCATCCAGAAGGGATGACAATGGGATAATGGCCAATAAATTAAGATAAACTAGGTAAATTAAGAATTATATGTAGCAATTAAGATTATTGCAGACAAAATACAGGCAAAGCAACACCTTCAATGAGGTGTTCAGATAGTCTCCATCTCATGTTGCTGAAATAACTAATCTATGCACTTGCAAGATCTTGTAGCAAGGACTTAGGATAATTTACCAAGTTGGACGCATTAAGTCATCAGGTAGTGCAGCAGTTTAGTAAACTTAAGGAACAAGCATGTCACAGAATCATAGAATCATTTAGGTCAGAAAAGACCTTTAAGATCATAGGCTCCAACCTTTAACCTAATACCACCAAGTCCACCACTAAACCATGTCCCTAAGTGCCACATCTACACATCTTTTAAATACCTCCAGGGATGGTGACTCAACCACTTCCCTGGGCAGCCTGTTCCAACGCTTGATAACCCTTTCAGTGAAGAAATTTTTCCTCATATCCAAGCTAAACCTCACCTGGCACACCTTGAGGCTGTTTCCTCTTATCATATCACCTGTTACTTGGGAGAAGAGACCAACGCCCACCTCTCTACAGCCTCCTTTCAGGTAGTTGTAGAGAGCGATAAGGTCTCCCCTCAGCCTCCTCTTCTGCAGGCTAAACAACCTCAGTCCCCTCAGACACTTCTCATAAGACTTATTCTCCAGACCCTTCACCAGCTTCATTGCCCTTCTCTGGACATGTTCCAGCCCCTCAATGCCTTTCTTGTAGTGAGAGGCCCAAAACTGAACATGGTATTTGAGGTGCAGCCTCACCAGTGCCAAGTACAGGGGGACAATCACTTCCTCAGTCACTCCACCTTCTCTGTGAGCAAGCTGTCTTTCTTACCTTTGCACGTCTTTTAGACAGCTAGGAATGAAAATAACTCATTAGATCTTACTGCACCTTAGTCCTCTCAGACTGTTCTTTTCCAGAAAACGATTGCACCTTTTCTGAAGGTAGTATTGCCAGCAGCAGCCCAGTCTGAGTGAACTCTTTCTCAATTCTTTTGAAACTGACAGCAATATTCCTGGCTTTTAGAAGACATTAAGGATCTGATCCCTTAAAATTAAGTACTCTCAAGTGGTTCTGTGAGGGAAAGCCCCAACCACTAGCCAGCTTTGAACATACAGATTTTGTCGCATAGTTATAAACTTAACTGAAAAAGTCTAGTGTGACATTCCTGTGAGAAAAAAAATGCAAGAGGAAATGAATCCCATTTATATGGTTGGTGCAAAGTTGATACAGAGTTTATATAGTAAGATAATGTTTCTTCTGCTTTTTTTCTTGCTTTGCTGTTATACTACCACTCATAATATTTTTGTCTCATTCTTTAATGATGCTCCTTTCCAAAAATGTTATGAGTGGAACAACACAGCCTATGGTTTTCAGGATATCTTAAATGAACGGAGTTACTAGCAGGTGTATGTTTGACACTTTTTAAAATCAAGAATGAGCAACTTATCTATCTTTGTTTCTATGGACAGAGAGGGTAATCCCCTTACAGATCACACTTGAAATTACAGAATTTTTACATGTACAGGTACAGGTTGATTACTGTAGGTTTTGTTTCTTTTTCTTCCATTTGAATTCCATGGATTTTACCAGATTTACAGAGATGTGAAGTTGAAATAATGCAGTGTTAAATTCAGCATGTTAAAAAAAAAAAAAAAGTACTTCAAGTGCTGTATTGGTCCAAATAAGTCTACAGTCACATTCTCCTACCCTTTGCCAGACACTTTGTTTTTGTCTGTCTTTAATTTGCAAGCATTTGGGGAAAGAAAATGTCACTATTTCATTTTGTAAGTTTACATAAACTGCACTCTTTAGTGCAAGATAAATAATGCATAAAATCTATTCATGCTGTTTGAACAAGTTTGAGGAGACTTGCAAGAAGAGAGCTGACAATGCAGACTTAATAGTGGAATCAGTCAAAGCACAGATTCCCAACAACTGAATCAGGTTGATTCCCAGCAATCACCAGCCACTGAATGCATTGATGCATTGTGATTTTGCATTATCAGTTGGAAATTTATTTAATGGCATCCTCTGAGCCCTAATCTCTTTCCTAACTGCTTGTGATTTATTTTTCAGGAAAGAGGGCAGCTTTGGAAAGGTTTGAGTTGCTCTGTTAAAATATCTGTTTTCTCATCTCGTGGCATAGACTGACTGGGAATCCAGGGATACCGGGTTTTTATGTAACTTCCAGACAGATTTAATTATTAGTAATTATGTAGCAAAACAAACAAAAAGACTTTTCTGCATTGCTTTTCATCATGTTTCTGTCCCCAAACAAGATGCAAGCATATGCTTCTGAAAGAAAAGGGGAGGCTGAGAAGGAATGTAGTACTACCTCCATGCAGTAAAACTTGGTTCGCTGGAGGGTCCCATGGAGAAAAACATCTGATCTGCGCTGGACATCCACATTTGAACGAGTTGCCTGAGTCCTCTTTAACAGTGGGGGAAAAAAAGAATGATTCATCTCATCCTAATGCAGGCAGTTAAATTATGCTAAATTAATTGGTCTTTAAGAATATTTCATTAAGAATATGTGATAAGTTCAGCTGAAGGCATCTACACTGAAAACATGTACAGCTAGGTTAGGTGAATCATTCCTTGAGGTTTTTGTCTCTACTGGTAAATTAAGCTATGCCAGGGAATCTTCCTGGGTACTGGAATTCAATCATCTATAATATTCAATTATTTAAACAGCCCACAGTGTGGTTTTGGTCTATGCCACTTAGGACTCCACCAAACAATTCCTTGGCATGGTTTGGGAGCACACACAGGCCAGCAGCCATTCCTAGCAGGCAATGTGAATGTAGCCACCCTGTCTTTGAAGGTAAAAGAGTTTAAAAGTACAAATGCAGTTTGGTCCTTGCCAGCTGCCCTCGGTGCCAGCAAACTGTTCAAGTGATGTTTAATTTTCTACTATAGATATATCCTGAATATCTAAGTTTGAGAGTAATGGTAGGGGACAGTAAGCCTTCATAATGAAATGCATCATATATTTTCATCAATGTGTTGTAGACAGCATTCTAGTTTATCTGTTAGTGGCAAATCTATACACAAATGAAACCAGGATAGAAAGTCTCAGAGTATTGCCACAGTATACAGTGTGAATCACAGTGAAACATGCTCCTGAATAATGCGATATATCGGAAAAATGTAACGTGTCCTAAGTATCTGTGACTGCTCTAATTACTTCAGTACAGCTTGTGCCTGAGGGTCCTGACATAAGGAAAATGACAACAACCAATGCATTTTTGGTGCTGTCAATTTGCTATATTCTATCTGCCTCCTTTTTTTGTCTAAATATTAAAATAGAAAAGTTGATGAGCCTCATGGGATATATTTTAATTAAACAGCGACTATAATGTCATTCCTCTACTATGAAAAGATGTTTGCCTTTGTACAGTTTAATAACAGCTTATTATTACCATTGCAGCAAAACAGTATTTTAGACTAGAGGTAGGTTTTTCTGATGTAACCAAGACTTTCATATGTGGTATGGAATTATCTGCTTGGAAACTAGACACATATGTAAATTTTGCATAGACACCAGTATGGAGTAATTACACAGGTTTCCTCCCTATTCTTGATTTTTATTTGTGTGCTATTGCCAACAATTTGAATACAACACTGAATGTCTTTTGAAAAACAGAAGGTCTAAGAGTTGATCCAAATTCTGGGGTGAACTATTCCATGACAATGACATCTGCAGAGCGTATACTTTAATGTGAAACATATATCAAGTAAATAAATTATTCTTTTTAAATATATTAAATTCATTATATGGAATAGATACTATGCACTCTGATTCAAACAAAAAATTACAAAGTCAATGAGAAATGAGAACAGACTGTTTGCAATTTTCTGAGATCATGAGAAAATGCTGAGCCAATTGGTAATTTCAACCCACTTGCTTATTTCTCAATTAACGCTCCTGTAAAATAAAGAATAAACAAGCTTTGTTCTGCCTGTTGCTTAATTAGCCATAACAAAACTTTCTGAAGTGTGGTACCTCAGCAATTGAAGGTATCACGGTTGTAGGCAGGGGCCTGCCAACAACAATATGAAAAACTTCTGAACCTTGCCAAGACTGCTCCTCAGCAAGGCTGAGGCTTCTCCAAGTTATATGAACCATTTCCTGCAGATGGGTTGGACTTTTTGCTTCAACACAATTTTTAAATGTTATTTATTTGTCATATTCTGGGTATCTTCTCTTAACAGTGCTGTCCTGGGGTTGTTTCTGGAAAAGCTTAGATGATTGGATCTGGGTTCCATGTAGTAAGAGCTTTACTTCAGGGCCTCATGTTTCAGTAAATTCCTACAGTTAGTTCCACTGTATAGTATAAACCATATTCCAGTGATTTTTCCACAAGCACCTGAGATGAAGGAGCAATTTTCCATAACATCCTTCGTGGACTTGCTGCTGGACGGTGGTTTGGATTATCCAAGTGAAAGAGTCAGGTGTAGAAGAATTGATGCCCCTCGGTCAGTGGTCTGCCGAGAGCAGGTGGAGAGAGAGCAGGTGGGATGTGGTGGACTGGGAAGGAATGGGTGAACATGGCCTTTACATCTTTACTGACTGCCTAGGGCATCTGAGCTGGTGCTGACAGAGAAGTAGTTCCAGGCTGATGTAAGCCTGCAGTAAATTGGGAGCATTTGGGAGCAAATGGGAAACAGGGAGGAAATTGCGCCTCAGCATCTCGGAAATGCTCTGCCTCCCAAGAATTTTCTTGGGTAAGCGCCACCGAAGATGCCATTCTTTGCTCTGGAAAGGAGCTAAGTTAAAATCCTGCTCTTGCTGAGTTCCTGCCAGCCTCGGGCAAGCAGGAGCTGTAGGGAGACCTGGCCAAAGGCATGCACACATGTCCCTGTTTTCATGGAGGCTTTTTAGCAAGGAGAATTCTGAAACTGTGGCTCTATGAGTGATGTACATCTAGTAAATTCATGTGTATGGATATGCAAATAACCTCCCTGCTTGGACTCTCGAGGTCTTCTTTGGCTGTAAATATTTCCTTTGACTGTGTGCTATTCTAAACACACATTTGCCTTGCAACAAAAGCAACACTAACTGTAATACAAACTTGGCTCAGACATGCTCCCTGTTTTCTTAGATTAAACTCCAGCTGCATCTATTTTAGGGTCTGATCAACTTTATTGTTGGCTCTCATGCTTCCTAAGGGTAATGAAAACTTGTAGAGAACACATAGTTTGTGCAGCAATGAAAAAGAGCAGAAACCCTCTTGAATAAGAGGTTCAGTTATCGTGGCATGCACAGTGATATCTCTAAGGACATTTAGATGAAAATTATAGACTCTCTCGTAAGAAAGAGACAGGATAGGAAATGCTGGTGAGAAAATTTGCAAATCAAGCAAAGAAAAAACAGTGTGAGGCCTCTCCAGACAAACACTGACCATCTGTAATTGTTTGCAGAACCTCCCAAGCACAGTTTCCAAGCATTTTAGATTTATCTAGCATTTGTTCTTCATTTGGTTAGGCCTGTTCGCATGCTTACTGGAGTCTAATATATGTTACATGATAGAAGACATGTCCAAGAAACCTACCATCTACTTTGTAAACCAGTAGTGTTGCCCACAACTTCCAAAAACAAGCATCTAAATGTGATTCATTCTCTGCTAACAAGCTCCACTGGCATTGCGGGATGACAGAAACGGGGATGGGAGACACTTTCATCAATTCTCTTTTACAGATAATGACCTTTGAGGAGAGTGCCACTCATGAAGGCTGTCCTTTGGCTAGAATTATTCACTGGAAGAGCGGGAGATCCCAATACAAAGACTTTTCTAGGCTAAATAGGAGTCAGCTTGCATCCAAAAGCAGGATAGCCAGTACTGGGCTTAATATACCCTCATTCCCCACGCCCAGACCCAGCTGCTGTGCTTTACGCCTGTACTGGCCTTGCAGGTGGTCTGGTTTGTGAGTCTGTGGGAAGAGCAGCTTGGGGAGTGAGGTGTGTTTGCTCATGGCCGTATGAATGTTATGCTGACAGGAAGATGTCAGATTGGAAATGAGCAGTAGGGAGAGTCTGGGAAAGAGTAATATTTGTGAAGGACACATTTGTGAAGTCACACCTTTATTTTTGCAGATCTACAGTTCCTTATTCCTTTGGAAAGGCGGGTCCAAATTGGGTGCTAAATGGAAACCTGAACTGGTAGTATTTGGTGCTCATCTTGCAATTCCTTTGGATAATTTTAAGTGAGCATGTATGCAAGCAGGGCAATGGATAATCAGGCTGCTCATGTAGGTAGGTATGTATCTTCCACTTCTGAAGTCAAGTAAACAAATTGTGTGATGTGGTTGCTTTGAAGGTGTTTTATTTTGCTTTTTAGCTGGTTCTCTGAAAAAAAACCAGCAGTAGTGCCAGGCCTTCTCAAAGGGAGAATGAAAATACAGAGTTCTTATTTTGGGATACTTTTTCTTGGTGGAAGGGACAAAAAGAGAAGATTTCAGGGTGGTGTAAATAAGAACAAGCAGATGAAAAAAACATTAATTTCTAGTTAAACCTTTTAATTAAGAGTTTTTTAGAAAAAGGGTTTGTTATTTAAATTTCCAGATGTAATATTGCAATGTGAGATTTCTGATGTACACCTGAGAAGAAAATTAATATCCATATTTATTTTTTGTAGTTTAGCATTGGAGATACTAAATTAATTTTAATAGATAAATAACATTTTGGCATTCTTAAATCAAAGATTTATTTTTCAAGTCTCCACCCTAAAGCTATTCCCCACCTTCCTTAAAAAATTCTCAAAAGAAAAGAAAAAAATCAATTCAAATCTTTTAATGTCTTTTTCAAAAGAGCTTTTCTGGGTTAGTACTAGCTCCATTACCTGTTCTTCTTTTCCTCCTTTGAGATTTCAATCTCACTTTTTTTTTTCTTAATTTTTTTAAAAATTATTTTTGTAAGAGGCACAACATCATCTCTTTCCATGTTACCATTGCAGTAACATTACCAATGGCTGTTGAATTTTATTTTCATGATTACCTTCACTGTGATTCCGGATATATGGCATGTGAACTTTTTAATATTACTTGTTTACTACATTCCTTTCTAATCATACTCGTCCCCAAAACATGAGTAATGCTAGCAGGTCAGGTAAATCAAATCAGCATCAGTAAGTCTGTGTAATTAGTTCTCTTAACGCTTCCCAACAGACACATGCTTTTGAGAAGAACAGCAGCCTGGGTTGTTTGTACCTTCAAAGGAACTGCACGGGTAAACCTGGGCGGCATGTAACAAAGGCTTTATTTCAAAAAGACAGCAGCAGGAAGTGGAAAATCAGGATCCCACCTCCAGGCAAAAGAATGCCTCTTGGCCTGGGAATTAAAGATGCTGATGGTAGGATGGGTCTCGATTCTCGAATTCGGCTACCAAAATGGTCCTTCTCTGTGTTTGGGACCCAGGCCAGACCCCAGCCTGATACGCCCTGTTCTGTTGCTCTGGAGTTTCTGACCAAGTTTGGCACCGTCTCTGCCAACAATTAACAAGAGCTTTGGCCTAAAGCTTGAATGTGATTACCATAAGCATCTACTACAGTAAATATTTCATTAACGTGACTGTCTCCTTTTCAATCTAGGTCCCATATATTTTATTTCACATCTTAAAGTAATAATTTCATGTCGTCTACTGCAACTTGCAACCAAGTGATCTCAAAGCAATTGGCAGACTTCAGAAAACATGTGCCAATTCCTGCAGTCCTTTGACTGAATCCCTTCAGTGAAGTCTTGTAATAAATTCTGTTGGGTTTTCCTTGAGAAAGGAATGAGTTGGGTCTGTCAGAGTTGGGAACGCTGCAGCCGAAGATAAAAGTGATTCAGCTCTGAGGAAAGGGCAAGGGCACAGCAGCAGGGACGAGAGGGGCAGAAGAAGGTTTATAAACATCTCTCAGGTATGGCACAACAGCTGAGGGCTCAGCGTGGAGAACAGGATGCCTGCCCTAAGCAGAGGGGGACTTCTGCCTATCTACAGACACGCCACCTGGGATTCCCCCTTGGCCAAAAGCAGTCAGAAATTTGGATCGGTGACTGCCTGGAAGTCTGTCCTCACAACAGGCTGTGATTTCCTGACCACATCGTGTGCGAAATGACTGTTCTTCACTTGGTACAAATGTGTTCCTATGGTATGTTTGACTTAGTACAAATTCTCTAAATCCCGAGTAGATGGGAAGTGAGGCAATTATATGAAATTCCACATGTTGTAAAAATAGTACTGCTTAAAAGCATTTAGTACTACTAGACTGGATTTCCCAGAAGAAGAAATACCACTCTGAATGTAAGATCACTTTGTTTTTAGCCTCTTAAATCCATCTTCTTGTTACAAGTTTCCTGATTTTTTTTTTAACCTCTGTTTCTACGGTGGAGCTGAACAGTCTGTTGTGGATATTTCTGTTAACATTAGTACATGCATTTCCTGGTCAAGGCAGTTGGTACCTATCCGATTACATATCTTTAACCAGCTCACTAAAAATTTAACTTAAAAAGGATGTAAAAAAGGATATTTCTGTGTGTAGGGGGGATGTGAGTGAGAACGTAGCTCTGTCCCTGAGTCCTGGTAATTTACATGCGGGAACATCATAAACCTGTCTCAGTGTGGGAGGCTCCATGAACATAGCACAAATCTGTCAAATTCCAGTCTCTCTGGCACACTTGGCGCCAGTTCAAAACCTTCTAGAGACTGAAAAAAGAATCCTAAAAACAACATCTCTCAGATATATAAATTAGACATCACAGAGTGCAGTGATAAGCATTTCACAAGGATATTAGCAGAGATTTGCTTTCTTCTTTGGCTGTGTTTTACTTCCTACAGGTTTTTCCCTGATTATAAACCTGTCTGCTTTATCTGCAATGGGCTTTGCATCAGCATTGTCACCTGCAGACTGGTGACTCTTTATAGGACTGCCTCCACCGGAAAGCAACAATAAATTGCAATAAAACTTTTATCTATGCACTTGGTCAAGTACAATTTGCTGGGACTTTGAAAAATCTACATCTGTTCTGTATACAATTTGTATTGCCATTTGTTACACAGATGTGTAACAAGACAAATACCTGTCCAGGCTTACATGTGATTCAGAAATGCATATGTTAATCACGCTGGTGGAAGGAGGTGAGGGAAAAGACAATAAATCAGCCTACAAATGGTTTCACTTGGAAAGGTCTAACAGAACAGGGTTATTTTTATCCTAGGATGCTTTTAATTTGAATCAAAAATGCTTTACCACATGTTCTGCCAGCAGTTCAAAAGGATTGGTAACAAACATTTAATCTTTTTTATTCTGGGATTGGCACTAAGCCCTCATCAAAAAGCATATGCAGTCAAACAGCTTATCTCCACTGAGCTGTTTCCCTTAATGTGTTCCTAATTATAATCCTATATATTGCTCACTGTGGCCGATTGAACAATATGGCAGTAATTTCTTTACAGGCCTTGCTGTTCTTTGAACTGCGAGTACAGAGGGCTAGAACGGAACCAGATCAATGGGATTTGAGCGCAGGGGAATCCAGCCAGATGCAATCTCTGGAGAATGCATTTCCAGCTGTTCTCCAGAAAGGGACTGGAGCAGACAGCTGGTAACTGTGCAGCCCCTTTCATACAACCCCACGGATCTGTGCTGCAAGGTGTAGTCCTTCTTATCTTTATTACATACTGTACCTCTAGGGAGGGACTCACCCAAATTCCACACAAAGGGTGTTTTTTAACAACAGGGATTGGAGTAATAGCTGACCCACCCCCTCCTCTTAAGATTTCATTAGACTATTAAAAAGGAACATTTGAATCAAACTTGGGCAAATGTTTCCATAAGCTGAAAGCTGTAATATAAAGCTGAGAGGAAGTAAAACTATTTGTGCTATGGTTTCAGCTATGTTTGTTTGTGGAGGGTTTTGGAATACATAAAGTCTGAAAAGTTAAGCCTTTTATTCTTAAAGTGACTGTAGCCTTAGAATTGTAGCCCTCTCTGCCTCATTTTCCCTGCATGAGCGCCTGGATCATGAAGAACATGCACAGCTGTAACATGACAGATACCAAGGAAATGGAAATTATTATAACTAAAGTTGTGTTTATGCCCATTTTTTTGTGTTTCCCAGCTTCCACTTAGCTCTGGTGATAGATAACAAGGAGAAAAAAACAGCTGACTAAGGATTTGGTACTCCTGTGCTTTTGGTAAAATTTCTCCTTGTGAATCATGTTCATTCATTCCTGATTGGTGTATTCACTTCTTTTAATGTGATGTTTTCCCATTACCCACATACCCCTCACTTAGAGAGGGCCCAAGCAAAACAGAATATAGTACTTAATCTTCACAACAAAGCAGATCAGAGAGGCAAACTCCTCAGACTACCCCTGCAAAAGTTGCAAATGGGGTAGTCTGGGGCTATGGATCAGCTTTAAGGGAAAAAGGGGGCATTGTACAAAGTGCTTCAAGTGACCCTCCAACTCCTGCGGAAGGGGTTTGGGCAAGCACTGCCTGCCACCATAGCCCCAAGCCTGGAAATTGGGAACTGGTATGTTTCATATATGCATGTTGCTGGTGTTAGCAGGACTGAAAGGCAAATGAACTCATTTTTAACACCCTGACAAGATCCAAATACAAAGATTATTTTTTTTAACCTCTTTTACATTTTGGCAGGTTTATTTTCTGAAGCTGCGTACCGTCATGTGGAAGTACTGTTACAGACACAGCTGTCAGAACTGCTGGCACTCCAGCTGTGCCTTGTGAAATGGGGTTATTCACCCACTGGCATCAACGGCCACAACAAGGAGTAGGCACTGAGCAGCACCAAGGGGGATGGAGGTGGATACAGGTTACTGCAGAAAGTCCTTCTGATCGATAGCCCACTGGAGTCACTAGGAAGACATGTCATGATAATGGCAGGATTCGGACCTCCTCCTACCTGTGTAACATCTTCACATCCACTGACACACAGCAAATTGTTCCGAGACTGTTCTGAATTTCTGGCTTGAAGGTTTCATAAACGCCATTTATTCTGTACCTGGGTCTAACTGGCTTTGCCGAACAAAGCTGAGAGCTTTGCAGTACCTCACTCGCACTGTTTTAAAGGCCTGGTGTCTGTTAAGTCAAGGTGCAGAATAATATCACTTGAAAACCAGCATTTATTAACACATGCTTGGACATACTTAAACTTACTGAGGATGTTCAATTGGTCTGTGAGGCAGTCTAGGCTCAGTGGTGTTCCCCAAGGAATACAGACCATTGCTTTCAGAAGATAACACTGCTTTTGTTTTTTTGCTTTCATGTCTTGTGTCTCTAATCCCTCAACTTTTGCGATCATTGCTTGCTAGATACCTTAATTTTCTCCTTTCAGACAGGAGGAGAACATGTCACTGTTTGCCCATGGTTCATATCTGTCTAGGGTGCCAACTTCTTAAGACTGCAAGACATCTCACTGATCACTGGTCATTTTTCTCCCCAATCACAGCACTGTTGTCACAAAGTGTGTTCAGATACCAAATCACATTTTATGACACAGGATATAAATCTTTTGCCATGTTTGCCTTTTATGTAGTCAAGTTACCAGCGACCTTTTTTTCAATTTCAAATAGAGACTGCACGCTTTCAAATAAAAAGGCAGATAAACAATTTCTTGCTGAATGGTGATCCCATCACTTCTGTTGAGTCCTCTAGAAACTGTGCCTGTGACTATCATGTTGTTCTGCAGATCAGTCATTTGTAACTGAAAGAATATTTCCTGTGGGGTGGGTATTTCTGGGGTTCTTTGTGGCCTTGAGAACAACTTTATAGGCAGTTTTGGTTACAAGTATCTTCACATAAACAAAAGCATGAAACTTTTTATACCATTGACCAACGCCGAAGCCCCCTCCATTTGAGCAGATGAATAATTGTTCTTTGTTAGAATCTGTGATGAATAAAACACTGGTTACCAGTTTCAGCCATGGTGTTATATGAAGACCAAGCCAATAGCCCACTTGCATGATCCTCTAAGGACTTAGTGTTGCTCCTCATGTCATTATATTTCAGGATCAGAGCCTCTTTGCCTCAGTTTCCTATGTCTGTTGAACAGCTTTGCACTGTAACATTCCCAAGTAGTTTACACTGTTAAACTGTGTTTACATGAATCATAATTTCAAAGAATTTTATATTAGTTTCACGTCTATTAAGACACGCCTGCTATTGATGGCCTCAAATTTGATGTGACCTACCTGAACACTTTCTCACATTACTGTCTCACCCACATATATTGTTGTCTTTAAATAGAAGTTACGTTTCTACATTTTTAGATTTATCCCAGCTGCTCCATCTTTTTCCAAAGCTTCTGGTTGTGCTGTACAACTTTTTCTCCCTGTGGTTAAACATCTTTATCGTCTTTTGTATCCTCCATACCAACAAAAAAAAATGTTACATTTTGCAGTCAAACCCCTCAGGGGCTGGAAACAACCCAAATGGTAGTCTGCAGAAACAATATTTCTCAAAGGGACTGTTGAGTGTGAACAAATATCTTCTGTTTTTCTTTGGGCACCCTGTTGAAAGCTATTTGGCATTATCCATGTTCCCCAATATACCTCCTCTCATAGGTAGAGGAAAATTGTCCCATTTTATATATCCAATTCTTCAGAGATAAAAATAGGCAGAGATTTGTCTCTTTTTTAGTCTGAAGGTCTAGCAAATGCATGCACTCTAGTGTTTCTTCTTTGTTGCATGACTCCCAGAGCAATAAACAACGTAGTCTGTCTTAGTGTAAGAGAATCTTTCCTCTGTGTACGAGTTGCTGAATTTTTGGCTCTTTCAGCTCTATTCCCAGTTCTGCTGGGACTTTTTCTATTCTTATTCCACTTTCTTACAGTGGTTTGAAACTTTTCACTGAAGTGTTGGACTATGTCCGCCTTCAGTAAATCTAGTTCTCAAGCTGGAGCTTTTGCTGCCTGTCTAACTGTTTTGTTAATAATGATTTCTAGCTTCTTCATATGAATTTTTCTCTTCCTCCCTCCCCCCGCTTTCTTCCAGGTTTTTATGGTCCATTTTCTATCAGGGAGTTGCAAGTTAATATTGCAACTTTTTTAGCCTCAGATCAGTCACAAATTGCTATGTTGGTTTTGCTCTCCTCCTGCATCATCCCTTAGATAAGATTCACGTTTCTGTGAATCTTAGATTTCTTATTGCCTTTTGATGACTAGCCTTAGCTGCCTGAAAACTACTAAAACCACGCAGTGCTTCAAAGCCAGCTGTTGTAAAAACAGGCTGTTTTCTGAATTTCGTTGTCTTGACTGTCACTCCTGTCTCAGAGACACAGGATGAATGGTCTGTTTCAACTTGATCCAGTTACATCCCAATTCTCCAGAGATCTACAGGTTTGACACAGGTTCTGACTGCTGCACTATTCCAACATTCATGTGGTGCATTTTGTTAATTTCTTATTGCTTGGACATATGATACCCATATGTATCAGTGACCAGATTTACAAAGGATGTAGCATTTAACTCAAGATCCAGTCAAACATAAAAATATCCATTTGCATCTTATGTGACTTTTAGTTGTACAATTCAGGACATCAGTACTTCTGTCCCTAGCAGAGAGTGACTAAATTTCCGTTAAAGACTCACTAAATTTTAAAAAGCTTAATGAGTATGGCCAGCAAGGATGAGAACTCCCAGCTTCCCTTGTAGAGGACTGTTCCAATCACAGAGCAACACAATCACAAGGTGTCTCTTTATTTTCTCTTTGACTTATAAACATTGAATTCTTCTTTGAACAGCGACATAGCTTCGCGAGGAAGAATGCATTGTGGCCTTATCCTGGCTTACAATAGCCTTTGCGGCAGTGAGTAAGACCATCTTCTGGGAAATAAAAAGCAGGAAGTTTTGAATCCCCTCAGGTAGAATTTTATTCCTGTTTTCTCATTTCCCAGATAAATGCTTTAACTGTTGGTGACTGCCTCCTCCTTCTGCTCTTTTCATATTTGTTAGGTGATTTCATGGCATACCACAGACTTTGTCTTTCTCCTCTCACATTTCCTAATGAGGTGGCTTGAAAGCAAAAAGGTCATTCATTTAGATTAGATTCAGTTCAGGCTTAGCCTGGATTCATCCCACTGAACCTAAGAATTTAACTGTGGAGGCTAGTTGGCCCTAAACTCCATCTATATTCAATAAATCTCCCCATAAAGACAGAGTAGGATGACAAGGCTCTGATTTTAGGTATGTCTCGGCTAAGTGGTTGAAGTTAGGTGGGTAAATCCAGGCCTGAAGGGTCTTCTCTTAGACCTTTAAGGCTCTAGCCCAGTACTGAACTTAAGCACTTGCTTAAATACACTTCTATTTGGAAAAGCACGTAACCATATGCTTGCAGTTAAACACCTACAACTTAGGCATAGAATCCTGCAATAAATCATCTTTTTTATGACTACTGACTGTGACATATTTTTTAAAACAGAAATGATTCCTGCACTTCTATTTTTCTGAAGTGATTCTAAATCTCCCCATGGTAATAAAATATTTCCTTCTAAGCTAAACCTTATTAGCTTTCTCAGATTTCGATGTTGTATTTCCATCCTGTCTTTCTGGTTTGGAAAATTCCTGACGTTTACAATTCCATCCACTTTAGTTTGGAAAGCTGACATTATACATTGTATTCAGATTACTGGTTACCTTTGAAGAGATAATCTGGCTGTACTTGAAAAGATAAACTGTAACAGAATGATTATAGGAATTGCAGCAATATGGAAAAGCTGTTCGGCTTTCTGTTCTTGCAGACTGGGAAACCCAGCATATCAATAGAAGCATATTAAGTATTTGGTCTTGTTTGATCTTTCAGTGGAACTACTCAGTCATCTTATTAGTTAGCACCTAGTAAAATCCATGTTCTTTAGCTAATGAAAGTCTAGCGGTCACATTTGGGATTCTCTGAAAGAGACGATAAGATTTTTCTAAACATAAAATATTTACATGATACAATAACTGCAGAGATTACCGTGCATTTATAAAATGTCACCTGAGGTAGGATCCACCTATTCCCCAAATACAGGGATTGACTGTGCACCAGCTAAGCCAAGAGAAAAAGTCTACTTCAGGTACTGGAAAACAGATGAGGTCACTTGGCAGTCTTAGTCTTCTTGACTCCAAAGGGTCAGAATTTCAGCCTCCGTCACACTCCTAACGGGAGCTTGCAGCAAGACAAAACTGTGTGCTTTATTTCCCCATCCCTCCGGGTCAGAAACCTGAGGAGCCTCCCTCCTCTCCAGGACTCCAGCTGCACTTTCTTTTCCAGGCGTGCTCCTTCTTTCCTTGGGTCACTTTCACGGTCTTCCCCTGTGCTAAAAATGCAGCTTGTCTCCTCCTCATCTTTCCTCAATCCACAATGAGCCTCCTTCCACCTTATATTAGCATCTCTGTAAAGAGCTTCTCCAGGCCCATTTTCCAAGCCATCTTAGGCATTTTTGTTCATAAAGAGAGACCAAAGTATTTCCCTAAGGAGGGAAATATTTAAGTGAATGTCTACTTTGGCGGTATGATCGCTATTTGGATTATGGTAGAAACCAAACATTGTTAGACACCTATCTGATAGGCAACCACTGAGCCTGAAATCATTTTGCACATGAGGACAATTACTTTTTAATCTATATTGTACCCAGAGATGGTCCGCTGAATTTGTCATGTTTATCTTGACGAAAATGTAACTAAATAAGATCAAAATGAAACAGCTGAGGCAGAGGGTTTTATAACGGGCGCCAAAACAAATCTAGGGGACCAGATTTTTTCCACCTAGATTGTTTCAGTCTAAACAGACTGAAAAGTTTTCCCCCTAGTAAGAGAGAAGGCATTAAATAAGCGATTTTAATAGCTCAGTCACCCCCAATTTATTTGGTGTCCCTTTGAGATTATCGAGTGAAACAAAAATAGTACCTATAGAAAGTAATGAATACAGAACGTACTTTCACACTTTCCAGACTTTCTCTCCATGCTGCTCAGCCTCATTTCCTTATTTTTAAAAATAAATAAATTAACATTAATTTTCAGTGTTCACAGCATGCCATATACATCAGTTAGAAAAGAGAAAGAAAAATGGTTAGTAAATTCTTTTTAATGGAATGCAACATGTGCTGGCCCTTCTGTGAACTCGCCACTCATTCAGGAAATTGATTTGTCAAGATGTAAAACAAAAATGCATCATTTCATCACATTTTTAGAAAATATGGGTCCAATCTTACAAGATGCAGAGAAAGCTCAGCTCCCTTAAAGCTTTTCAATGGAAGCACTTAGCACCTCACAGTAACAGGCTGATTTTACATGTCGTTTTAATGATCCCTTTAATAGTTCGTTCTGGAGCTAGCAACACTGAGCATTGCAGCGCCTAATGCCCTTGTTGGGCCTGGCTCCGAGCCAGCTTTATGCTTTGCAGCTTATTTGTACCCAACAATCTCACCTTAAAAAATATTTGTTTTCCCCAGGATGCAGGTGTTGATATAGCTGCATTGTAGGTAGGATTCCTGAATCAGGTTGTAAATCAGGGCATGGTGCTGACTGGGGAACAGAGTCCAGGCCTCGGGGCAGATCTGAACGGTTGGTCCCCTCCTCCTCTGCAGTGATCCTGTGCAGCCCAAGAGTGGTCCAAGAAAAGCAGCTTGTACAGGCACTATAACGGCTGGAAAACCTTGCTAATATTGATTTTCATGCAAGAGGGGTAGATACATCAGGCCTGACTTTCAACACCTTACACAAGTTTTATACCAGCGCAACTGGACTTTATTGAAACTTTGTTGGCATAAAACTGATACTACACAACAGGCAATATGGTTCATTGCTACCGCTACTCATTTTTTGCAATATGAGAAACAACGATTATCTTTGCCACATTTTAGAATATGACCAGCCATGACAGAATCATTCATGGACCCCAGATCCATCTGGTACTGTAACCTCCAAGGACACAGGGTCCAGCATCCCGTTATTATTCTCCAATATTAATAATCAATCAGCTCTGAAAACATGTATTGAGCTCTTCTCTTATGATCTGATCATATCTTTGATTTGTATTTGATATTTTACACCTTGAACTTCTACTTTCCTCCCTGTCAATGTCTCTCCAATGACTTCCATCAATTCCTTCTGCTAAATATAAAGCTTTTGAGTTCATAATTTTCTTCTGCAGTACTAAGACAAAAACCCTTCTCTTTTTTAAATTTTCATCTTCATCCATTTGTATATCTTTCTCATTTGACACCTGGACACCTGCCAGATGCTGGAGTCCTACCCACGACTTCATTTCTTCATTCATCAATTCATCATTATGCTGGAATTAATCAAGTTAGCAAATGTCTGCAAGCCAGCAATTACCCATGATATCATCTTCAGCAAAGCGTGAGAAAAGACTAAATATACTGAATGTGGCATTGGAGGAATCCCTAGGAGACTCAAAACAAACCCCTACCTGATCCTCTTCTCTGGTCATTGTTCTAGTAGGACGACAGATCTTGTCTTGGAAGGATGAAGAATATAACGGATATTTTGGTGTGCCTACCATATTCTGAATTTGGTAACTGGCAGCTGCTGTTCTCTCTAGTTGCAGTTCTCAACCAGCTGCCCACGGCCCTCTGAGTTTCTCGTACACACACACCTGCCACAAGGTCAAAGAAAACTCAACTTCCAGAAACCCTGAGATACTGAGAATGATTTTTTTGAGCTTGCTTACTCAGTGTTTTTCATCAAAACTTTATTTATCTGAAAACTGCTAACATCTTCTAGGTATAAGTAAGCAAAGTACCACTTTTATGATGGATTAGGAAACATAGAATCATAGAATGATAGAATGGATAGAGTTGGAAGGGACCTTAAAGATCACCTAATTCCAACACCTTCCCATGGCCAGAGACACCTTCCACTAGACCATGTTGCTCAAAACCCCATCCAACCTGGGGCCTCGAACATTTCCAGGGATGGCACCTCCACAACTTCCCTGGGCAGCCTGTTCCAGTGTCTAAACACTCTCACAGTAAAAAATTTCTTCTTAACATCTAATCTAAATCTACCTTCTTTTGGTTTAAAACCATTACCCCTCATCCTTATCACTACATGCCCATGTAAAAAGTCCCTCTCCAGCTTTCTTGTAAGCGCTCTTCAGATACTGGAAGGCTGCTCTAAGGTACCCCTGGAGCCTTCTCTTCTCCAGGCTGAACAACTGCAGCTCTCTCAGCCAGTCCTCATAGGAGAGGTGCTGCAGCCCTCTGATCATTTCATGGCCCTCCTCCGGACTCACTCCAATAGGTCCATGTCCTTCTTACGTTGAGGGCTCCAGAGCTGGACGTAGTACTCCAGGTGGGTTCTCGCAAAAGCAGAGTAGAGGGCCAGAATCACCACCTTCAGACTGCTGGCCACACTTCTTTTGATGCAGCCCAGGATGAGGTCAGCTTTCTGAGCTGCAAGCGCACATTGCTGGCTCATGTTGAGCTTCTCATCAACAAACACCCCCAACCAACACACGGACCCATCAACCAAGTCCTTCTCCTCAGGGCTGCTCTTAATCCATTCTCTGCCCAGCCTGTATTTGTGCTTCGGACTGCCCCAACCCATGTGCAGGACCTTGCACTTGACCTTGTTGCTTTTCATGAGGTTTACATGGGCCCACCTCTCAAGCCTGTCAAGGTCCCTCTAGATGGCATCCCTTCTCTCCAGCATGTCAACTGCTCCACACAGCTTGGTGTCATGGGCAAGCCTGCTGAGGGTGCACTCAATCCCACCATTCATGTCACCAACAAAGATATTAAACAGTACTGGTCTCCACTTGGACATTTGAGTGCAGCCATCCAGCCAATTCCTTATCCATCGAGTGGTCCATGCTTCAAATCCATACCTCATCAGGAAACATGAATGTTGTTTTTGTTATGTAGGATGTGATCTGTTTCATATGTGATTCAGCACAACGAGGGAGTGAAAATTAAGTGAATAACTCCAGGAAAATCCTGTGATCTTCACTCTGATTTAACGCAAGCTGGCTAGCTCTTGTCCATTCAAGGGAAATTATCTGAGTCGGGTCTGAGTAAAACCTGACTAAGGTCCTCAGGACTTGGTCCACAGTAACTCAGTATTTCCTTTCTATTATTAGCCCAATGATTTCGGGAAAAGGAGCAAGCAGAGACAGGGTGTGTTCTGTGGGATAGTGGTAAAATTCTGAGATCAAAGACTGTTAGGAATTCTTAAAGATGGGGTTTCCGTGCCTGTGTAATGCATGTTAGATTTAGTACTTCACGGTGATATTTTTTAAGTTGACAGTTACCTGGATGAACATGTAAGACAAGCCAAATTGATCCTTGAAAATATGAAATTGCTCTTTTTTCTTTATTCATAGTTCTCTACAACAGATAATCTGTCCAGTAAAATGATATTGAGAAGTTTAAAAGGCGAACTGGGAATGGAAAGGGTCTGGCACAGGGTGCAAAAGTGGAACTACATGAATATTTTAGAGGCATCTACAACTTGTACATGCATAACACCTCAACTATTAGCCTATGATGAGGAATGTGCAGCAAGAGTTGACAGGTAATGTTTTATTTCAGAGTAGGTAGTGGTTGGTATAGTGCATTCAGTACATGGGATGGCGATGGCTGTGGTGTGACTTACACTGTTAGAACAAGGCTGTGGTGTGGCATTTGGCCAGTGGTTGAAGTGAAAACTGAAAAGCAACAACAGTATCCTGCCAAAATCTGGTACTGTCCCACAGGCTTTTCATTTTATTCCAAAGGTCATAACATACTGTATTCAGCCAAATCTGCTTCAAGAAATTCCCACTCAAGGAAAAACACTTCTTGACAGAATAAGTGCTATGCTGATTTTTTTTACAATTTTTTTACGAATTTTCTTTGTGCAGAAATAGGCTCGTAAAGTAATGTCTGTGTGCAAGAAGGTAAAATCCTGTGAAAAATGTGGCGCAGTAAATGGATAAATCTTGTAGCTCAGCAATTTGTGTCAATGTTTTACATAGGAGGAAATCCTCTATGACATGTATCTGATAATGGAATCATTTCATATAAGGGTGCTTACTGTATGAGGGCTCTACTGTTTGCAGCACCATACAATGGAGTACATTAGCAGCACAGCACCAGTTTAATACCAGGCATTGAAGGCTGAGCCCTGCTTTTAGTTATTGCATCAGCAGGAGTTAAAGAAGCCTTGTTCTAAAAGTAAAGGCCAGAGAGGCAGGGTTGAGAACTAGCAAATACTGAAGAGTGAGGCTTTTTGCATAAGTTGGACCAGATTCCCTTTCCATTGCTGTTTTTACATACTGACTTGCACTTCTTATTTAGAAAAACACTCTTCACAAACCGCTAGTTTTGAAAATCAGATCTATTTTTCCATCTGTCTAGGTGCTTTCACTTCATTACCTAAGTGCCTCCATCACCCTAAGTACCTATTACCTCTCATTATCTTAGTGAGTCATTTAGGGGTTGGCTATTTAATATCATTAATTTATTATGAATAAATATTAGGGCTAAAATCTACATTTGCTCTGGAAGATGGAAAGCTTTTTTAATTTTTGAGGTCTAGGTTACTTAACAGCATATGAAACCACTGAAAAGGTTTTCTAAAAAACCCTGAGAGTGAAATAAACAGCAGCTTCCCAACGAGATATAACATTTTGCCTAATAATTAACAATAACTATCATTTATTTTTAAACAAACAGGTGCTGCTGAGCAGGTAGACTAATTTAGTTCTGAGGTGGATTTCCTTCCATTTTGAACTTTCCAGCTCTGTAAGGGAAACTTTGCCCTCAAATGTGAGGAAGAATTCAGTCATATTTCCTCCTAGAGAAAGCACTCGTGCTGAAACAACAGGCAGGTTGGACGTATCGAAGCAAGGTGAAATGTGTTTCTTTTTCAGTGCCTAGCCAGTTTTGCTGGCCACGCAAAATGGGGCAAAACAACGGTCTCTCTTTCCCACACTGTCGTTTTCATGGCTACCACCTAATGCAATGCTATGATGAAGGAGCTCTCCTTGATGGAATTTCTTTTGTAGGATCACAAGAGCACCTTTTACCCATGTCTACACTGTCTTGGGACTCTTCTGATCAGAAGTGTATGCCAATAACTTTAACTTCTGCACTTTTTGTTTACAGTCTATGCTCACACACATTTTTTAATGTGTCTTCTGTAAGACATCTTAGATGGACACTTCTGTCTGTTCTGCCGTGTAGGATGACCAAAGCTCAAGGATGTGTCTGCGGTATATTTGGGCAGGGCATAACCACAACCAGCGTTGTTCAGCAAAGTCATTCACCCTCTATCTGGTGATGCCTTATGGGCAACGTCAGATGGTCTGGGTCAGGTAAGCAAGCCATATAAGTACCTTACTAGAAGGGTCTTGTGTTAAAATTTGCAAGGAATGATGGGACACATAGGCAGAGTAAATTTACAATGGCTTATGCTTTGTGATAGCCTGCACTTGGACTCTTACTCTTTGCAAATATGATGTAGTCCCTTCATCTTACATTTTTTCTAATATTAAATCTCCTTTCAGTCTGAACTAGGAGTGAAACCACTGAAAATGCTGCTTTAAATTTGAGACCTTAGGTGAAGAAAAGGTCAATCGCAGTTATTCATAAAATAGCTATCTAGATTAAATAGAAATTTGGAAGGCAGAGAGATCCATGTGCCTGCACCTTGTCTTCCTATATGTCTTGCCACTTGCTCAGAACACTACCTGAAAGAAAAAAAAAATCTTTCCCATTGGCCGTGAGAAACACTGCAGAACTCAGACAGTGTGGTACTGTATAGGAGCACAAGGCATGCTGCGTTCCAGCTTGAGCTCTCCTGATTCCCTTCTGACTGTGTAAATACCAGTCTTTCAGACTGGTCTGGTGCCTACACTGTTCTTCCTACCAAATCTGAGGTCCCGTCTTGATCAGGCTGGAGCAGAGAATTTCAGAAAGCAATTCTTAAAAACATATCTACATTGTTCCTCTAACAGGCAACTTTTCAGGAATGCTTCTGATCCTTATGTTGTCATACCCTGCCCTCCCTCTCTCATCCCCCAGCCACTTGTTGCTCTTTTTTGCTTTACAAAGAACATTTCTTCTAACAGTTTTCTGCCTTTTCTTTCAGGAACTTGCCTTGTTTCTTTCTCTCTCTCTCTTTTTTTTTTTTTTTCCTTTTCCATCATTGCTATTACCCTAATTCTTGTTGGCTTTATTTCCTGCAAAATTCTGACCATGAGTATATGTGTCTGTCTTTGATCTCCTCATCCCCCACTCACAATACCTCTTGAAATCAACCTTAACAAAATTCAATAAAGCATAGCTTAAAACACGTAAAGTTTGTTCAAGCTTTGTAATGACCAATGGATTATTAAGGGTCAAATACTCCAGATAGTCTAATCTCTTCCTCTCCCCTCGCTGCCTCCACCCATGGGAAAGCTGTGAAGTGAACTCCACAGTATCTGCTCTGGCATGCCACCTGGCCCTTCCACATGTGTCTTCTGTCTGGCTCATCAGCACACATAGCACATGGGTCTATGGGTCTATCAGATGGGAAGAAGGAAGGCAGAAAAAGAAGGATACTGGGAAATTCAGAGATATTGCCAATGGGCATGACCTCAGGTGGGTCACAGTGCTGTAGCTGATGGAAGAAAAGCAGACAAATATCCCAGCCAGTTCTGCTGCTCAAGAGACAACTGGCTTTCTGAGCTAAAAAGGACTTAAGAGGTTCCTTACCTATTATTCAGGGCTTGCTTTAGCCATTCTGTCACTAACGTTGCTTTGATCTCAATTTTGATACATGCCTGTACCACATTGTGATGACTTTCGCTTTATTTCTAGCCACGCTCTGTGGAAGGACCAGGATTTATTTTACTTGTCATACGTGCCACATTTACAGGAGGGTTAAACACTCACAGGTCAAGAAAGAACCTGGATTCAAGGACTGAAGAAAAAAGCTGTTGAAACTCCCCCCAAACTTAGTTTGAATTCACGGACATCGGTTTCTCTTTCAAGTTTTATTAATGTGATGGTTTTCAAATCTGTAACGCTACAGCTGTACAAGTCAACAGAGATTTTGGCAATGCATTTTTGGTTATTATGTATGGAATAGAGATGCCAAAAATAAGTGCAGTGAACCTCTGTGGGTATCATTTAATAAAAAAATTTTTTATATCAGCACAGGGGTTTTTTTGCTATAAAGGGTAAAATTGCTGATGTATGTTTCCAGGAAAATCCCTCAGTTTTGTTTCTTAGCCAGAACCTTCTGGACTATTTCTTTAAACCAAGTCCTTTTCTTTCATGTAGATGCAAAGATTTGAAAAGGATAAAACCAAACATGGACTCAGCATTTTGAGAACGCATGAAATACTCCTTTTGTCGCTTAATTTCCCCAGAGTATTCATACGTGGTTACTTACCCTTTTGTCAGAAATCTCTAGGGAGTTTGGAAGCTGGCTATCTTATGATCAGGAGCATGAACCGAAGTATTTCTCCCATTAAATGACATCTGAAGTGTTTACTGGAAAATTAGCTCCTCTTAGGTACTACAGAACACTGCAACCTTGCAGTGCCCATGCTACAAAAAGTAATTCATATATCAAACATGCAGTAATCCCACTGAGGATGTGATGTGCGAGAGTGGTCTGGGAAGACGGGATGTTTTTTTCTGCTCACTGTGCCTAACAATGCCGAAATGTTTTTTCCCTGTCCATTTACTTTAACAATGTGCCATTCTGTACCTCATAAGCACTTAATTTATTCCAACTCTTTGGCCTGACCTGTAATCCCCCCTCTCCTTACCCATCTGACCCATCTGTGTTTCATTTCCCACTCATCAGCATCCAAAGAGCTAGGCCCAGGCCCTGTTTGGAGCCATTAGACAGAGATTGGCACTGTTCCCTCTTCCTGCACCACATCCTCCGCTGAAAAAAATGACCATCAGATCAGAGAACAGAGCCTGCTTTGTCCCCAGCAACCAAGATCTGGAAGCACTTTCAATCATTCGCACTCTATACCCACTCAAACGCATTAATGTGATCAACATTGGGCCTGTTGTGGGCATTTTTTCCAGCAAATAGCTTGCTAACATTCCAGGCATGTACTTCCCTGAAAACAAGACTGAGACAGGGCCCTGAATATTCAATTGGAAAATCACCAAGAGCAAGAGCTTAGCTTGGCACGGCTGGTGTTGATTCTTAATAAGTGACTTCCTAAAGCTGAGGCATGGGGCTTACAGCTTCAATGACTTGTTTGAAAAATATTTTGTAGGTGCCTCATACCACTTTATTTCCTGTGGTATGCGTCATATTGTGAGCTATTCTGAGCCAGGCTGTTTAAGCACACTAACATTTTTTTCCAAGATTGCGGTGTTTAACTAAAAATGTGCTTATACAAGATGAGCTCATAGCTATTAGTGCTGATGTAGTTTTAACTACTTGGATACCAATAGCCCAAGGCCTAAAACCTGCTGAAAAGGGGGGAAAACCTACGCAAAACCCATCCTTCACAGTTTTTTAAGGCTTTTTGAAGACAAGGCAACAGGGAAAATATCTAAAAAGTCAGATTTTGTTCCTGTTGGATCTTTGCTATACTGAATACCTTTCAATCTCATTACAAAGGCTTGAAAGATTGAAAGACTTACTGATATGAACAGCTGAAGAGATTTCAGACATCCAGTTAAAAGTAATTTCTTTAATGTTTCTGCCTGCATTATGTATTATTGCACCCAGCAAAAGCTGTTTATATGTCCTCCTCTAGTACAGCTGAACAGACTAGGTACATCCTAATGTTTTATTCATTTGAATGGGTCTTTCATTGACACGACTACCATGACAAGGCAAGTTTGACTGTGCTGAAGGGGGTCAGCAAAGATTTTTGTCAAGGCACTCCATTGTGGAGGAGGGTGTCTGGCTGTCACAGTGCTATTGTTCAGCAGTGCGCTCTTGTACGATTCCCCATTCTCCCAGCTGAGAGAAGATGGCAGCATTTTGCATGTGACATTTGAAATGTCAAGGGATAGGATTTTTGGAGCTTATCTTGGTGCCTAAAAAGGAATATGAACAAGCCTGGGAGGTACCTTACAGAAGCCCAAGTGCCTTGTTTCAAGGCCCATTTTAGAGAAACTCTACCTTCCTGGATCGTATCAGGTTGTGTCAGGTATAAAGGTCTAAAAAAAAGAGAAAAGGAGGGACTGGATATCTATATGAAATGCTTAGACTGTTCACTTTCAAGACACAAACTGCATCCTGAACTCGATCCATATCTAGAAGTTTGATGTAGAAGAGAGAAAATGGAAATAAATTACTGTTTCCCAATATATGCTATGTATGGAGTAAGGGGGAACAAGAAAGGCAACAACTTGCCTTGACAGACACCATGATTACTTTTTTTAACAGAAACCATTTAAGAGACAGAGATTCAGCTGTAAAATAGCTTGTATAAAAGTACATTTGCGTGTGCACAATTTAATTTTACCCAGACACATTTTTCTGTATTTCAGTGAAAAATAACTGATACAGGATTTACAACTGAAAATGTCAACAGGAATGTTTTACCATTTGCATTAAAAGAACTATTGAAAACTTCTGTAATTTTGTTGGTGAGCTTGTTTTTGTTATAAATGCATACATGTGAATTGAATTCGGACACCTCCCTAATGGGGAATCTGGTAGTTTCTTCCTAAATTACCTGAAAAAAAGGCTCCTGTATAATTCGAGCAACTCTGCTTATCCTTTTCTGTGGATTTATGCAATTTATGGCACTGTGTTAAAGTGGTAGTACCTTTTGACAGCATTCAAGTATGTACATTTGTATTTGCACATCTGAGTCTTAACTATGTGGATACCCCATAGGAGACATAAGCCTAGATTCTTGCAGAAATTTGCATAAATCAGTGACTATGCTAATTCTACACCCCCCCCCCCCCCCCCAATTTTTATAAAGAACTTCTCTTTGAAGTGGGTTAGATCTCAGTGGAGTATAGTTTCAGCTATAGCTACCCCCAAGTTCCCTGCAAAGCAAATTTCAAATCTTCAAATCCCTTTTATAATACACTATGTTTATTACAAATTGTTTTGTATTATAGAAAATAAGCTTCCCAATTTAGCAAAGTAATGGGAAGAGAATGCATATAATAGCATGTCATAATAACAAACTCTGATCAATCACTGTGTTTCAGGGCAAATCTAGTAATGCTAGTGGTGGCTGCTGCAGTGGTGCTGAAGTTCTACCCTCATGATGTTTGAGCTGATTTGAGTTTTCCCCTTATTTGGCCCCATAACAGAGCTTTAATGTTTAACATGGGCATAAATTCACTGTAGCCCTCAAGTGAAGACCGTATTTGAGAACTGAATAGAATGCTTGAATTTACTCTCCAGATTTTTCTTCCATGATCAAGTAAAGTTCCATGTAACTTTCCTTCCCAGCGTAGTGCACACAAAATCTCAGGAAACAGCAGGGCTTAATTAGGACCCTCGTTTATAGTTTCACCTGAAAAAATACATTTTAAAAATCATATATGTTTGGCTGTGCAGATTTTTTAGTCAATAAATTCTTGCTAATTAATCACATTAACGGCACTCCTTAAAAGTTGAAACAAAATCACAAAACAAACCAAATACCCCATAAATATCATGTATAAAGAACCATTCACCAATGCATAAACTGCATGTCTAAAAACATTTACAAATATTTAATCTCTATTTCTTTCTTTTTCTCTTTCTTTTTCTTTTTCTTTTTTTCTTTTTCTTTTTCTTTTTCTTTTTCTTTTTCTTTTTCTTTTTCTTTTTCTTTTTCTTTTTCTTTTTCTTTTTCTTTTTCTTTTTCTTTTTCTTTTTCTTTTTCTTTTTCTTTTTCTTTTTCTTTTTCTTTTTCTTTTTCTTTTTCTTTTTCTTTTTCTTTTTCTTTTTCTTTTTCTTTTTCTTCTTTCTCATTTTCTTTTCCTTTTTCTTTTAGCTCTTTCTCTTTCTTTGTATTTTTTCTTTTCCCTCTTCCTTTTTTCTTTTTCCTTCTTTTTTCCTTCCTTCTACTTTTTATTCAACTACTTCTTCATCATCATCTTTGATTTTTGCTTTTTGCCTTCCCTTTTATTCTCTTTTTCTCTTTTGCTCACTCTCCTCTCTTTCTTTCTTTCTGTTCTTCTTTCCATCTCTTTTTCTTTATTACAGGTCCAATACCAAAATGACAGCTGCTATCAGAGGTTCAGTACATAAAGCGAAACATTTTTTTGGGGAAAATATATGGTATTTGATTAAATGATGCAACACTGTTCCCCTTCTATCTTGACTTTAGGTGCCTGCTTTAGAGTTCTAAACACAAGTGGCTGCAGTCACCCTCCCCCAGACAAAAAGTAAAATGTAGAGACAAGTCCCATTCAATCATTGTTTTGTCTCAGGATGCTGAAGGGAATAATCCTCAATGCAAACGGTGGCACTGAATGCGGCATTATGATCTGTGACTGTCTGATGTAGAGTTGATGACACACAGGATTATATTGTGCCTAACTTATAATGTAAAAAATAAACAAACAAACAGAAACAGCCTGAGTTTGCTGGATTATCACTTATGACAGATTTACTTGTTTAAAAACATCAGTGCAAAACCACGAAAACTTAACATCACAGCAATTTGTGAACTAGCAGACTCCTAAATCAAGGAATACATATTTTTTTGTAAAACTGTTTTGGATGAAGCATGAGTGACAGTAAATACAACTTGTAGTTCCTTCCCTTAATAAGAAGCAAATTATTCTTGCAGTAAAATGATTCCCCTGCTTCTTTCGGTTTCAGTGAAAAGGCAGTTTCTTCTTTGTATACAGATGTTGCTCTTTGAGATAGACCTGAGACACTACCAATCTCTTTTACCATAGAGTATTTGTGCACATAGAGCATATTCTATTATTATATACAAGTAAATTCACTACTATTTCCATTGTTATATTTAAAGGATTTATATATTGCTTTCCTAATATCTGAGCTTGGCATATGAACATGTCTCTGCATGTTTTTAAATGGTAAAATTCAGAAAATTATCAGTCTAATTACTGTTGAAAACAAGTAAGGAATCAGTTATTTTGCATGCTGGTGATATAGTCTGAGTTATCCTCCATTTTTCACAGTTATTTCTGGACTATTTTAGCTATTTAAAATATCCATTCCTCTTCATGTTCTCCTCAGTGTTTCTGTATTCGCTCTTAGTGTTACCACTTCTCTGATGACAGCTTGGCCCCAGGAAACCTGCAAGATGTTCACAGCAAGCGATCTCATGCAATGATACCTTTTTCAGCCTATGTATACATGACTTATAAGGCATAACTTCAGCTTACAAAGATAATTCATTTTCCTTTACTTTTATTATTATTGTTTAACATTTGTTATTATTGCTTACATTTATTAATATTATTTAACTCTCTTAAGTACTTATTTCAGTGGGACAGGCATGAAACCACTTTAACTTTTGCTGATCAGAATGTGCCTCTTGGAAAACCAAGACAATCCAGAATAATTTGAATTTCATTGACTTTGATAACGCTGCTGCTTATTGTGTTCCCTAAAGGCAGAGAGCTTTAAAAAAAAAAAAAAAAATTGGGGTTGACTGCGAGCAATTGGCCTTGCTGCAGCCTGATAGTGCTGATGTGGATAAATGCAGTTCTGCTGCCAGTGCAGAAAGGTAACAGTGCATGGAGGTGCAGAGCAGAGTGGTCTGAGTACAGCTACAGATATTTACTGTGCACCCTGGAAACAATGCTGAACTGAGCAAAATCTGAATCATGCCTGGGTCTGTGGCAATGTCTGTCAACATAACAGTTTCAGTTTGCTTGTGATATGGGACTTCATTACAGTTGGTATCTACAGCTGATTGCTCAAGATTTTCATGTGTACCAAAACTTTCTGCTGTCCTTATTTTACCAAACTTTGTCTTTCACACACCTGTTAAAACTGGGTCAGGACTCAGGATGTGAGACAAAACTTGAGTCTGAAGTGGAACAGAGGTTTGTCTGGTCAAATGCAATAGTTTGCAAATGATGAACTAATAGAGACGTAGGAAACTAAGGTAATCTGTGCTAAGAAGGAAGCCATTGGAAATGGTGGAAGCACCTAAGAGACTGGGGTGGTTGAACTGGTTAGTTAATTAGTTCATTTGGGTGATCTGATAGATAGTATTTCCTCTCTTGTTGATTATCAAGGCATGGGATATGAATTTTATCCTTTGCTACTTCCCCCATATCAGCATTTATATAGTGTTTCAATTTTCTTCCTTAGTATCTCTATAACCTTCTGAATAACATACTGACATCAATTAACTAACACGCTGTCCTTTCTCTAATGGTTCTGGGGGACCTACAGATTACACTTTTTATCACTTCAATTTTACATTGAAGATGCTCAGATGCTAGGCAGCGTGTAACAGTGTGTAATCTGAAGATAAATCGGCCTGTGTTCATGTTTCTGAAAAATAATTTTTGTTTTACATCATGGTAGACACATCAGGAAGACTGACCAGGGATGTTTTAACACCTGGGCACCTTTCCCATATACATCCTCAGAAAGAGGGCCAGGATAGAGCATCAACAAAAGGAACAGGTCTCCTGCTGTGAGTCTCAGCTTGAAGAAGTCAGGCCAAGTGCTTCCCTCTCCTGAGAAAGATCCAGCGCAGTCACCCTAGTGGTCCTCAAAATCCCACACTTTTCTCCATTTGATGACTTCTAGAGGTAGACACGACACATTGGGCACACCTCTCATTACATCCTTGCTATGGTCCTACACCTCAGCACTTCTACCAGTCCTCTGCCATGTGCCATCTGTATTGCGTTGTGAAAAGAATTAGCAGAAGAGGTGACAAACTTACATGACAAAAACTAAGCAGAACTTGCCATTCCTGAAGGAAACAAGCATGGAGATTTCTTTTTTCATTTTGTTCTCAGACTTTCTGTCTCAGTGTTCTCTTTTGCAACACTAGGTCTTCTGTTATTCAGTTCATTGGAGTGGGCAGCTTTCTAGAAAAAGAAGAGTGCTAATTTTTTTATCTCATACAAATGGATATTTGTGATTATTTTAATAGTAGTAAATAATTGGTTGACTAAAAATGACATTAAAATGGTAGTATATGAACTTATCCTGAATAAATGTCTTATTTTCTGTTACCAAAATATTTTTTTTGCTGTTGTCTTTAAGTTGTGTTATAGTCTGAGTCGCCTTTGATTTGGTAGCACTAATCGGGTTGTTAAAATACTGAGTGTTGCGGACTGATTGGGTGTGACTTGGCCAGGAAATATGATCTTCTGTGGCTTGACTGTACTCCAAAGCCTCTGATTGCCTAAGTTTTTTGCAGAGCTTAGGGAAACTGAATGACATTGGTGAGATGCCACAAGATATCATAATGCAAAGCCAAGAGGAATTATCAAAGATTATGCAAACATGAAGTTATCACTTTCTTTTTAATCCTCATTTTCTCAGAAATGAAATGTTATTATGTTTTCCCTGGAATAGAAATCATACTAGTACCCCAAAGTTTAAGATACTCCTCTGGCCACAGGTCCTAGAGTTTTGCTAATAATTACAGTCTTGGAAAAATTTTCCTGAAACAGTAGAGAACATTCTTTCTGGTTCTCTGTTTTTCTTTTTCAGATGACTCCTTATAACCTGCACAGTGACAAAGCTACTACTCAAGAGAACTTGCAGGTGAGAAGCCATATGCAGTTGGCAGCTGTAGAAGGTTTTCAATTTTTTTTAATCATGACTGTGGACGTACTTAGGACAGAGTGTCATTATTAAAAAAAGAACAGAAACATGAAATTATCAGGAAAATACACTTATTTCTAAGGGTAGAAAGATTAAATATATTTAGTTGCTGCTGAAGATAATAGAGTAGCACTTGAGGAAATTTTGCATTAATACAATAACTATAAGTTTCAGTCCAAAATCAAACAATTTTATCCGGTCTACATAGCTAAGACGGCCAACACGATGAGTAAAAGACATATTATACACATTAGCCAGATGCAGATAGCATAATACAGAGATATTAATAGGCTCAAGACCTCATACTTAATCACTGCAAATTCTGAAAATAGCGCTGAGAAGACAAGCAATGGGACTGGATACTGGATTTCACTGTTATGTTTGAAGACAGCGGGCACTTTGACATACCACTCCCCTTGCAGTCCTCCCTTTCCAGATCACTTCAGCTGTTGGACATCTTGCTTCCTTTTCCCTTCTGCTGGCCCCGTGCTCACAGTCAGCACCTTCAGTTCCATTACCCCTTTTTAAAATGCCATATTCTCCTTCATGTGACCATAAACACTTGTGTAAACAAACACATTCATCTTTCCCTCTTTCCATCTCTCCCTCCACCTCTTGCGGTTCTACATAGTTAAATTGTCACTTCTTAGATTGTGTCCAATGGAGCACGTGCCAATGGCATGCAGTGGTGTTGGGTCCTCCGCCTCTTCTCACATTGTTCCCATACAAGGGAGGATGAGGCACCCTAATAGATTTAATGGGGCCTACTGTCATAATGCTCATGTTTACAGTTTAGAAACATAACCCTCACGAAGTACAAGTGGGAGAGTGTGCACAACACATGTCCTGGAGCAAAACTGCCAACAGGAGATGACCCAAGAGTTTCTTGTAGAATCATAGAATAGTTTGGGTTGAAAGGGACCTTAAAAGGTCATGTAGTCCACCCCCCCCCTGCTACGAGCAGGGACATCTTCAACTAGATCAGCTTGCTCAGAGCCCCGTCCAACCTGACCTTGAATATGTCCAGCGATGGGGCATCTACCTGTTCCAGTGTTTCACCACCCTCATTGTAAAAAATTTCTTCCTTATATCTAGTCTAAACCTTCCCTCTTTTAGTTTAAAGCCGTTACCCCTTGTCCTATTGCAACAGGTCCTGCTAAAAGGTTTGTCCCCATCTTGCTTATAGGCCCCCTTTAAGTACTGAAAGGACACAATAAGGTCTTCCCAGAGCCTTCTCTTCTCCAGGCTGAACAACCCCAACTCTAGTAGAAATCATGTAAATAAACACTCTGAATAGGAAGAAATATGGTTCTGCATCTAGAGATTACAGCTTCCAGATGGTAATCCATATCCTGCAGGTCAGTAGAGTAAAACAAAACCAAAAAAACCCTTCTCTTGGCATCATTTTCAGGGGAAAAGAGTTGTGATGGACACTGAGGCCTACCCAGTATCTGTCCCTTTGTTTCATTCCACGTGCAGATCTTTTTGTATGTGACTCCATGTTGTCTGATGCCCAGTTTGACTTCATTCTAACGAACAGATCTGCTTTGTGCTTCAAAAACACTATATAAATATATTGCCCCTAAAAGAGAGACACAGTAACATATGCCTTTTTTTTCATTCTTTGCAGTTTCAGAATGAAAGAGAAAACAAGAAAAAGGAAAATAATGCTCTCCTCTAGAGTCTCCATACTAAAAGATACTGAAAGTCTCCACAGACTATCATGTATCTATTTGGATGTAGTTTAATAAATTACCTTAATAAATAGATTTTGAAATACTTAGTGGTTTTCTTTTTCCTCATGTTCATGTAAGAAAGGTTTTCAGCCATTGTGGTATCTGGGACAGAATACAGTTATAAACTGCACTTTGGCAGTATTTGGAGACTAAGTGCTTTTGGAAACAGGTTGCTACCCAGATGCATGATTTTATGGGCTCCAGGAAATTAACAACAGTCATCACATCAGGGAAAGGTAAAATATGTAGATAATTTTTTAGTAATACTCTTCCATGCATTACTGTGTATTGTTCTTCAGCAGTGATGAGCAAAGAGGACTGCTAAGAAATTTTCTCTTTAGGGTCTATGAGGGCAGGTTTGACAAAAAACTGTCAAGAATGATGTAGGGCAGTAGGGTAGAATACACGACCTCTCGTGATCTCTTCCCGTTCTGGGATACTGTAATTTTACAATAATTTGGAAAAAAAGCTATGGATAGATCTAACTAATGCATTGCAGTTTAATCATATTAGTGAAGTGAAAGCAAATCATGGTTCAGACTCATCTTTCCTTTTGCGAGTTTTATTATTATTTACAAGTAACTTCATAGATATAAATTACAAGAGGGTAAACCTAATGTAAGAAAGAATTCATCAATAAGATCCGGCTTTAATTGGGTTTTTTTTGGGAGACTTTAATATTAATATTACTGAAAATTAATAACTTTAGTACATAATAGCAACAAATTGTAAGTTTCATAATTACACGTGATGATTCAGTTGAATAAAAGTTTATTGTAAAAGCAAAGATCAAACTGGATATTGTAAAATGTAAAAAAGACAGACATAGCAAAAAAAATTAATATATATTTTGGATTTAATATCAGTACTCTTCAGAGGCAGTAAAATGTCTTTGCTATACAAAGGCAGTTCTCAGGGAAAGCCGAAAGCTTTTTGGGGTGAGATCTCATTTCTTTAATAGCAAGAGGCATCCCATTCCTGTTTTAATACATAATATTAATTTGGAATTATAGCTAGCTTCTCAAAGTAGAATTTTAAAAAATACTATGTTTGTTACCCAGGTATGTATATGAGGGACTGAGGAAATTAACAGTCAGGACTTTCTGAGAAGAAGCAACCAGAGAAAAGGAAATATGATATTGCATATTAATCCTGGAGGCTAATTTCCTTGCTCAAGAAACTGCCCAAGTGATCATTTGCACACTACATGGCAAAGCCCATGGATGGTTTTATATGAATGTATAATGTAAATTAAGTGAATGAATGGACCGATAATACATGCCACTGAAATATATGTGGATATATAAACAGAAAATTGAAATACAATGTTTTCAGCTTCAGCTGTGTAATTAGGCATATCATGTAATTAAAAAGTGAACATTTGGTTTATTTTGACAAGACCTTTAAAAAATTTGTAACAAAGAGGTGTTTATGCAATTAGGAATTTTTGAAACAAACAAGAAGTAGAAAAAATAAACACATGAAAATAGTTTCAGTTCTTTATTTTGAATAGTATCTTTTTAAAAGGAATAACTAGGGAATTACTTTATGTTAATATATGTGATATTTATAAAATCCTTATAATATAAGCAATATCAATTACAATTCAAGCGATTGTATTATCATTTGTAGATTAAGGCTGCAATTTGAACACCTGGCTGAAAGCTGGTAATTGAGACACCTGGATTCTTTCCATAATTGTGCTCCCTTCAAACTTTTAATAATAAAAAAAAATATTGACACTCATTTTGCTCCAGTTTATCTACTTATTTTTAAGATAAATCGCACTATTGAGATTTTTTTTTCAAAAACAATAGGTGATTATCATTTCTTATGACTTTAATATAGCCATTTTTATCAGCTCTTCCACTGATAAAATATACTCCTGTCTGCCAGCTTGATGAGTTAATTTAGACTCCTATAAAACACTTTCAAGAAATGTATCAACTTATTTCCACTTCTCATATGAATAACCACCTAAAAGTACTCCTTTGAAAACACCTATGGCAATTCACATAGCTGAGCCTATTCACTCCAAGAGCTGTGGCGGTCAGTCCAATACCCAAAAGACAACTAAACACCCAAAGACACTGACCTAAACAATGAAAAGTAGCCCGCTTTTTCAGATACGTGAGAATATGTGGGGACTAAAGTCTTGCAAAAGAGAGGTTTGAACTGTAAAATAAGATCACATTCAAGCTATTCTAAGGAAAAAAATTATAATCTTTGGATCACCATATCATTCAAGTATTATTTTTTTGTGACATGGTCTGCAGATGTGCACAGAAGAAAAAGATTTGAGTAGATTTAGGTTGAGACATGGCCAGATTCTGACAGGTGTAAAACTGGCATAACTTTGTGGAAGATTGGCTCAGAATGAGTCTCTGGCTCAGGCTATGCATAATTGAAGATGCAGACATCATGACTATTTGATTTAACCTTGGTTAATGCATCTGAGCCTGCAGTATTGCTTAGGGGAACAAAATAAGTGGCTTTGGATTTAACCATTAGCTTTTTGCTTTCTGATTACTCCATTATGTTTGAGCTTTGACTGAGCTTATTTTTTTCTGCCCAGAAGCCTCAAACCATGAATTGGGAATGACATTTCATGGAGAAAAAGTATATAGATAAGTGAAAAGCAGATGGATATATTAACCTTTTGTACTTTTCTTTGATAAAAAGACATTAAAATTCTGGAAGATGATGTGATAATTATCCATTATCTGTTCAGAAAGATCTAGAATAGATGTAGAAAATACCCTGGTTAGTCATTGCATAGAGGTGACGCAGTGGCACAGTATTATACTGACAGAACCAGTACAGCTTTTTTCTATCAAAGGTGCAAGGATGAGTTCTGACTTGCATTCTCGTAACCTTGGGGGAAATACTCTGAGAACAAGAACGGGATCTGCTGATACAGAGGGAAAAAAAAAGACATTGTCCTTCATGGCAAATAGCATGACTAGCTTTTGGAGGATTCTGCTCTTTTCTATTTTGTTGCTTTAGAAGAGTTATGTAGGAAAATAATGATATGCCCCAGATTTCTTTGGCAAAGCAGGTTGTCAATCTTTGGTCAAAACTTTCTCTTTAATAAATACTATCCAAGGCATTCTCATGTCATATAGGTTTTAGATTTTATTAGTTAAGACTAACCTTTATTAATATATACATGAGTTTGACAAAACACATATTCTAGAGAAGGCTTCTCTTAGTCTTCCATTTTTCAGAGGAAGCAGGGAGAAAAAAGAGAAAGAAATATATAATTTGGAACCTATTTTATTTTTAAGATTGTTAGATAAAATACAAGTGTTTCCCCTCACGTGCTTTGTTTTTTTTTCCTCTGGCAAAAAAATCTCCTGTTTGTAAAATATAAAAATGGTATCTTGTAGAATGTGAACAATTGGCCTTGGACAGCCTCAAGAGGAGCAGAATCACAGAAGAATTAAAAGCAGAAGAGAAAAATTAATCTTTTACTTATCATAAATGGAAGCTTATGTTTCATTCGTATTACACATGAACTAACAACTTCCATATTTTCTTTCTGAAAAGTAGAGGGATGATGGGTAAAGCTGGTTGAAATTTTATAGTTGTTTTTGCTGAGAAAAATGACCCCTTAATCTAATGTTTTGATGACAGTTTGTGTTCCTCCTAACAAATAAGAAATTTGAAATCTCAGTTTTCAATGCCAAATTTCTTGTGTTTTCCTCTTTTACTGATGAATTTAGAAAAAGAAAAACCCACAAAGATTTGGTTGTCTCCAATTCTTTTTTGTTATGTTCATGATCACTAGACAATAGTGTAATCTCAGACATCTTCCCCAGGGAATAGCATGGAATATATGCTGAGTTATAATCGAGCGAAGTGGTGATAAAATTAGCATGAATAATCAACTAGTCACACAGTGAATTAACAATGGAAAAATGCTACCGTAGAAAGTGAGTAAAATATTATATCAAAGGTACATCAGGAATACAGACATGTTTATCGTTTCTCAAAACAAAGTGCGTCCTCCTCCTATCTCCCTCCAATCAACATACACAGACTGTAAAGACATGTTTTACTCCAACATTTTCTCTGGTATGATCTTGGGAACATTACCAAACCGGACATAAACCAGAGCAATAGCATGTGGCAAGAAAATAACAGATGTACTTGACTTAGGTCAACTTATAGTTCTATCTCTTCCCTTTTAATAGAAGACCAACCATATGTAATCATGAAAGAAGACAAATTACTTCCTGCCTACTTTATTTTTTTCCTGCATTGGCTAGATAAATTTACTCTGGGAATTCAGCAAAAGAATGTAAAGAATGACCAAAATTTTTCCATCCCTGCACACAAAATAATATATTAAAGGCAAAACGCTCCATTTACTACAGCAGTTGGGAGATTTCTTGACACAGCCAGGAAACTGTGAGCTGAGTTGTTCCTGGAACATTTGCTATGGCTTCTTGCGGATAACATTATTAAAGGGCCCTTCATAAGACTTATTTTGCACCTTCGTTGGGACAAGGTTAGTCATTCTTAAGGCTTTTCATGTCTCAAAGGAAGAGGACAAATGGTAACTATCAAGTGTGTAGATGGACCTTAAAAATATAGGCAGGTACCAGGGTGTGAAGATGGCAAGGTAAAAAAAGAGAAAACAGCATAGATAGACATCTGGATGGGCAGGAGAAAAATGAAGAAGTGGGACAATTTATTCTTCACATATTTTGTTTCCAAGCAACTTATGATGTGATCTACAGTGTCTTAAAGACATTACTGTTCTCACTGCTCTCCACCAGCAGCTAGTTGATTTTTCTTCTGCAAGGACTCCTCTAAGAAATTACAATGCCCTTGAAGCCAGCTTCGCCTTCAGTCACTAGACATGCACTCGATACACCTGAAGCCTCTTCCAGCCTCCTGAAGTTCCCATAATTTATTACTCTTTCATGCTGATGAGACTAATGAATACCTGCATCTGTAGTTGATAAGCAACAGCAATGGTAGCATCAAAATGGTGGATTTACTGCTTATTTGCATCTGCATGTGCCCCAGTCTCTCTTTCTTTCTACACGTCTTCTACTCAGACTTTTAGGTCTCCTCTTGAAGAAAATTCCTTCCTGTAAACTTCCTATAATTACGTCTCATCTTGGTATGGGGTGTGAAAAGATAGAAGCAGCTTTTTGCTGCATAATCATCTAAGGCTGTGTCCATACTTAACCAATGGAGAGCCCTTCCTGGTGGGTCTGGCCTCTCTACTGACTTAAGTGGAACTTGGAAATTCCTTCTCCTAAGCCCCAAACACAACAGAGTTGCACGTCACTCAGGCAGTGAATGCAATCTGAATTCTGGTGGGACAAATGTGGCCTAAGAAAGCCAAACAGTAACTAACCTACATGACCAAATGAATATGATTGACGTAACATGCTATTCAGCAATATATAGACTCTAAACAGAAAGGATTATTTTTTTTCCTACATTGCCAAGCAGGTAAGTCTGTGCAAAGGGTTTAGAATGATGTGTTTCTTTGGTTGTTAAACTGTTTTTTTTAGCCTTACAAACCGAAAACACAGCAGAAATCCTTTTTAGGTAAAATTGTTTGCAGACTAGGTCTGTACACTATGTGGGTGAAGGACAGGGGCAGTGAACAAAATGCTGCACTTTGCAGGCCAGGATCTGGCCCTAATTTTCTGGTTGCATTGGCTAAGTTGTGGGTACTGGAACTTCAACACTGCGTTTTCTTTAATTAAATGCCTTATTCATATATTCCTGGCATCTAATGACCAGTGGGGAAGAACCAGGTCTATTATTTGAAGCTACTGTCAATGGCCCTGTCACTAATGTTAAATTGCCAGCTACTACTTTCTAAGAGTAGGTGTCCAAAAATAAAATCAATAAAAAAAAGTTTTGGAAGGCAAGTATGACCTCATACTTGAGGGCAATAGTCAACCTCTAACTATAAGATATTAAAATAAAATTTTCCCAGGTCAAAGAATATCTTGTAAATGACTATTCTGAGGTTTTTTACTTCTACCACTGAAGCAGCTGGCACCAAACATTGTTGATGATGGACAGCTGGTATGCATGGCTGTTTCTCCAGGGGAAGACATTTTTATCTCCCAGAAGGAAACACTGTATGGGCATTTATGTCTACAAACAACTTGATCTTTATCTAGAATTGAATATTCCAGACTTTGTTGGGATTCATGAGACTACTGCGCTTAAACAGCTTTTCAGTGGTTGGCATGGATTGACTTGACCTGTTTCAGCCGATAAACAGATATCGTTACAGCACAGATGGTATACACAGATTATTACTCAGTCTGCAGTGGCAAATAGCATCAATTATTATATTAAATTCTACATTAGATAGATCAGTACTTACAATCATGTGTCATTCTTGTGTAAATGTGTTTAATGAGTCGTTGGAAGTAGTCTCTATTCTGTGTAGAGAATTGAACCAGTGCACTGGACAACTGTCTGAGTGTTTATTCCAAGGGAAGACTTGCGCTTGGACTTGCAAGGAGATGAACAGATGTTTGATTAAGAGGACTGAACTACAGAGAAAAGCATGTATTTTTCTGTAACTGAAGTGGTGTAACATCTATCTGTTTCAAGAGTCTGGGGCCCGAGAAGTGTTCTGGTCCAACTTTACTAAAATAGAGAAATGGATGGGAAATCATTCAGAAGCAATGATCAGAAGGTTTTATTCTCTTGTGCATTTGTCAACACACAACCCCCAGAAAAAAAAAAAAAAAAAGAATATGCTGACATAATTTGTCTCCAGATTTGATTACTAGTTGTTTTTCATAGAATTACATGTTATGTCACCTCAGGTTTTGTCTCTTCCTGGCTAAGTGTATGCCCTCATTAACCTAAGCTACATACAGTGGTGATATCCAGGTGTGCACCAGCACAAAACATATACATGCACACAATATACACATCATACACACACACACATCTGCATGCACCTGCACAGACAGATATATATACACCACATACATACGGCACCACTCAAATATGTATGTGAGATTCTGTACAGAGCAAATCCAAACTCATGCCTTCGGTGAGAGCAAAGGTTCATGCCAAGAAAGTGGCTATCATGATGGCTGAAGGGCAAAGACCAAAACTGTGCTGTGGTAGTTATCAAAAGGGGAAGTCTACATGTAGCTTCAAAAACTGATTGTAGAGCAATATATAAAGGCATTTTTGAAGGATTTGGTGGCAGTTCTTGCTATACATACAACATCAATACTCTGATGCGTCCTGGTCAGTTCCTGAATTATGAGTAAAGCTTAAGAAATTGTTTTTGACATTTAAAGCACTTCATGACATTGTACTTGGCTCATACACTGTGCCACATACCCAGACAGTGGATCAGAGGTGACTCTCAGAGTGGGGAGAATTGCCAGAAGAAATGGGGGCTGCTGGGTTGGTTCTCTCAGCCAGGAGCCTTGAACAAAGAAGTTCACTCCCCTACTCTTCATCTAAAAATCAGATTAATTTCCTGCCCCTCTTGGATCTGTGCTTCCAGAATTTCTTCCAGGTTAGGGAGAAGAAAGCAGATAGTGTTATTTGTCAGTGATGTAGTGGTAATTAAAAGGGTCAACTCACTTCTCTGTTGTATCTATGAGGTGAACAACTCAATGTTGTCCAAATCAGAGATAGGTAATTCCTGTTTTTCAATGTTTATTCTTATAACAGTAACAATGGTGTTTTTTTAACAGTATCAGGCCTTTTATTTTCCAGGAAGTGACTTTTAAATTTTCATTTCCTTTTTGTACCAATTTTCTGATTAGAAAAACCTGTCAGGTATGCCATGATATAATTTTATTTTCGATAAAAAGACCAAGTTTAGAAAGTTCATATAAGAAACTAATTTTTGTGCTCCGTATGTAGTTTAGCACTTTTTCTATATGCTTTCGAGTCTGAAAACACACTGCACCTGACTATCCACAACCTATTTTTTGTGTAAACATACCTGATCAGTGTATTTGTAAAATGCCTTCATAATAAATTTCCACTAATTTTTGTGTAAAGATAAATGATTATGGTGTGCAAAGCGACAAAGATTATTGTATCTTTTCTACTGATCCGAGCACCTGATATGAACATCTTTTGTATTAAAGACCACCAGTGAAAGATTTTTCTGTTTCCCTTCATCACCACTTAAATACCATTTTACATCAGTCATTTTGAAATTACCCACCTATACAACATCTTTCTTACACAGTCTGGAAATGGAAAGGGGTAAAAGAATGACAACAGTCACATGTTTGCAAGTTTAGACTGGATATTTGTCATGCTAGTTCTGAGCACAAAAAGAAGTACTGCAGTCTGGTTCCACTGACATCAATGAGAATTTCAGCAGGACCCGATTTGGAAAAAAAAAGTAATATTTGGCTCAAGAATGAACTTTTAAAACTAGGATGAGTGAGAAAATATACAAATTTGGAAAAGAAGGTAGAAGGAAAAAACAAATAGTTAACAGCGAAAAGTCTGTAATTGCATGAAATGAACACAGTATGGTATCATCTAGCTCACCTCGTTTCAGTCCAGTAAGATTTCAGAAAGCTTCTGAATAACTCTAAAACTGAAACAGGAACATTTTCTTGAAGCAACTTCAATATTACAGAACACCCCAGGAGGTCTGTAAACTTGTTAAAATATTAAGAAAGACATAGCTGTTAAAAGAGCAGTTCTTAAATCAGCTCCCAGGTGGAATATGAAAAAAAAAAGCTCCTAAGGGTTCAAAGTAACACTGTTGCATTGAAAGCTGATGTTGCTCAGTTCATTTAGAAAATACTATAAACTACTTTACTATGGGAATTTGGTAAAGGAATCTTTCATTAATAGGAAAGATTGGACTATGCACTGAAAATAAAGTGATGTTTACATAATTTTGAAAGATCTTTCAAAGATTCAATATCCTTCTGCTGTGGCTTACTGTAAGCACCACATTAAACTTGCCATTTTTAATAAAATGAAAATGTCATAATTAAGTAATTACATTGTGGGACATATGCTTACCTTTTGGACAGATACACAGTTAGATCTTTAGCTATTTCTGAGTTTTTTTGTTTCAAACAAAAGCTTTTGCACTTACACACAACCCCAAGGGGTAGTTGACAGCATGTATCAAATTTAGTCTGAGACCAAATTCTGTGAGGTTTATAAAACATGGAGTTTAAGGGTAGCTAAAGAATTTGTTAAATTGCAAGTAAAACTCCTCATGTTAGTTTATGCTTGAGTAATTTAATATTAGAATACAAAGTGAATGATCCTTCTTTTCAAGGTTCAACTGTTGTCCTGTTTGCGGCTTTTAGGTGATTCAGTTTTTCTCCAGAATGCTAAAAGAAATTATTTTTACCTTTGTAACAGCTCATTCAAGAATAGGTTGAATAAATTTCCTCATCATTCCTTCCACTGTATGATTGATTGTTGTTGTTTTCTTTGCAGAAACACTGTTGAATTTATTCCCACTCTGCCACAGCTAGGACGACAGGTGGGACACACAGGCTTCAGTGCACACCATGTTTTTGTGTTAAGCCCATAATTCCAGAGGGTTTGGTTGTCCGTTACACCTTTCATGTTAGTTTTGAGATTAGAGTGAAACTAACTCAAGCCTTCAAGAACTACACAAACAGAAATGAAGATTTCTGAAGACCTTGTTGCCCCACAAGACTTTGCCAGAGATCCTGAAGAGCAACATGCGTGATGAGGACTGTGGGCTTGCTGGTGTGTTGTGGTAACCATTGCCTGGCCAGCCAGCACAGCCCACCTGACACAACTGGAAATAACAGCAATTCATATGAAATGCTGTAGAAATGCAGAGGGATGCATTTTATGTCAGACTTGGTTGAAATTAAATATTTAAATTTAGATATGTATGGGATGTATAAGGTATGTATGAGTGTTTCCAGATAGGCTTGGTTGTTTGGATTTTGTAGAGGTTTCTTGTTTATTTTAAATACATGAAAACGAAGAGTTTCAAGATAAAAATATGTGAATTTCTAATGGAACAGAAATTATTATTTTTATCCAGCTGTAGTAACTACCTTTTGATTGGCAACAATGAAAAGAAATTTTGGAAGTAGCAGGAAAAAATCTGGTTGAGAGAAAGGAGGAAGGAAAGTTCGGGAAAGGAGAAAGATGAAGGAAGTATATATATCCCCATATGTAAACAGTAATGAGCCTTAAATTTAAGTTCCATCAAGGGAGATTTAAGATTCACTATGACAATTTCTCACAGATCTTTTAAGAGACCATCCTTTGTGCAGCATCACATATCAGTGTAATGAATAAATAAATTAACAAGATACATCAGCAATTGATTTAAGACAACATTTATGTCCTGTCTGACCTCTTTTTAGTGCCATAGTTAAACTGATCTAATATCTGGGACTTTCTATATATTCAGGATAATACACAGAGTAACCTTGTTCACTTGTGTTCAGTAGAAAAAAATTACAAAATGTTTTTGTAACTAACTCAAATGAATAGACATCTAAGGTTTCTTGCTTTTTAAGCTTTTGTACTGTTTAACAAAATCAAGAGAACAAAATTTGCCTTGAAATTTTGATATACACCTCACAGTACAAGGGCTGCAGCTCATAAAGAAATCCTGATTGAAAGATTTATCTTCTGGAAGAAATCCATGTGGATAAAGTGCCTAGATAAGAGAGGATGGAATAGCATACAGGAGAAATAGGTTTTTATGCTTTTTGCAAATGGCATTCTTTTGTTCATTGTGTAAAATATTCTAACAGAAAGGTTCAGTGTACATATTAATTGATGAGATTTAGGAGCACCAGATATGAAGCCCACACACATTACCTCTGATTGGCTCAGAAATCAAGTTTAATGGAGTATAAAAAATAATAATATAAAGCTTTCTTTCTGGGTCATCTGAGGAACACCTGGATAGCACTCAATTGGGAACGTGTGCAGAAAAATAACAGGCTTCTGTGGGGTGTTGTCCCAATAGGTAGCACATTAGGAAGTAGGTTTGTTGTATAAGAAAAACAGGATTGGGTCCCGTCGCTATTTTTATCCTTGCAGCAAAGTTTGTTTGTTTACTATATTAGTTAAAGGGTAGGTTGGCTTTTGGGTGAGGAAGCCCTTTTTAGCTTCATGTAGCGGAAAGTTCTTTCAAACTTGAACAGCTAATCTAGTAAAAATCATTCTTTCTACAAATCCTGCTCACAGTGATGAAAACATTTCTTCTATTAAACCCTGGCATGAGCTTGATTCAGGAAAATGCTTAGGTTTGCAGTGAAATCTGTCACTTTCAGACTAACATCTAATGTCATGACTGACTGTATGCAAACGCTTATTATACTCATTGATTTCACAAAGAGAAATATGCATTTCAAATTTAGCATCTCCTTAAGTGCCGTCCTGCAGAGAGATGCTTTACAGAAGTGGAGCAATGATAATCACAATTAGATTAAGGTGAACACAGCTAACTTACACACACAAAAATTCCTTTATTATTTCATCCCTCTGATTACAAATAGTCCTAAAAAGTATTGCTGCTTTTTATCAGTTTGACCTGTATTTCACACATATATAAATCTTACCATGGCAGTCTTGATAATCCCTTTCACAGTGCCTGACAGTGTTCACTTGTGAAAGTTGGAATAAACAGAAATTTGGTTAGTGCAGGAAGGTTAGGAAGTGTTTACATGGTCTGCAATTGTGGTCATCTGTATCCAGCCAAACGGGAACCTCTAATTTTCTAGTTTATGTAATTGAATTTTTAACTGGTGCACAGTGAAAAACCTTTTTTTTTTTTTTTTTCTGAGAGAAACAAACTAATTATAATGTATGCAGGCTGCAACATTTAAATAAACAAATAGTGGCCTATTCTTGACATTTCCTCTTCTGGAAAAAAAAAAAAAAAGGAAAAAAACCAAACAAACCAAACACATATTCCCCCAAACCTGTAGGAAAGACTTGAATGTTTTACAAAGAAATTACTTCCTATAATCAAAATTGCCTTGCTATTTAGTCAAGGAATTTGGGTCTAGTAGGCATACTAATGATTTTAAAAGACAACCAGATGCATGTTTCATTTTACACTTTCTATTTTTTTCTCATTTCAGTAATTGCAGCATATGTTCTTTTCATATGAACAGTGAATGACTAACAACCATCTGAGAAACCGAAACGCAATAAGCAGTCCTGACTTGGAATACTGCCATGGAAAAGAAGTGACCTAGGTATGCTGCCTTCTCTTAAACCCCGCTTTGCTGATGAATCTCATCTAAAACAAAGGAGAAAGAAAAGCTATTTGTGGTAACATCTATAAAATATTAAGAGCTCTCCGGATACTCACAAAGAGATGAGTTGTGCTTCAGGGATGCTGCAAACCGAAGTCAACCCCAGATAAAGAAAAAAGCTAGAAGGAAGGAACAAGGGAACAAGATTAATTCTGTCTTGCTCGGCACTGTATATAATCAAATGCACTAGACAAGCAACTTCAATAAGAAATGACATTTTACCTCTAATGTTAAAAATGAAGCAACAATTCCCAACCCTTTGCCTTCAGAGAAAACATAGCCACTGCAATGTGAATTAAAGGATGTGGCATTTTTCCAGGCCTTCTGCATTTACATAGGGTGCTTCATTATGAACTGATTTTACAGTACCCAGATCTACCATCCCTTAAACTGTGTGTAGGAGGTCTCTTCAGATGTAAGTAGCCCACACAGGCCCCTAAGGGCCGTCTTTATTGACCTCTCAGGCCTCTGTCTGTTTCATAGACAGTCAGGCTGTTATGGAATGCTTTTTGTTGCAGCAGTAATGCACAGAAGAAATCTCATGGGCATCAATTTAAGTGTGATTTAGAGGCTGGGATGGGAAACACCACATGCTATACTCTACTTCAAACCCAGTCTAGTTCAATATGAACTTTTGTAATTGGAAAACCTCAGTCAACCGGGCTGGGAGAGGCACGATATAGATGTACTGCTTCCCATCTCTCTGTGTCCTGCCCTTCATAGGTGTGCCCCATCCCAGCTTCCCAATTGACATTAGTGGAGAGGACCAATGGGCTCTTGTTTTGGGCCAGAAGTGTCTGGACATGTAGAGAAAGAAAGAAAACTTTCAATTACCCTCTCTCTTTACATGCTGTTGCAAATCTTCATAGGAAGGCTGGATTCACAGAAGCAAGAAAGTTTCTTCCCAGTGACCCACGGGATGGTGCCATCAGGGGTGAATGCATTTATGAAGTGTGTAACATCATGCATTGGCTCTATCACAAATGGTGTAGGGAACAGAGGAACATGGTCAGAGCTGGCTGCCAGACAAATAACTATCCAGACCTAACTTACAGTAGAGAAACTGTGATATGAGAAAGCGATTTGAACTATAGAATCTAAAATGTCACAGTATTCATTTTCAATACCCTCAAACATAGGTGTGCATTTGGATGTTTATCTCTGTCTCTGTATGCACTGATATGATGTCTCCTGCAATTCACATGGGGATCGATCTAAAGTCTACTAAAATCAAAAGGGGTCTTTGTATTGTTTTCATTGATCTATGAATCAGACCTCCAAAGAATAATAGTGAGATAAATTTTTGAAGTCCTGAACTATGCCTCATTTTGGACAATCATTTAAAAGCAAAAAATGTTTCTCCCAGTTTCGCTGGAACCTGCCTTATTGTGAATTCTAGAAATCATTCTGAGGTCCTGGAAGACATGGTCGGATTTGGGATTTGGTTCATTTTCATTCTGCCTGGACTGACCTGTATCAAAGATTCTGTCATTATCCGTCTTTTTATAGCATTTCTGTTTACAGGTTATCAAACATGCAATTCAAATGATCCTGGGCTTATTTGCAAAATTCTTAGGTATTATTTGATAAGCCTGGCCTTGAGGGAATATCTGTGAAGTCTTTTGAATAATTTACTGAAAAAAGGAAGACCATTTGCATCCTCAGGCTAATTTGCCTGCTATTACAGATGAGAAGGTTTTTGCCATATATTGATCAGGAAACAAAGGAACTAGCATAACTAAGTGCATATAATAGGAGTAGGAATAAGTAATTATTAAAAATATAGGAATGGAAGATGGAATCCTTTGATCTAGAGAAATAATGTAATTATCAGATAATCTTAAAGAGGAAATAAGATTGAAAATAATCAGGAAAAAACAGAAACTGTGGCTTAGGTCCTCAGAGATACTTAAACATCTAAGTCAGCTGTTCTGTAGTCTTTACCTATATATTTGCCAAAGATGTCTATTTTTCCACTGATGTGCAAGTAGAGCAGGGTAATTGGCTCACCAAAGCCCAGAGCTCTACCTTTAACAAAAGTCTCACTGATTCTGAGGCAGCCTTCTTACGAAAAAGGAAGTTCAATAAACTGCAACAGTTCCCAATTCCTCTAAAATGCTCAGACACTTAGGCAATTTTGGTTCGTTGCATGCTTCCTAAACCGTCTTTTGGTGAGAGACCATCCTCAGCTATGGAAGGCTGAAGATCAAGTCCATCCTGAACCACAATGCTCTGATATGACTTCCACCTCATCCTACGTGGACCACTCCAAACACTGGACAGCTGCCCAAGTTTGGGCTAAATATTCCCTATTGTATACATTTTGAAATACAGATTGACACCTATTTCTCATCAATCAGCTGCTAAAACATCAAAACCACATCCCTTTCTTCTCCATTTCATCCTACCTAGCTGGGATTGGTCTACTTATCAGATATCCAACTCCCCCTCTACTGTTGGAGGGGATCCTGGAAGTATAATAAGGTCCAAGAACCTGGCAGCAGGACCCTTGAGATTTAGTTGTTGAAATGCCTACATGCTTCTAAGTAGTTCATCTGCACACATCTGTTATTTGAGACAAACATTTGGGAAAAAAAAAAAAGGGGGGAAGATTTTTTTCTTCAAAACAGTTACAGTATCACAGTATCGTCAGGGTTGGAAGGGACCTCTGGAGATCATCTAAGTCCAACCCCCCTGCCACAGCAGAGACACCTACAGCACATTGCACAGGACGGCATCCAGGCGGGTTTTGAATGTCTCCAGTGTGGGAGACTCCACAACCTCTCTGGGCAGCCTGTGCCAGTGCTCTGCCACCCTCAGAGTAAAGAAGTTCCTCCTCATGTTAAGATGGAACTTCCTGTGCTCCAGTTTGTGCCTGTTACCTCTAGTCCTATCACTGGGCACCACTGAAACAAGGCTATTCTCATTTACCTGGCACCCTCCTCTTAAGTACTTATAAGTATTGATAAGATCCCCCCTGAGTCTTCTTTTTTCTAGACTAAAAAGCCCCAAGTCCCTGAGCCTAAGAAAGATGCTCCAGTCCCCTAATCATCTTTGTAGCTCTTTGCTGGACCCTCTCCAGCAGTTCCCTGTCCTTCTTGAACCGGGGAGCCCAGAACTGGACACAGTACTCCAGATGCGGCCTCACCAGGGCAGAGTAGAGGGGGAGGATGACCTCCCTCGACCTGCTGGCCACACTCTTCTTGATACACCCCAGGATGCCATTGGCCTTCTTGGCCACCAGGGCACATTGCTGCCTCATGGTCATCCTGTTGTCCACCAGGACTTCCAGGTCCCTTTCCACACAGCTGCTCTCCAGGAGGTCAGCCCCCAACCTGTACTGATGCATGGGGTTATTGCTCCCCAGATGCAGTACCCTACACTTGCCTTTATTGAACCTCATCAGGTTTTTTTCTGCCCAACTCTCCAGCCTGTCCAGGTCACGCTGTATGGCAGCACAGCCTTCCAGCGTGTCAGCCACCCCTCCCAGTTTTGTGTCATCAGCAAACTTGCTGATGGTACACTCTATCCCTTCATCCAGGTCATTGATGGATATATTGAACAGGACTGGACCCAGTACTGACCCCTGAGGGACCCCACTAGTTACTGGCCTCCAACTGGACTCTGCACCACTAACCACAACCCTCTGAGCTCTATCTGTCAGCCACTGTTCAATCCACCCCACTGTCCATTCATCTAACCATACTTCCTAAGCTTGTCTGTGAGGATGATGTGGGAGACAGTGTCAAAAGCCTTGCTGAAGTCAAGGTAGACAACATCCACTGCCCTCCCTTCATCCACCCATCCAGTCATGCCATCATAGAAGGCTATCAGATTAGTCAGACATGACTTCCCTTTGGTGAATCCATGTTGACTACTTCCGATAACCTTCTTTTCCTCCAGATGCTTGGAGATGACCCCCAGAATGAGCTGTTCCATCATCTTTCCAGGGATGGAGGTGAGGCTGACCGGCCTGTAGTTTCCTGGGTCATCCTTCTTGCCCTTTTTAAAGACTGGAGTGACATTGGCTTTCCTCCAGTCCTCAGGCACCTCGCCTGTTCTCCAGGACCTTTCCAATATGATGGAGAGCGGCCCAGCAATGACTTCTGCTAGCTCCCTCAGCACTCGCAGGTGCATCCCATCAGGCCCCATGGACTTGTGGGTGTCCAGTTTACTTAATTGTTCTTTAACTTGTTCCTCTTCAACCAAGGGAAAGTTTTCCTTTCTCCAGACTTTCTCTGTTACTTGCAAAGTCTGGGACTCCTGAGAGCTGGCCCGAGCAGTGAAGACAGAAGCAAAGAAGGCATTCAGCAACTCCGCCTTCTCTGCATCATCCGTCACTACAGCACCCATCTCATTCAAGAGCGGGCCCACATTTTCCCTGGTTTTCCTTTTGCCTCCTATATACTTAAAGAAACCCTTCCTATTGGTCTTTACATCCCTTGCCAGGTTCAATTCCAAAGCCGCCTTGGCTTTTCTCGTTTCTTCCCTGCATACCCTGACAGCATTCTTGTACTCATCCCAAGTCGTCAGCCCCCTTTTCCACATTCTGTAAACTCCCTTCTTCCACCTGAGTTTTTTCTGAAGATCCCTGCTCAGCCATGCAGGTCTCCTTCCCTTGCCTGATTTCTTGCTCTTTGGGATGCACCTATCCTGAGCTTGGAGGAGCTGGTGTTTGAATATCAGCCAGCTCTCTTGAGCCCCTTTACCCTCTAGAGCCCTCTCCCATTTGATTTCTCCCATCAATTTCTTGAAGAGATTAAAGTTAGCCCTGCTGAAGTCTAACATTTCAACCCTCCTTGTCATTTTGTGCATACTGCACTTAATGCTGAACTCTGTCTTCTCATGATCACTACAGCCAAGTCTGCCCCCAACCTTAACATCCTCCACCAGTCCCTCTTTGTTTGTCAGTACTAGGTCCAGTAGTACACCTCTTCTTGTGGGCTCTTCCACCACCTGAGTCAAGAAGTTACCATCAATGCACTGGAGGAACCTCCTGGACTGTGCGTTCCTAGCAGTGTAGCCTTCCCAACAGATATCAGGGAAGTTGAAGTCCCCCATGAGAACCAAGGCCTGCGATTGTGAGGTGGTTCTCACCTGTCTGTAGAAGGCCTCATCAACTTCCCCATCCTGATCAGGTGGCCTGTAATAAACACCCACAACAGTATCTCTCATGTTACCCTGCCCTTTAATCCTTACCCACAAGCTCTCAACTTGCTCATCATCAGCCCCCAGGGAGAGCTCAATACATTCCAGTTGCTTTTTCACATAAAGAGCAACTCCCCCCACCTCGCCTTGCCATCCTATCTTTCCTAAAGAGAACATAGCCCTCCATGACAGCGTTCCAGTCATGCGAGCTATCCCACCATGTCTCGGTAATTGCAATGAGATCATGGCCCTGTGACTGTACGCAGATCTCTAACTCCTCTTGCTTGTATCAGTATATTTGTATCTTGTATCAGTTCTAAGATACAAAATTATTCAACCATAAGGAAGGGAAGCATTGAGAATTTACAGAGCTCATAACTGCAGTCCCTGCTGCAGAAAGCCAAGACAAATGACATACAGTCTGAAAAAGACTGGGTAAACCACTACTTGTTCTAATAGTACATTAATAGAAATTAGTGGTATATTTAATGGTATTAACAGAGACATTAGATCATGAAGGTGCATGTTAGTTTATCACTTAGGTTAGTAGGGTAAAATCCAATGGGAAGTAATTTGGAACTTTCCTGAGCAAAAGCTGAGTAAGAAATGAGTAAAATCTGCAGAATAACTTTATAAAAGCAGACAGAGGACTATAAGTTACAACTGGGGATCACTGTGACTGAAGCTGGAAGAAATCCATTTTAGGTAGGAAGACCCCATTTGTAAATCTAGATGCAGAAAAACACACAGTTGGAGATCTGAAAGAAATTGCATCTGTTCATATACCACACTGTATAATTGGTATATCTGTGGAAGTCATCCTCATTACCATTCTGCTTTGTCTGACATTGGCTACTGCCAGAGGCAGGATGCTAAAGAAAGTTTGATTCCCTAGGACATCAGATCTAATGGCTGTCAGGAATGGTTTCTCCCTGGGAGAAGTAGAAAAGCCCATTCAACATAAGAAGAGCTGTTGATGAGAAAATGACTCTATATGTGAATAAAACATGCTTTTATTCCCTATCTTCCTAGCCAAAGTGTTATGTTATTTAGCAGCACATTTCTGTGATAAACAGGTCTAATGAACATGATGAATTCAGCGGTCAAATTGGAAGTGGGGGGAAAAAAAAGGCTCGTGACACTGAGAGTCCACTTCCATTTAAAACTACAACTTAGAATTTGGCATCAAAATCCATGGATGGCCTTAGATTGAGCAACGTTGGTGAACAGCATTGAGGAATCAGTTAGCTACAGGAAAGGTTTAATCCATTACGCTACTACACTTAGAGATACTTTTTGATTGAGTAGAGTGCTTGCTTATTTTCTTAAGGAAAAAAGTCTGCTTTTTAAATGAAAACATATCACCAATTTTTCATTGAAGGAATTGGCAATTCAGAGATGCAAAAAAAAATCGAAAATCAGTGTTATGTTTTATCCATGCAGCTGGCAAAAGGAAGTTGTGTCAAAGAGATAACTGTCAACCTCACCTAATGCACGATACGACTGAAAGCAAAAGGGTTGCACCAAGCACAATTCTGGCTTCTTACGCCTCTGACAAAGGTCTTTGTCTTTGAGCCTGTGCTGCTTCTTCTGACTGTGATTACCACTAAGAATCCAGCGATATTATATGTTGTATATCAAACGTGTCTTTTTCCACCACTCTGTTGGAATTTCTCTGATTTCTGAAGTTTTTTACAAAATAAGCTGCATTCTTCAGCACTGCATACCTGTTGTTGATGTTAGCAACCTGAAGGAGATAAAAAAAAAAAAAAAAGAAAGAAAAAAAGCTGCTACTTTATCTTTGAAGTGGCCAGGCTGCAAGGGGAAGTAGTTAATTCCCCATGGGTAGGCACAAACATTCCTTCACTTGTGACATGTGTAAAGGTTGCTGTTCAGAGCAGACTCTTTTCAGGACCCATTTCTTCTGGGCACTTACATTTCTAAACCCCTCAAGAGGGCTGTACTTGTGAAAAAGAGAGTGGAAGCTCTGGTGTTCTGGTCTAAGATTACACCAGCATTTTTGTGAACAATCTTTGGATCAATCCAGAGTTGGAAGTGAACACGAAAAGTGTCAGGAACTCTTTTATAAGTCTTTTTGTGGTGCATCTGATTGACCCACATTACGATGTACAATAGCATGAAAGAGTGCTAGTAATCAGTGCTAATGAATACATGTACCTACCTGATTCATATACTGGGCATTACCCCTCACTAATGCTTTTGTTTTGTATTCATTAAAATTCCCATCATGACACAAAATGCTGAACATTTACTATAACAAAAACAAAAGCAAACAAAAAAAATGAGACACATTTATTGCAAATTTCAGTCAAAAAAGATATAAATAAGGAAATCACATAGCACAGGCACATTGTCCCAATCCTACTCTACTTTAGTTCATTAATTAATGTTTTTAGAAAAGATATTTACAGTGAGACCTCAGGCAAATACTCAGAGAGCGTTTGTGGCATAATCCTTCTCTGTCCTCCCCTCTTCCCCTTCCCCCACCTGCAAAGGAGACTGGTTACTCATTTCTTTTTTTTTTCTTTAGAGTCCAGGAAGAACTTAGAGAAGTTCAGTCTTCATGGTTTAGATTTATATAAGCTGTTTAATAAATCTCCTTCTCAAACAACCTTCTTCTAGAGCTAAAATGTCTTGACATTTGCTTGCTAAGTTTTGGTAGAATTATTATTAAAATGGTTTCAATAAATTTGCCAGGATCTTATTCCTGGCAAATATCTGTGTAGGTAAGTACGTATTTAAGTTACAAAAAGCTGGTATTTTTTGCCACAACTTTTAACTTCAAAAATTTGCCTGGATATAAAAACCACCAGAATATTTCATTCCATAACAATTGAATTGCCTATCTGAGTTATTTCTAATACAAGCTATCATAACTATATGCCACAATTATTTTTATATTTAAAAAAAATGTTAATTTGGACATTACATTGTATTCTTTTAAACATGAAAATATGTAACAGAATCCATTCCTTATGATGTGAAAAAAATTGTCAGATAATGAAACATTTATGAGAGCCTTTGCAGATTGCAAGAGAGGAAATCATAGAATCATAGAATCGTAGAATAAGTGAGGTTGGAAGGGACCATTAAGATCATCAAGTCCAACCGTTAACCTACCCTGATTTAAAAACACCCACTTCTAAACCATGTCCCTAAGCATCTCATCTACCCTTTTCTTAAACACCTCCAGGGATGGTGAATCCACCACCTCTCTGGGCAGCCCATTCCAATGTTTAATAACCCTTTGAGTGAAAAAATGCTTCCTAATATCCAATCTAAACCTGCCCTGACATAACTTGAACCCGTTTCCTCTTGTCCTATCACTTGCCACGTGGGAGAAGAGGTCAGCCCCCATCTCTCTAAAACCTCCCTTCAGGTAGTTGTAGAGGGTGATAAGGTCACCCCTCAGCCTCCTCTTCTCCAGGCTAAACAACCCCAGCTCCCTCAGTCGTTCCTCATAAGGCTTGTCCTCCAGACCCCTCACCAGCCTGGTAGCCCTTCTCTGGACACGCTCCAGCACCTCAATGTCCTTCTTGTAGTGAGGGGCCCAAAACTGAACACAGTACTCGAGGTGAGGCCTCACCAGTGCCGAGTACAGGGGGATGATTACTTCCCTACTCCGGCTCACTACACTATTCCTGATGCAGGCCAGGATGTTGTTGGCCCTCTTGGCTGCCTGGGCACACTGCTGGCTCATACTCAGCCGGCTGTCCACCAACACCCCCAGATCCTTCTCTGCCAGACAGCTTTTGAGCCACTCCGCCCCCAGTCTGTAGCACTGCATGGGGTTGTTGTGACCCAAGTGCAGGACCCGACACTTGGCCTTGTTGAACCTCATACCATTGGCCTCAGCCCATCTGTCCAGCCTGTCCAGATCTCTCTGCAGGGCCAATCTACCCTCAAGCAGATCAACACGCCCCCCCAGTTTAGTGTCGTCTGCGAACTTACTGAGGGTGCACTCAATCCCCTCATCCAGAAATACACAGAAGAGTTTTAAATAAAAGCCCTTTTAGTCCTGCTTCTTAAATATAAGGGCTTGAGGATATATTATGAAAGCCTTATTTTTACTGATGATGATTCCATGTAAATTCTTTTAGATCACTTTATAGCATATTTGAGTGCTATAATGTATCTACTGGAAAGGAAAGGAGAAAAAAGATCCATTTTGGGAAGGCACTGTGGTATCAAAAAAGGATTGAGAAACACAAACAGGCTTGTACAGTGACAAGACAAGAAGACTTCTCTGCATGTAAGACACTATCTCAAAGCAGGCTGAAAAACTAAGTTTTTCTGCACCTCTATTTTTCTGTGCGACTTCCTGCTAAGGAGATGTTATTGATGTAATTATTTCTGAGAAGCTCAGGAATGGAGGAACGTGGAGTATAAAGAGAAGTGGACGGCCAGCTATGCTCAGGAACATGAATGTGCAGCTACAAATCTTTCCCAAGCTTGGACTTCCAACTACAGGTGCATCTTTCCAACGTGACAGGGAAAAACAGGAAACCAAAGGTTTTTCCTTGCTGGAAAATTTAATTAAAAAAAAAAAAAAACACACAGAAGAAAAAAAACCCCTTGTTCTACTCTGCTGCTCAGTGCTATGAGAGCATTAGCACTTGTGTTAGCATGTTCAGGCTGAAGCCAAACTAAGGGGAGCTGTTACCTCTCTTTGCTCAGCTATCTTGAGATCTGTTTGCTGAGATGAAGTCTAGCAGACTGGGCCCTCCAGGGCTTTTAGGTAAAGAAATTACTGGTTTGAGGATTAGTCTGAGGATTCCTCATAGGCATAGATATAGGAGTCGTGCTGCTCACACCTCCCAAGATAGCAGCTATTGTGGGGGTGCATCAAAGCAGGTATAAATTTACTAGAGAAAACACAAATATTATAGAAATAGAGTCTTAAGGCATGAAGGAACACTCTTGAACATGGGCTCCAAAATTTGGCCTACGTGTCCCTTCAGGAAACTGGACCTTGGTCCACAATGTAAATGTGGTTTCCCTTGTGGAGTACAGATCTGAACTGCAATCATTCTGCTTTACATATAGAAAATTCCACAGTTTAATTAAAACCAGCATGTTCTCCATCCAGGTAATACTGGAATCTCCTTAATGACTTGCCTTTACACAGATTCTTAGCTCCATGCAATGGGGGCCCCATGCAACTGGTTTTTTTTCCTATACTGATTATTCCCATTCAGTCAACATAACTAATCCTATTCAAATCTCACTTTCCAGACAGATCACCACCATTAAAAGCAACTTGTGTTTGTTTATTTGGGTTTTTTTAAGACTTTTTCTATAATTCATATAATTAGCCCTCTGATTCTAGCAATGTATGCAGCTCATGAAGCCAAGTAGGACATCCTGGTTGGTAACATTCAGCTTCAATGTTATTTGGCTGTGGAATGTTATTCAGTAACTCAGCTGTGCTTTTATGCTCCTGTCACAGTGCTACGAATATTTGCCACTCATCACAATCCTTCAGATCCCCCACTTCATAGGTGGGGAAAGTGAAGTGCAGAAAGCAAAGTTGCCCAGTTTGCTCAAGCCTATGATAAATTGGTAATACGGGAAAACAGATTCCATGCATTCTGATTCTTAGTGCTGTGCTCCAAGTATTCATAAATACCCACATAAATCAGGTTAATGCTGGAAACATAGTAATAATTACTGTGAGAAGGGAAATACATAGAAGGTTTTTGCCAGGTTTCCCAAAGCACAGAAGTAGTCAGAAATTCTAGTGGAGTAATTGCCTACTATTGAATGCAATCTAATTCCAGATAAACACCTAGCAATATATTTTATTATATGCTTTTTCTAGATGTACAAATATTAGATTCTGTCTGTTCCAGCTACAGTGCAGATACACCATTGATGTCAGACCAAGACTGTCCTTCAGCCTTTGCCGTCATTCTGTACAACTGGGGTTTGTTTGATGCTGAAAAGAAGGAAAACAAACAGAAACCCCAAACCAAGAAACCCCAAAGATGCAAACCAAAATTTTGTTTCCTGAAGAAGAACAAAAACAAACTGCAGCTGATCCCCACTAATTACTCTTGTTGAAAGCTTGGCTTTTTAAAGTTACTTTTGAAAAAAGGCTTTACTGAGGGGAAACTCTACCACATTCTGCATGACGATGGGGAAGCCCAGATTTAGGCATGCTACATTTTGGACCTCACCCAAATGATCTGTTTCTCATCCTTATTTACTTCACTTCATGATATGACTCAACTAATTAAACATTTCAGACTCAAATTAGGTCCAAGAGAAAGTGTTTCTATCCTGCCAAAGTGTCCTGAGATGTTCTATTATCCTGAGATGTTCTATTATCCATCACACTCCTAAACAGGGGTTTCCTCCTACTTGATTCTGAGTAATAATTTGGAAATGAGACCTTGGTATTCCCTCTGAATGACTGGGCTGAGCTTGTAGTTCAGGATGAATCACTTGCACAGTAGGTACATTGAGGAAAGGGCTATTGTCCTGTAATTGATTCTCATTTTGTAGCTGGAGTGTATATTTTCCATTCATTTCACTTGCTTTGTCAGCATCAATTCAGCCTTCCAGCAAACCACACCCTTGTCAAAAATTATTGCAGGAAGAAGAGGCTGAGCAAGCATGGCCACTCATTTCCCTCAGGGCAAATTGCCTCATATCAACTTTCAGAGGATGCTCTCAATAAAGAAAACTAGAGATCTTGTGATTTTTTATTCTTTAGTGAGAAAATAACTGCACCTGTTGTGTGACGGCAATTGCACCAAGCTGCCTCCTCCCAGTAATGTTTTCACAGACCTTCTCTGGAACTCTTCCACTCACCTCTCCTGAATTCCTTCTGCTTCCAGATGGAAGACCAGTAGCTCTTGAGATCAATAACCTGGAAAAAAACAGTATCCCAAGAGATTCAATTTCCAAATGAAATTGGCCAAATTGAACTAGCTCAGAGCTGGCTGACATTCTTTCTGAACACAATTTCCACTATAGAGGCTGAACTGACTGCTTTGGAACATATCTTTGAAGGCTGCATTACAAATTCTCTCATTCTACCCTTTCTGCATTGCAAGGGCCATAGAGCCAGGATTTGGGCCAAAAACTATACTCATAAAATTCTCTAAGAAGTACTGTATCTATTAACAAAGAATTATAACAAGATGGGGTCTGGAAAGAAATCAAGCACCGTTGTCAAAGACCAGGCATCTTTTCCCTTATGAACAATCTGATTGTGCATATTTCACACTTATAATAGCTTACAAAAAATAATGATCGCCACTATATTTACAAGAAGACTCAGAGCAATTGCAAGCAAGTTCATAAGCAAGAATCTAGATGTTTTAAAGGTTCAAATGTCTGGAAGCTGTCACAGAGAAAATAAGAAAGAAAAAAAAAAGAGAAACAGCTCATTTAAATGGCCACATACGTATTTAAGGCCTGAAACAAAAAGGGATTTACAAATTGTGATGCTGAACATAGCAATGCCTACAAGTTTCATGGACAGAACTGAAAACACCAAACTAAGAACCTAAAAACAAAGAACTGTGATCAGCAGAGTGTTAGGCTGCTAGGATCCTAAGATAGGCACCTTCTCCTATGAGTAGAAACTGGTAAAGGGGCATATCTGAAACTGTAGAAGGAAGCTTTCTTTTGAAGACATGTATTTCACACTGGCCCAAACCAAACATTCTGCAAGAGGCCTGTAAGTGCCATGAAATGAACCCTTGGAACACAAGCAGTGAACTCACTGAGTGTGTCTACATTGCCAAATGAAAGAGGATCAGGGAGAAGGCTGATCACTGAAACTCTGACTTCCCAGTCTTTAATTATTATCTTTCTCTTTCCCTGGCTCTGAGCTAGACCTCTCCACCTAGATTTTTCCAATATCTATCTGCCTGAAGGAGTCTAGCTCTTGGCAGCAAGCCAACACCTTGGCATTCTCTTTTATTTACCAGTAGAGCTACTATGATTAATGTAAGCAGTTGTTTTAAGTGAAATAGATCACTTCTGAAGGATTTGTGTATATGCTCCACTGACTTTATCAGAACTCAAGTGAGCACCTGGCTTCAAAAAAGATTCGTTTGCCTCTTCCTCATCAGAGCTAGATGCCTAAAGTTTAAGTAAGCCTGCATCTTATTCTGCCACACTAGATGCTGGACTTAAATACTTCTCATTTTCTATTTCACACACTGAGCATATGAAGTGAAAACAAAATAATAGCAGTAGGTCAATGGGGTCTGTATGCAGATGGCATAGAATTGGTAACAGCAGGACAGAAAGAAAATAGAGATAAGGGAAGATATACTGATATTATCGATCTACGAAGGAAAAGGTTTCCAGAGAGGCCCCTGTACCTGGGATCCTGTAAGACAAACTGGAGATTGAGCACTGAAACAGCAGGTCTTGGCAGTCCCTGCCCTGGGAAGCCCTGTGGCCAGCTTTGTTCCAGCTCTGCAGGATGACTACAGGGAAGTGTTTTCACAGCTTAGTTCCTCTCCTGCATAGAGGAGATTATAATGTTACCTTTATCTGCTCTGCTTGTTCATTTAGAGCAGACTCTAATGCTTGTGAACCAAGGCACAGAGCTGAACACGCTATGGCCCAAATCCCCTAAAGAAAATCAGTTATTTCCAGCAAAATCCTGGCAGTGGAGTTCTAGGTATTTCTTAATGCAGAGTCTAATTCCACAAGGCACGTGAGGGGTCATTCTCTTTTCACCTGTGCCTGCTACCAGGAACTGGAAACTTGAGGGTGTGCAGTGCTTTGAGGTAGCACCTGATATCATGAAAGTTACGTCTTGTATCCTTTTCACAGAAGACTTTTCAGGGTGAATGCAATTTTAGCTATCAAACTCGAAGCGTTGACGTGCCCATATTAAGAATATGCAGTAACAGGTGTCAGTAGAGCTCCTCTGCTGTTTATGCTGAAGCGAGTTGTAGCTGGAGGCTGCTATATACCACCAAAATGTCAGCAAAGCTACAGAGAAAATTTCCCTTGACTGCAGTACCTCTTATTCATGGGAATCTTTCCAGGGTAAGCAGGGAAACATTTTTCTACTTTATCTTAGTTTGCTCAAGGAACTGAAATCATCCAGGATTGAGTCACATGCAGCTTGCAGAGCCCCTGACTACGGCAGAGCAAATTCTAAGAAATCCTTTATTCAGAGTGTCCTCCGGTTCGGCAAGGCCCTGGAATTTGGGTGACCACAGGAAGCAGTTGAGAGGTTTTCCAGCCTGACCGTATCAGCCGTCTCACCACAAGAACTTCCTATTTTGGCTGAGTCCCTTCAATCAATTTGAGGCTGCTCTGTATGATCAGTAGGAGGGAGTTTAAGAACGGCTTGTTTGCCTTATGTTTGTGAAGTGGTTCTTGTTCCCTGACTTCTCTTTCTTACAGCAGAGCTACTCCTGTTTGCTTTAAGGCTTTAAATCATTGCTAATTTTTACAAAGAGAAACAGAGAGTAAAAGGCATATAAAATATTTTATACTAAGTCTCTTGAAAGGCTAACAGTAAAATAACCAACACAAAACAGAACAGAGAAAGACTTAGGAGATAAATAAGACAGTAAGTGTAAGATAGAAGATGACTTTATAGATAAACTGCACCTAAATAATAACATATGATATCCAAAATACTTATATTAAAATATAAATTCTATTGCAATAGAAATGTAAATGCAACTGTAAAACTTACAACACAGACTGTTAATATAAATATGGTATTAAAATATGGGGAAATAAAAATAATAAACCGCAAAGTACTATTTGCTTTCATGCAGCCCTTGAAAAGTTTCATTATCATAGGGAGAAAACAACAGTCACAGTACAAAGCCATTAGTGTCTCATGAAAATAAGCTAGTGAAAGCTACCTCAGTAACTGAAAGAGATTTGCATTCATGGTTTTCTAGAAGTGTGGGTAAATGAATTATTTCAGTTACTGGAAAATAATATTTGCATTAGATAGCTTAACATTTAAATAGGGCAAAAGGAGTGCATCTTATCTGTATCAGATCACTGCATCCTATCTCAAAAATAACTATGAATTTGTTGTTTTTCTTTCACAGAGAAGCTCTTCTTTTTCAAGTAGAGGTACAGTAGAACAAATGTTTAATTGTTTTGCACAGTCCATGATCTTTTAATCTCAAACTCGGCACAGACATATAACACCGCTTAGTGGGGGAAAACAGAGATTTGTTTGATTGAAATAAATGTTTGATCCCTAACAGGACATGTAGACTACCTGGAATACAGTGAATATCTTGTTCAAAAGTTATGCACATTAGTATTAGGTAATTTAATAGATTTGTAAGATTTTTGAGGTAAGAACTTTTTATCATTAGCTGCATTTTAAGAAATCTAGGACTAAAAGGCTTAATTACAAAACTAGTAAAAAACACATTTTATTTAGTTTTTTCACATTAGAGTAAGCCATTAAACCATGACAACTAATATCTTCCTCCAGCACAGAGAAAGGACATTAACATGGAGGACAAATGTTGGTTTAGTTCTTTTAATATACCTACCCACATATACAGTATTGGAAATAAAAATATATTCCTTCCTTCCTTCGTGATTGGTTTCCACAACCTGGAATGAAGATTGCTATCCATGAAAACATATTTGTTCAGAGGGTGTTCAGCTGCTTAACGAGTATGAACCAAAGCCCACTCTATGAGACACAACTAAATCTTGATAAGGCCCAGAGGCAAAATCTATAGCTAAGGAAGTCTTAATATGCTACTTGATGTGAAAACATGGACTTTCCACATCTAAGAAGGGTGAAGAGCAGAATCAACCCTAAAACTTAGCTTCCTGGTTTCATGTTCACCAGGGGTATGGGCCTGTATGAAAATCATTTGAGACAGCATCATAAAACATATCATAGATCATAAGAATTACTCTGAAAAATATAATTTCATCTTTAAAAGAACAGTGGTTACTGCTTCAGTGGTTAAGGTGCCAAAGTAGTTCAACCCTCTTCCACTACTATACTTTGTGCAAAGATCAGTTGTGACATTTCAAATGGACAGAAATGAAAGATGCAGAGGTATAAGAGTTTGCAAAAGGTGTTATGGTGTCTAGAGAGCACCTTAAATTTTATAGGTTTTACTTTCTGTTTGACTCTCAGGTGTGCTAGTATCCCTTTGCTCAATGTTGGTTGCATAAAGAAGCTTTGAAAGATGCCTGTGAATAGTTCCATGAGAAAACTTCCAAAAAGGAGATCCTCCTTGTACAACAAAAAGCTACATTAAGAGGTCTTTTCTTGTTCTGGCTCTATCATAAAACTTCCAAAACTGGTGGAACAAGAGCTGTATTCTGTTATTCCCAGGACACACCTTGCTAGACAGTTTACCACTCTCTCATGTGGCTCTCACCGTCCCCTTTTGCTCCAGGCCAGCCCCACAGCACAGCTCTTTTGTCTCCCCTACCTTTGTCCAACAAAATTAAACTGATTTGCAGGTTTCAGGCCAAACCATTTTGAAGCTTTGGCAAGTGAAAAGAGAGAAAACAGAAAAAACGTTCATGTGAGATCACTTCAGTTTGAACCCTCACATTGACAGAAATGCTTTGCTTCATTTGCCTCAAACTGACCGGATAATTTTTATTCTGGCATGTGATCACACCTGTGGCATTTCAGAAGGATTTGCTTAGGTTTGATGATGTTACCACAGGTCATAATCTGGCTTATAAAAAGAGGCTGGAAGAGAATTAAAACTATGGAGTGGCTATTCTGTTTCCCATACATAACTATGGAGACAAGTTATTCTCCAAAAACAGCTTTGCTTCTGAAAGCAAAGTTTGTCATCAAGAAAACAGCTGATGAGAAATGCAGCAGTACTGTCTGAGTCACTGGCATTTGCTGTATTTCCTCAGTGCAGTTCATTACGAAAAACCCTGGGTGAGAGTCATAGCAAAAGCTGAAAGTGATAGAGATAAACCCCAAACAAATTCTGCAGTGAGAAGAGGAAAGGAAACTCTGGAGACCCCACTAGTATAATGTGCATTGTTCGTTTGCTAACCTTTAGCATTGGGAAAGATACGGAAAATATGAAACCATAACAAGGAAAGTATGACTTACATTAGACTTCAAAAAATAATTTTTAAATGATACTGATAGAAATTTATTACACTATAGAAATGGAACCTGGATCCATGTTTTGTCCATGGTGTAGTTACAAAATTTGTTCTTCAAATATTTATGTTAATCTGCTGAGCAAATTTATTAAAGTTCACAATTGCCTTACACATCATGGCTTACTCTGGCTCCCTGAAATAAGGTCATTATGTCTTAATCGTTTAACACACCCTCCCTCCTGCATATGTACATATAAATATACTTACTTTTTTTTTTTTTTTACAACAAGCACTCACTATTACATGGGGAATATTTGGCTCTCTCTTGCAGCTTTGCATAGCTGTGAGGAAGCAAGGCTTTCCCTACAGTTTAATGACACCTTTCTTTTCTCACTTACACTTCAAGACTTCCACATGCTGGCAATTGCATTTCCAGCTAAAATCAGACATATAGAATCCTCTTTTTCCCTGGACAGACCATAAGGCTCTTCCAGGGTGTTTCTGGTATTATGACTGCATTCCTTTATTTTAATGTCAAGGCTAAGTGGACCACAGCCAAGAAACAAAATCATACCAAAGTCCCTGCGCTGCCGCCAGATCATCCGAGCCAATGACTGAAACACAATTAAAATTAATTTTCCTTCTTTCTGTGGAACTGCAGTGGACATGGAGTGCAGCTGTTGTGATCTGGTTTATGGGCTATCATTCCCACCTCACTTAACTCTTACTGGTGCATTTTCAAAGTGAAATAGTAGACGTTCTTTCCGCCTGTTTAATGGAAGTTGTATGCTCCGGATTTCACATAATAATTTTCCTTCTTTATAGAGTGTCACGATTATTCAGGGTTCTTTTCAAAATAAGTAAAATAAGGTGACTATTCTGCGTACAGTTATGGTGGTGTAAATATGGAATAGCTGTGCATATTTCACAGGGAGGAGGATGGATATAAATCACCATAACAAAGCAAAATATAGAGTAAACCCCATTCGCTGTTCACCCTTTAAAATATTATACATATTATCAAAAGTACTTTGCTGCATGGTAGGACACCCAGATTAATCTACTGAGAAGGTAATAGTGATGATGCTGAGTGAGACCAAAGATCTGTGCGACACACACCATTACATCCCTGGTAACTGGCAGAAAGGATCTCCTTGTTGTCCAGGAGGAGAGCGTCAGACTTCCTGTCAGGAGGCCTGAGCGCACATATACTCAGCCCTATATAAATACCTCCTCTAGATCTTACCCATTTGTATTTCATGGATTTTCTGTCAGTCTTTCTGTGGGCCTTCTTATAGGAGCATTGAGATTATTTTGCCAAAATGCTGTTACAGTGTGACAAATGAAGGAAGAATATATCCTTTGGTCTTCAAATTGTGCCTGAATTATTGCCTTTTTTCCTGGACAAGAGTTAATAGAAAAAAAAAATATATTTCCAACCACTATTCTGCCCTCCAGTAATGATATATGGAGACCTGTATATAGCATTTCCTCAAGAATCGCTCTTCATGATAAAAAAAGCTCTGAATCACCCCTGACAGTAGCAGAGGAGTCATATGGTAAATATAAGCTACCATAGCAAAGATTACTTTTTACTTGTTCCATACCAGTTTTTTCTTCTGATGATTTCATAGGTTTCCACACATAAACAATTGATTACATAGAACAGAAACCATTTTGTGATGGAAGTGTTAAAATTCAAATGGATTTAGATAATGAAGTATTGCTTTTGTCCTGGACTTTCAGTGATTTTGTATCTGCACGTGCACTATATGACATGCTTGTTATGCATGTTGTCTGCTGTATGTAAATCAATCACTATGCCAGTTTAGAAACTATAAATTGTGTATCTATAAATAGATGATACAATGACTGAGATCTACCTTTGGTTAAGCACATGAAGCTGTATTATGGAAGGGACATTAATGAGTATATTAATGCATGCTGATATTTCAGGGAATGCTTTCATTGTAGGATTTCTCTTTAAATAAGGATCCAGATTTACTTTTATCCTGATTAGTATCTTATTTAGTCCAATATAAATCACACAGGTTTGTTAAGATATGGTTATGTATTGGATCCCAGGTCTCAGTCACATGGAATAGTATCATACTTGCCAATTGTTCATTTGAGTTTTGAGGCCACTTCCAAACTAAGAAACTACGCACCTAAGCAGAGGCACACATAATATGTTGTTATGCATTCTGTAGTGCACAACACTAGGTGAACAAACACACAAAATTAATGTAAGGCTTCTCTATTGTACGTGTACAATTCTACTAAATACTATCTGCATAATGATGCAAATGAATAGGCATAAATTGAAGTTCTTGTCTCATGTAAGCTTCTAACTTTGGGTTTTTTTGTAATTTTGTTTATTCTAACGGAAAAATTGAAAAATTATCAGTATTTTTCATCAGTTCATAATTTCATGCTTTTCTGTTTTTTCATCTGTGAGTAATTTTGAGAATACTTTTTAATCAAGATGCATGCTAATGGACACTATTTTTATGGAAGAATCTACCTTTGCATGTCTGTGAATAAGGTAACCCATTGTCTATTTTGGAGTTGCAAATCTCAGCTTTGTTCAGCCAGTCAGGCACCTCTGAATTCTCTCAATTTGCTAATATTAATACCCTAGTTAATGAGAAAGGATGCAGGTAGTCAGTTTAGACTTCTAAAAGGATTCTGTGAAGCTGTTTTCAAACAGTAAGGGCCTAACCTTGCTGCAATATCTGTAGGACTTTGCAAGACCTCTAGAATGAGCTTCTGTTCATTGCCAAAGGACTTACTTCCCTCCACGCATTGTATGAGGATCATAGTCAAATTGTTGTCTGCACTAGCTTAAACTGTAGCAGGAAATGTTCCCAGGCTCTGAAACTCATTTATCCTGTTAAATAGTTGAAGTTTGGGTTGTGCCAAGAGTTGTCTCCCAGACAATCTCCCCATGTCATCTGGGAGTTAGTACACAGTAAAAATCCCTCCATTGAGCAGTCTACTTACAGCCCCTATGGTTCTAGCAGGTGGAGAGTTTAGCTGGGTGGATGTGGGCTATTTGGTGCAAGTTGGACTTTCATGTCAAATGTTACTGCGCAAGTGCTGAGTACTAGTACTAATGACAAATGACCCGAGGCTGTTAATGTTCTCATTTTTCACATGATAGCCTTTTAAACGCAAAGCAAAGCTGGGCTGGCTTTATTTGTGTGACATCCGTATTGCAAATGTATTTGCTCTGGATATCTTTCACCTTTCTTTATTCTGCTTCAACAAACATCTATATTTCACAGTGTTTTCCTCAAAAAATAAAGCCTGCATTATTTTTTTTTTTTCACTTCATATACCAGTTATCTCTGTTCATGGTTCTCAGTTTATGAACTGTGCTAGTTCTTCAATTTTATTATTAACAAAGGTTAATAGGATAAATCTTATGGAAGGGACCTCAGAAGGTCTCCAGTCCAATTTCCTGCACAAAGCAGGGGCAGCTCTGAGGTCTTACCAAGTTGACCAGGCCTTTATTCGGTTGGGCCTTGAAAACTTCAAAAGACTGAGATGGCACAACCTCTCCAGCCAACCTGTTAGTACAGCTCTTCCCAATTTAGATACAGTATGATTTTATACTTCATTCAAAAACTTAGAATTGCAGGAATTCAGACTATTTCTTCGTTGTCTGAGAAGAAGAGAAAACTGTTTGCATACAGCTTTTGTTGCTGTTCAGAAACATATGCCTTTTTTTGTTTTGTTTTGTATCTAAGTCTCTTCAAAATCATGTATCACACACCTTTAGTAAAGTACCAGAGATCATTAATTCTGCCTCCACTTCCCCAAGAAAGTAGGCTCACTTTTTCTGTCCTGTTCCTAGTAACTGTGATAATATCTGCTGTCCTTTTACACAGTTTGAAACTTTCTTCTCAGTACTGAATAGATTTCTTAAGCCATGGGTTTATGACAAAGTGAAGCCATATTCTACAATCAATATGCCATTCAAATAACTCCTGGTAAGCGTATCGAGAGTTTGTCCAACAATATCAAATATTTACCTGCTGAAAACTTACATTTTCTGTTGATCAGAGCCAAATACTATGAATTCCAGCAACACAGGGGTTAAACACAGTCTTGATTCAGTCTGGAGTTAAAGTATATTTGTAGTTGTCATTTCAGTGATTGGAGTGATATGCTGGCTCAACAAAGTATACGGCTTTTTTAATAGATTTAGGAGAGTACAAAAGGTTACAGTTGTGCAGCACTAGATGCAGAAAGTAATTCAGCAAAGTAGTTAGCAAAACTGGACAGGTTAGTGAACCTGTGTGGAACTCTGCTACACTTACTGAAGCTATTTTAAGTTCTGTAGGAAGTTAATCCTGCTCCAACAACTTGACTAAAGACTGTAAAAATATCTTTGCCGGGAAAGGGTATCAACATTTTAATCTACTTTGTGCTGATAAAGAGAGGGAGAGGGGAGGGGTTCATTTTCATGGAATAAGATGGAGGTGAAACAAAACACTCTTTGTCTCAAGAAATATTGCACCTGCATTAAGTTCACTGCTGATTCCTTAGTTGAAATCTGATTTTTTCCCTCTCCTCCCCTGCTTCATTATTTTCAGCAATGAAGAATGTGAGGTATGTAAGCCATCCTTCTTGTCACTGACAAATTTCTTTCTTCAACTGTGAAAAAGAATAGATCTTCCTCACCTAAGTTACCGTCAGCAAGTCATCTCAGCAATGCACCTGTACTGTGTAACACTATATTATATTTTCCAGGGCTTCATATTTGTGTGACAGACTTGAGAGATCCATTTCCTGTTCATCTAAAACCTATGGTTAGGGGTCCTATTCTCACCAGGAAGGTCTTTTAGGAACATATTACGGTTTCCAAGCAATGAATCAATGGAGAAATAAATATTTTTTTATTTGATATAGAAAAATTTTTTTCATGAAAGGAGAAGGTACAATTTCCATGGTACTCACCTTCCCCAAACGAACATATAGTGCCTTCAACACATTGCATAAAATTAGTTTTTCTTGGGCCTACTTTTCTCATTAATTTCAGACCTTCATACTCAAGATTCACAGTATCACAGTATCACAGTATCGTCAGGGTTGGAAGGGACCTCTGGAGATCATCTAAGTCCAAACCCCCTGCCACAGCAGGGACACCTACAGCACATTGCACAGGACGGCATCCAGGCGGGTTTTGAACGTCTCCAGTGTGGGAGACTCCACAACCTCCCTGGGCAGCCTGTGCCAGTGCTCCGCCACCCTCAGAGTAAAGAAGTTCCTCCTCATGTTAAGATGGAACTTCCTGTGCTCCAGTTTGTGCCCGTTACCTCTAGTCCTATCACTGGGCACCACTGAAAAAAGGCTATTCTCGTCTACCTGGCACCCTCCCCTTAAGTACTTATAAGTGTTGATAAGATCCCCCCTGAGTCTTCTTTTTTCTAGACTAAAAAGCCCCAAGTCCCTGAGCCTAAGAAACATGCTCCAGTCCCCTAATCATCTTTGTAGCTCTTTGCTGGACCCTCTCCAGCAGTTCCCTGTCCTTCTTGAACCGGGGAGCCCAGAACTGGACACAGTACTCCAGATGTGGCCTCACCAGGGCAGAGGAGAGGGGGAGGATGACCTCCCTCGACCTGCTGGCCACACTCTTCTTGATACACCCCAGGATGCCATTGGCCTTCTTGGCCACCAGGGCACATTGCTGGCTCATGGTCATCCTGTTGTCCACCAGGACTCCCAGGTCCCTTTCCACAGAGCTGCTCTCCAGGAGGTCAGCCCCTAACCTGTACTGATGCATGGGGTTATTGCTCCCCAGAGGCAGTACCCTACACTTGCCTTTATTGAACCTCATCAGGTTTTTTTCTGCCCAACTCTCCAGCCTGTCCAGGTCACGCTGTATGGCAGCACAGCCTTCCAGCGTGTCAGCCACCCCTCCCAGTTTTGTGTCATCAGCAAACTTGCTTCATCCAGGTCATTGATGAATATATTGAACAGCACTGGACCCAGTACTGACCCCTGAGGGACCCCACTAGTTACTGGCCTCCAACTGGACTCTGCACCACTAACCACAACCCTCTGAGCTCTATCTGTCAGCCACTGTTTAATCCACCCCACTGTCCATTCATCTAACCCATACTTCCTAAGCTTGTCTGTGAGGATGATGTGGGAGACAGTGTCAAAAGCCTTGCTGAAGTCAAGGTAGACAACATCCACTGCCCTCCCTTCATCCACCCATCCAGTCACGCCACCATAGAAGGCTATCAGATTAGTCAGACATGACTTCCCTTTGGTGAATCCATGTTGACTACTTCCGATAACCTTCTTTTCCTCCAGATGTTTGGAGATGACCCCCAGAATGAGCTGTTCCATCATCTTTCCAGGGATGGAGGTGCGGCTGACTGGCCTGTAGTTTCCTGGGTCATCCTTCTTGCCCTTTTTAAAGACTGGAGTGACATTGGCTTTCCTCCAGTCCTCAGGCACCTCCCCTGTTCTCCAGGACCTTTCAAATATGATGGAGAGTGGCCCAGCAATGACTTCTGCTAGCTCCCTCAGCAATTCGTAGAGGGCAAGGTCAGCTCAGAAAGAGATCTGGGGCCTTCATAGATATTTTTGTTTCCGTGGAAACCTACAAAAGTAGAAGGTCTGTCTAAGCTGGTCTGATAGCCCTAAAAATCATTACAAACTGTGTTGGCAGGCAGGTACATGAAGTTGAGTAGAAAGCCTTTTTAAAGTCTGTGTGATTATGAGGACTCAGTTGGTTACACAAACTTGCAATAGGTTATCCGGTACTCTAAGTTTTCCTAATTTTTTCAGACCTGTTGGGCAGGTCTTCACTGTGCAGTCCCTGGGCTGGCAACAGTCTGGGAAGATTTATCTTCCAGTACCACCCTCTGCTGATGTACCAACCTGATACTGAAAGAAGCCTAGCAATGTGAGTGTGGCTAGTTTGTTTCCAAATTGGATCTAGTTCAGCCAATCATGAGTGAGAGAGTCTGTGTATCTTGCTTCAAAGAATAGTTATCAATATTTCCATCTCAAGCCTGCAGAGTATTTCAAATAGGATTACCCAAAAGTCTATCCTGAGCCTGGTTTCATTAATTCTGCGCAATAACAACTTAAATTATGGAACAGAGTTTGTATTGATGGCATTCACAGATGACAGCAAGGCCACAGAGGTTGTATGCATTTAAAAGTCTATGATGAGAATTTAAAATAAATTAGTGAAAATTAAGAAAATGTTCGAATTTAGCAAGATGGAATTTTGGAAAGACCAGTGCCATACGTAGGAAACAGAAAATAAATTCTTGCTTTTGGGAAGCAAAAATCTCAATACTGCCCTGCAGGTTATACCAGTAAAACAACATCCAAAAAAGTCCTTAAGTTAAGATGAAAAACAAGCTCATTATGGACCAAAAAATGTATATAATTTGCATAAAGTGCTAGAAATAATAATTCCAGGTCTAGCACACCATAATGTATTCAGCTGGGATTCCTGTGGCTTTCAAGCTCACTCTTAAAAGAAAGGTATAACTGGTCTGAATAGAGACCAGAAGACAACAGCCCAGAGGACAGTAAGACAAAAGATGAGAGAAATTAAGAAAATATAACATACACTAATAGTGAAAGGCCCTAGTATTCTTTAACATAGGGAAGACAAGTACAATGAGGAACTTTGTCTCAGTATGTTATAATTTGGCAGTGATCATTTCAGCAAATCTACCACGGTAATAATGGGACAAATTCCATTTGACTGCTAACAAGATTTGAGCAACGTATTCAAGAACTGGCGTGTGGTACTACAGAAATGGAAACACTTAGGGATTATAGTACCTCTAAAAACAAGTTGGAGGAGAATCTTTTACAGATAGAGTGTATTTGGTCCTGCAGTAAGGTAGGATTAGATGAGGCTGATTCCACGCTTTCTCAAACTTGTTTTCTCAATTTAAAAGACATTGTGTAAGTCTAATATTTTATTTCCCATAAATCTGTTACAATTGCTATTACTTCTGGAAATCTCTTTTCATTTTTAATTGGTAAGTTCCCATATCTACTTTCCCTTATACTGACCAATTAGCTATTGGTATCTAATATTTTCGCTTTTTTTATGTTGAAAAAATAATAGTTTTCTTTAGTACTTTCCATTTTCCAAGAGTTGTGTGAAAACATCATTGAACTTCTAAAGAGATCCTCTTCCAGATGTTTTAAACATCTTAGGTGTGAATTTTATAGTTTTATGACTTAAAGTGTCTAACTTTAGAGCCTGCTATTTAATGTCCTGATGAAATGGAAAGAATTTCATAATTGTCCTTAGTGACAGGAACATATTACATGTCTTTTCCTTCTAAGTCCTTAAGTCTTTTTTTTTTTTTTTCCTCTCTTTTTTTTTCCTTCCACTTTCACTTCTAATTCTGCTTTTTCTATAAGTCGGAGGGGGGTGGGTGGGTGGGTTGTATTTTTAACCAAACTGAAGACTGAAGGTTTAATCAAAAAAAAAAAAAAAGGAAGAGTGGTAACATCTGACAGCTCGTCTTATGTCTGCAGCAGATGCATTCATGATCTTGGCTCCTGCTGAGACACACAGATCCGTATAACGAAGAATCACATAGGAGGGAGGACATGACAACCACCTCATAAGTGGCTAATTGTGAATGCATTCGAGTTTCTGTACATTCAAACAAGTTAAACATTGCCATGAGCCAGGTGAGTGACCATGAGCCACCACTATGATTTGAATTACATTACTTTGCATTTAGAGCAGACTACGAGTATTCGCATATTCAGCTGTTGTGGGTCAACTGATGGACGATACCTTCTCTAAAGTGTTGTAGCTTGATCACTTACCTGAGATCTCAGACTCTGTTATTAGAAGAGCTTTGCAGGCGCATTCTAAGGATCTGATCAATCATCAGAATTGACTGAAATTGTGCACCAGATACTGATTTATGTAAAAGATCATTAAATGTGTTTGCATACAAATCTCTTAAAAATCTCTTTCAGCACAGAAAGTCTTAAACACCAGCAAGAAACTTTTATCACAGAGATGCTGTCTGTGTTAATAAATGTTTGTGTTATTTTTCTAATATATTTTACGTAGATTCTGCAGATGTAATAATGTACACTGGTAAATTCTCTGTTTTCGTAAAATAATTAAGATTTTTCAAAGTGGTATCTTTGTTAATTACAGCCATGAGTCTTTTCATGCACTGGACTGACATGAAATTGTCAGCAAAATCAATTCTTTCAGCTTTAGAATTGAAAACATATGAAAAGGTATGATGCATTACAGAAATTATCACCTTTGATACAACTTTCCTTTCAGTCAAACATGGAATTTAAATGGTGTATCGTGAGCATGGCCATTCCCAAAATACAACTATCACAAACATGAAGTTAACATGTTAAATAATTCCTCCAACTGGAGCTGTAAGAATTGCCTGAAGTGCAGATGGGCTTCAACTATGTCCTCTTGTTGACCAGCTATTAATCTCCAGTATATGCCTTCTATCTTGATGATTTTTCCTCATGAATGTTGTAACTAGAATGCCTTGTGGTTCACCAGAATTGTAACAAACAGGAAAGGACAGATATATGCATATGTGTTAGATATATATACACCTGTATAACATTTTGCAATTTGTTTTTGATACCACATAACAGCAGACATCCTAGAATGCCCAGGCATCATACATTATATGTTCTTCTTTGTTCCTTAGTCTGTTATTTGGTCATGTTGTATTTTGCAATTTCCAAAATTTTCCTTCCTACTGTATATAGGTTTGTCATTATGTTCACATCAATGTCACTCTAATTATTTTTCTTTCTGGGTGAAGAAACTAGTAGATGAAATTTCCCAGCTGAGATCAAACCCAATCAACACTCATTAGCAGATCTCATGTGTTTAGTAAGCAGTCAGTATTAGAGTGAAAGCAAAGGACCTGCTTTTAAAAACACAGCACTCAATTCTTTTTTTGAAATGTAGACTAAAGAAGAATTATTGTCTACAGTGAATGAGAATATCTTCAAAAGGTAGCTTCTTGTTTGAAGAGCTAACAGAATCCTGAGTCTTAACTAGTGGCAAAAACATGTGTTCAGCACGGAGCTACACAGTAATTATTCCTTTAATCCTAGGAAATTAATAAAGCTTGATGGATTATGAGATTCTGTCCCAACGGATGTAGACCAATTGACGACATTGTTGACACTTTAAAGACCTCTATTAAAGGCAGGGTCACCGAACCTGCATCATTTGTTATTGCATTATGGCTCCGTGTACTCAGTTCCAAAAGGCACAATCATGCAGCATTTTCTGTGCTCCTGGTTGCAGATAACAAAGATGAAAAAATGTTTCCCATTACTTCCCCTCGATCATTTATTTCTCCCTCAGTTCTTCTCTTTCCTGGAATTTGAAAAAAGTCCAGGAAATTGTGTAAATGCCCTTCAGCATAGCCACTGAACTCTTAAGAAATGCAGAACCTGATCTGACTTCAGAGCTGTCCCTGCCTTGAGCAGAAGGTCAGACTAGTGGACTCCTGGAGTCCTTTCCCACCTGAATTTTCCCGTGATTCTGAAAACTCTGCCAGCAGTTAAAGACTCCAAGAAGAGCTGAGAGTGTTTAGCATGTTACAGTACCAAATCTCAAGCATGCAAGATCTTTGTTTTCTTGCCATATGTAGCTTCTCTCTTGGAATTTCTTTAAAAATTAACAAGAATTAGAGAAAATATACAATTCAAATACACAAACAATCTCCATATAAATCTGAAACTGCCTGGTTAAACCCCACTGGAATCTGTCCATCCTTCACAGAAATCACCACAGTCCAGCTTCACTTCAGCTTCAGTTATTTGGCATTTTATCAAAAATAATACGTTAAATGCAACACATACTAACCATGTGGTTGACCTTAATGTAATGATGTGAAATTGTCTAAATCTAACCCGTACTCTTTAATTTGAGCAGCAGTTATGATTTTCCTCCTTTGAACAGCATGTTGTGGGACATTCCTGGATGAGAGGCCTCAAACAACTGGAATAATATTGTTATATTTTGTGTAGTTCATTCCACCTGCGGCTACATGAAACTTCATGCAACTATGATGCATAGTTGTGAGGGACAGCATCTATAGTAATAAGTTTTCATGGTGTTCTGTTTGCTCCCCCAAACTGAAGTTATAAATGCTATTTAGAAGCCTGCTAAAGTAGCATTCCCCTTCAAACCTCATTGCTGTCTCCCCCTGTTTGTGAGGGAGAATTCTCATGTTATGTTGTGCCCTGTCACCTGACACGGCTGGCCATCAAGGGGTGGGAGAAGAGCAGAGACTGCTCAGGACCAGACCCAGAGGAAATAAAGTCTCTGTCATAAATGCATTAATCTGAACACAGGCACATTTAAGTAGGCAGTGCAGAAAGTTAAAATAAAAAGTCTGTGATGTATAATGAAGTAGAATTAGTGCAGCCTCTACATAACGCCTCTGCCTGTTTTGAGTTGTAGATGCCCCAAACCCATATGCGTTCCAAGAGGTTCTCCAGTGAGAATATGTGCCTAATGTAAAACCTTGACATTCTCTCTGGCTAAATAGACTATACACAGACATTACAAGCACCATCCCTCCTGTCCACTTTCCTTCTGGAACCATGATTTTTGGGTGCCTGGCTGTGCACTGGTATCTGTTCAAGAGAAAAGGCAGATGTGGTTTTCTCTAGTCTACTCAGGAAGAAGGCTTCCTTCTCTTGCACATATCATCTTTTCTTTGAAGAACAGAGGGAAGTGCCTTTCTAAATTCAATTGGATAGTCAGGATTACATCACTAAATTTAACATACAAAAAGTCAGTGAGGACGATATGTGATACATTTCAGAAGACAAACCTTATGTACTTTGACTATCCTACCTGTTAGAATGGATTAAGTATTATCTGCTATCCACTGCTAAGGTCTGAGGATGTGGCAAGCTCAAGAATTTTGAATATAACTCAGGATGAGAACTGTACTGATAAGTAGACATTTCTGTTTATTGGAACTATTAGAAAAAGAAAAGAATATCATAGTGAGTTTAATGAAACATTTAATTCTAAATATCAGCAGTTATTTTTATTCAAAAATAAAATTGCAAAAACCCAATTGAAGAGATAAATGGTGTTATTAATGATAAAACATTTAATGTCTTTAACATGAGAAAGTCAGTAAGATGTACACGCAAATAATTTATTCACAATTCATCCTTATGTTTCTAAACATACACTTTCTGCCAAAAGGAATTTGACCAAAAATTAATTTAACTTTATTTGATATCTTTTCTGGTTTTGCTTCTGTCTTTGTAGGTCAAGGGAAGATTTTGATAAAGTATATTGCAGAAAAATAATTTTCCAAGCCCTGCATTTCTATGTATCATTTATAAATGACTCTTTTGACGAGATGAGAATAATCCAACAATGCTGAATTTACAGTCTAGTATGTCCTTAGAAGACTATTTTTCAAGCATGACGAAGATACATTAAAATTCATGCAAAATCTACTAAGCATATGCAAAATACGGCTTAAAAAGTCTCACAACTTGATTCAATCCAAACCAGTGCTCTTTGTTCCAAATTTCAGCTTTCTGTCCTTAGCTTTTTCTTCCAAAAACTTGAGATTTTGAATATTAGGAGCTTATATGAGACTCTATAATTACAGGTAGATGAATCAGTTTTGATCAGCATATCTGGTGTGTGGGTAGAGGCTAAATTACTTTTCTTAAAATAGTGGAAATTTCAGACAGCTATGTATTGTTGCATTACAGAAATAGAAATTAAAAAGAAAATTGTTCCACAAATTTATCTTAGAACTTCTTGATCAAAACACTAGTATCCTTTTTCTCTTTTTTTTGGGGGGGGGGGAGGGGACACGACAATCAAACAAACAGAACAGAAAACCAACAAAACCCAAAATATACCCTTCAGACTTTTCTTTGATACTGCTCCAGTATCGTATTTTCTATGTTTCATTAGGTTTCTTCTGTCTCTATAAGTTTCCTTTTCTGCACAGGGAGGCCTAGAAGATATTATTTAATTTCTGTGCTGTCCAGCAAGATGGCAAGCAGTCTTCAGTTGCATCTGCTTTTCAGGGCTTGTCTCTATAGATGGTGCATTCACTCGCTTTTGCTGACAAATAAAATATTTTTTCACTATCACTTGAAAATGAGTTACATTCAATACCAAATCACTGAAATATTAAAGTAGAAGCATCTCTGTTGCAGGTAAGATACAAGAGAAGTTTTCTTATGCGGATGCATTTTCTGAGGTTAATATTATTCATAGGCCATAGAAAGTCCTCAGAAGTTTTACATTAATGAATCGGCACTTGCAGACTCTTAGAGGCTAGTCTATGGTCATCTGAAATGGCAATGACAGAGTACACTAAACCATTCAGGTTTTACAGCTTTTCTGCTTCATCTATCATGTTAGAAATAGGACTAAGCCTGCGGACTTAGGTTATCCCATGTAGCATTTGTCCCTGCTCCAAAGGCCGGAGTTCAATAAGGCTAGCTGAAGTATTAGGTTTCCAATTTGATCTTATTCAGAAGTTGCAATTTGAGTTGGTTCCAAACCACAACTGACTCACAGATTTTTTCCAAGTTGCTACCATCTTGGAAACATCATGATTTGTCGGCGATAATGAAAAGTATGTGAAGTACATGGACTACAGATTAAGTACATGATTACACATATAAGAATCCTAGGGTGCATCCTGTCCTTATTTGCAACATCTACTGTTTGGTTATTGCTTGCTTTTTCTTTTTACTTGGAGTGGTTTTATTTTTGCAATTAAAATTTTACTGTTTAAAAGCCTTCTGAGAAGGTAATTTTTCTGTGTGCCACTAAGTATAAAAATACTAATATCAAGTCCTTTACATCCTGAAGTGCTAACAGTGGATACTCAGAAGGTTTCTCAAATCTGCTTAAGATTAGGCCTAAAAATAAATTGGAGTAAAAAGAGTGTTTTTATGTGCTCAGATATTAGGACCAGCTTGAGCTGCAGATCATCTTGGCAACCATTGCTGGACCTCCCTGGTGCCTAAGGAATTGCAAACTCCTTTCCAAATCCTTTCGGAAATTGCCAGTTTGATAGAATAACATTGCAGGAAACCACTCAAATTTAACATATTTGCTGTTTCATGTTCTGCCAAAACAATGACAGGACACCAGATTAGGTCATACTTTGAAAAAAAGCACAGACAATAGATTCAAATGCTGCATTTTATTATTGAAAAGATATCTTTTATTTTTGAAAATGTGGAGTGGGAAAAATATGTATAGTTCCCTATATCTTTCCTTTGTGGCTAGTTTCATAAAATATAACATAAACGTTTTGTTTCAAGGAATAAATCCTAAAGCTTCATTACAGAAAAAATGTTATCATGTATCTGGAAGGGATATTATTTATGTTTAGATTACTGCTAGTATATAGAGAATCCACTGAGAGAGGTGATTATAGAAAAAGTATTGTTTTGCCCCCAAAGGTTTTTAAATTTAAGTAAGATACAGCAGAATACTTCCAATTTTTAAATGACTACATTTGGTCTACAAAGTAAATTATAAATTATTGTCTACTTACTTAATTTTTGATTGTAACTCTCATTAGAGTAAAAATTTAATGATTTACAAGTAATCTTTTGTTAAGAAAATAAGTATCTGAAACTGGTGCAAATAATATAGCCTGCTTCTCCTTCTTGAAGTTGCACTGAAATAAAATGAAGAAGCTGAAGGACATCAACAGCAGGTTCTATAGGAACTAAATTCAGCTGAGTTAGAGAAAGGTAGTTAAATGATGTCTTTATAGGTATAAATTAAGTATACTTTATATGTAGATATATCTTTATGAGAACTCTTAGTAAAGAAAAAATGTTTTTTCTGTTCCCTGGCTTTTTAAAGATTAGTTGGCAAGGTCAAACTTAGCCCACCACAGGTCTGGATGAGATATGGGAAAGGGTTTGACATGTTTCAAGAGCCACTGAGCCTTGCTCTAAAATACACTGAGACCATCTGTATTAATTCCTCAGAAACAAGCAGTATGTAGCCCATGTATTAAGATATTAACATGAATAACTCAAATTTTGCTCCCACGGAGTTGTTTTGGCAAATATTGATCCTAAATCTAGCAGCTGAAAGGAGATTAGGTAACTCTTCTGTGGCAGTAAAGAGACTCTGATTTCCTCCAGCAGAAGATAGAACTTCCCTACTAAAATTTTGGCCTTGCATCTTTTGTGGGACATTGAGCACTAAAAGCTATGACTGATTTTGTTCCCAGCCAAGAATACTCAGCTCTGGAGTTTGAACATTCCACTGAACATCTTTCCACTAATAAATGCTGATTCAGCAAAAGCAAAATATTTCCTGAAAATTTGTATTGTCAACATTTTCTGTGAAAATCAAATTTTCTTGTTTAAAAATCTTTTTTTTTTTGTTTGCTTTGATTATGAGTCAACTACATTCTTATCTAGAGGAGCATAAATTAGAGTGCTTTGGCTTTTAGACCATTTTACTGTCAATTATAACACTATTAAAAATAAAAGTTTTCAAAGAAAATTTAAGTTTATGATTTTTTATTCATTTTAGCATAATTATTTTTCAAAAAGATTAAACTTTGCTTCTGATGGAAACATCCAGCATCCACCAGGACCCACCAACACCAGCTTTATTTTTCCTTTGATAGCTGCTGAGCAGAAATGATATAGTTTGGTGGGAGTGATGGACTCTTTGGAAGCACTCCCATCTTCTGCAGTTTTCAGTTCCTTGTAACCTTGACACATAAAAATACTTTAACATAAGAAAATAATTTTTTTTAATTCTTAGAAAAGTTTTTCAATATTTTGCATAGAGGTTGATACCTTTTTTAAATGTTGGGTCATCTGTGTTATTAAATGTATTTGAGACACACTAAAAATGAGTAGAAGGATCGGTCTATTTTTCTTCCACATCAGATAAGAGGCCCTTGTTTCCCTTTTAAAAATTGAAATGGCAGCTGTTTTGGCAGCTGCATAGCCATGTAAACAAGATACCATTTTCAAGTTTCCACATATTTATCGTATTACAGGCGCTGGGAGACTGAATCAATAAAACAAAAAACTCTAAGTAGAGGTTGAATGGGTTAGACTACCAACAAGGAGATGTGTTGTAACCCTAGCTCAAAAAAAATCTAGGGCATTGAGGAATTAAAATGTTAAAATTAAAGCACAGTTTCCTTCCTAAACAGAAGATTGATATTTACATAGAATATAATAAAGATACAAATAACGGAATGCACAAATAGATTAAGATAGGAATAATTTACATTTTTGTTGGTTTTTTTTTAAAAGGCAACAGTAAAAATATCTATTAAGCAAAATGACTCACATAAAATTCACTCAGTTTCAAAACAGTCCTAACAGAATTAAAATGCAAAACAGAGTAACAGCTATCTGCATTTTCTTTCGTACAAGCTGAGTCATTAATTCCCTTTCTTCTTGTAGTCATAGAAAGCTGGTCTAAGGGTAAATGAAAATATTCAGCTGGAAGTGTAGAGGGTAGAATATAAGCTAATTTTACCAGAATGGATATGAAGATATCTTTGATTGCATTTGGGAGGATTTTGCATTTATTTTTAAGCCCTATACATCTAAGCGCGACTGTGTATGATTTAGATTTTAAAGGCAGAGGCATCTGTAAATTCTGGTAAAGTCAAATATAAATTATGCATTTAAAACAGATGAATGTTGCAACTCAATGAAGTGGGTAACCAGTTGTTTTATTTTAAGCATGTGAGCGGTCTCACTGACTCTAATAGAGCTCACTTTTCCTCTTCTCTCAGTGACAGTGTTCAGGTACCCAATATTTTGCATACTTTTATTTGTTTTGCTGGGTAGGTAACTATGTCTTGTCTTTCTGCCATATCCGGCTTTGTGTTCTCCATATGCTACAGATATTGCAGAAAATTATTCCTTAGATACTCTTTAGAAATTCCAAATTTTGCTTAATGTCTCTGTCTTTTAAAGATATTAAAAAGCTGACTGTAGAGGGCTTTCAGAGAGAGACAAAACCTGTAAAAGCAGATCACTGAGACTTTAATCTAGAGTCTAATGGTTTCGATATTTCCAGGATAAAAACAGTTGGGAAAAATTCAGAGTACATGAAGACTGCCTTGTTTTGGATTTAGTGGAAATATAGTCTTCTGTAACCCAAGAAAGTCATCCAAAAATCTTATTCCAAGCATACCCTATATTTTATGTAGTCAGTGTTGATGTATTGGACCACAAAGCTACCTAACTCTAGGTATATATATACAGACAAAGGCGTGCTTATTTAACTCACTGATGTGCTTGGAAAATCTGGTCCTTATGCCCCTTTTGAAACTGGGAATATACTCTTTATAGTAGGACAAACCTAACACTTCTGGTTCTGCAGGGCTGGAAAATAATCAGGGGGTTTTAATTTTAACTAATGAAGTACAGATAAAGATGTGTAGCTGCATACTAGCCCCAGTTTTTCAGATAATGTTCTGTCCTTGGGGAAGAAAGACAGAAACACTTTATGGTCATGTTAAAAAAAAAAATATGGCACTTATCTGAGGTCACTCAGACGTGTGTTTAATTTCCAAGACCTGACCTAAGGGATCCAGGAATACAAAACAGAGAATAATACAATGTTGGATGGGTAAAAGCATGTAACTCAGTTATGATGTAGCTGTCTCAGATACTTAGATATGTGGCACAATGTGTGTGTACGTGTTTGCATGTATGTGCATAGCACTTGCAGACAATCACATACCAACACACGCATGCTCATATATATTTTTATATATCTATGAGCTTGTTAAATATTTTAGCTGGGTGTGTGGCAAGAAAACTTTAAAAAACCCCAACAAACCTATCTTGCCTAAAGCACTGAACTTCTAAGGCCAGGCCTGACTGGTAAGTTAGTTAGCATCCAGTGATGGTTTTTTGTGCAAGGAGTGGACCACAGCATGTTTAATGTTCATTGGCAGCTCGCCCTCCCTCAAGGCAATAATAAAATACCTTCTTTAACATTCAAACAAATAAAACTAATCAAGGGATTCATGCAAAAGGGCTGTGAATCCAGAGAAAGTTAAAAAAAAAAAAATAGAGGGGTCTTTCAGTCATGGCAGAAGAAAGAAATATTGAATTCTTCTTTTCAATGTAGGACAGAGAAATTGAAACAGGTGTCAGAGGCAAACAAGGTCCGCATCCCACAGGCAGTGCTGAAAGGCTGTATGTGCCAATGCTGAGGTAAGCCACTGGTGACAGGATCCCTACATGGGTGGTCAGGCAGATACCTATCAGTGCAGAGCTGAAACATAGCCAGAACATCAATTTTGACTGCGTCTAAACTGAACTGCAGGTGTGCACCGCAGTATGCCCCGAATCAGATATCTGGTGGAAGCATGTGATGGCTCCCATCCAGACAGCACTCCCAGGTAACCATCCTATAGAAAATAGGTGAGAGGGAGAAGGCTTGCTCTGGTTTGGAGGCAGGGCCTTATCCAGACCCATCAGCTCTGAAGTGGTCTCATCTCTCCTAGTTTAAACTGCAGCTTTTAAGTTTTCAAGTACCCACTGTACTTCCTGTCTATCTGCCAATTTCAATAGTAATAATAACAACAATAATAATAATAGCAGTTTTCAGGGTGGAGTAATAGGTCTGCAGCTGCTAAAGAAAACAAATAAATGCTTTTGCCTTTCTAAAAAAGAAGTCATGTCTTAAGACAGCAATTCAGTAAACGATTTAGGCACCAAATATGGCATTTAGGACCCTAAATTTTGGGAGAAACAACCTAATCCACTTTACATTTGATATATGCTAAACACCTAAAAAGGCCAGGCAAAAGCCTGTCTATATGCTCTGCTGCTATAAAGATATAAATACTACCTAGGATCCAGACTGTGTGACCTGAATATCTGAAACCTCTAGTTTTCTATGGCAAATGGCATATATTTCCTGTACATGATTTGCTAAACTGATATAAGAAGGGGATATAGACATAGCCACTGCATCTTAAAG